>OY757905.1:119717388-119742388 GCA_963585895.1 Sepioteuthis lessoniana | reverse complement strand
CTTTTGTCTTTCTTCAAATTGAGAGAGAGAGAGAGTGGTAAACGAAATTTGAGTATAAAGGAAAAATGTCCCCAAAGTTACTTATCTTATTTTCGACGGGGTTCCACTGGAGAATCGTTCTTCTTTTACGGGCTAATAGACTTTGTTCTGTTTTTAGTACTGGCTTGAGGGACTCGGGTCTCTCATGTCTCAGTTAATCTTTTGTCTTCAGCCCGGAGTAAAATGGCTATGGTTCGCCTGCCACGAGCCTTGCTCAAAAACTAACCTTCTTCCTATTTACTTCCGCTGAGGGGAAGGGAGCCCAACTTCCGTTTTGGGGTCCCAGCCAATCATTTGGCTTCTCTCTCTTTCCCCTTCTGATGTCCGGTGACCTGAGGTCACTAAGTACCAACAACTGTTTATCCCCTCTATGACTCACATTCTCTCTTAACGGTCACTTTTTGACTGCTAGATAGTGCTAATTCAACACGGGAGAATAGTATCAGTCTTACCTCTTCGTCTCCGTGAGCTATCACGTGACAATATATATATTCTTTTTTATGATCCATTGAAAACAATCATTAATATCTAGATCTCTCCCGTATATTTCTAAATATCATCTTACGACAAGTGAGGTTCTGCCCATATTAAACTAGCAGGTTTCTCACAGCTGGTTTTACTAATTCCTTTTAACTTACAGAATGGAATACCTGGTCTAGTCCTGTCTTAAAGGATTTTTCCATCGATTTTAAGAATTCGTAAGTTAAAAGACTTAATTGACTCTACAGTCATATCCCTTTCATACGCCCTCCTGCACTAATCACACCCTTTTCCGTTATCCTTCCTATTCAATTTACCTATCTTATGATTATCATCATCATCATCATCATGTCGTGCTGGTAGCACGGATATTCCAGACCCTCTCTCGCCACTTTTCCCTATCGTTCATCGCCTCAGGCAGGTCTTCAGGACAACATCCTGTATCCTCACATAGTTGCTGAATGTATGTTCGTGCTGGTCGTCCTGCTTTTGCACGGCCATGTGTGGGGGTCCATAAGAGTACATCACTTATGAGTTCGTCCCTGCTTCTCCAGCAGTGTCCTGCATGTCTGGTTCGTCTAACTTGAATAGTTTTCGTGATAGGAGGCAGGCGGCCGTACAGTTGGTGTCTTGTGGGGTGTTGCCGCCAGGACTTGTTCAAGATTGCACGCAGCATTCTTGTGTAATTGCCGTCTAGCTTCTTCTCCAGCCGTTTTGTTAGAGTCCATGTAGTGCATCCATATAGCAGTATCGATGTGACCGCTGCCTCGACCTTTCTTCATCCAGAATTTCGTTTTTAAAAAGACCGTTAAAGAAATTTGAGTGTAACACTTTTTTGCAAGCTTGCAAATTTTAAAAAATACTTTAGCAGTTTTTGTATCCATAGCAATTATTTCAGCTCCTCTATAGATTATTTGCGAGTCTGCCTATGGCCGAGTTAGCTTATCTATTAGCAAAGCTATTATTATAAGAGGTAAAACTGCCGGCAAATAAATATTATGACAAATACTTCAACTGAATGTCTTCCATCGAGAAAGAAAGACAAGTATAATGAGTGTGAAACAAAAGAAAACTCATCGGAGCTGGATAAATTTATATAATTTCTGAAAACAGAATATTTTCTCCACCCTATCAGTCAGTTCTATTTCAATATCTCTGAATGATTCTCTCTTTTCTCTTTCTCTTTTTCTCTCCATTTGTTTTTCAATCTTTACCTCTCTCAGAACACACACACACACACACACACATACACACACACACACACACACACACATATATATATATATATAGATCTTCAAATTTTTAATACAATTTTTATCAGGTTTTAAGAGACATATTGAGAGTCTGCGTGCAGAAAGTGACACACACACACACACACACATACATATATATATGTGTGTGTGTGTGTGTGTGTGTGTCACTTTCTGCATGCAGACTCACACACACACACACATACATATATATATATGTGTGTGTGTGTGTGGGTGTGGGTGTGTCGCTTTCTGCATGCAGACTCAATATATATATATATATATATATATATATATATGTGTCTGTGTGTTTGTGTATTTCTTCGTCCTGTTATACATCAATGTCAAAAATAAATAAATATATAAATAAAACAACCAGAAAAATAACGAAATTACTAATGCCCCCTCCCAAAGTAGTAGACCTACCCAAATTTTATTTAAATCCATTACTGACTAAACGGTAGATGACAAAACTTACTGGAAAAGAAAAGCCCATTTTTTAATTTTTTTTTTTTTTTTACGTACACATGGAAAGCAGCATGACGGACGTAAAGGTATGCGAATAAACCCTCTGACGGCCAAACGCAAAGCCTAAGCTGGTCATGGATGTATAAGTCTCGCGGCTCAACGCTCAGGATCATCAGTTGGATCGGGGAACTACAGCTGCTCATCTATAAGAGTGGCTTCTAGATGAGAATAAAAACAGCCATTGAAAGATAACCATGACCCACACTCAAACCATATAGATAAACCGCATCACACTTTGCGCGGATAAAAAAGGGCGCGTCCTGCTGAGGTTGGAGCCCTAGCCTCAGTGTTCGAAAAATCAGCTACAGAGCTCAAAGAAAAACTACTAAAATGCAAACAAACAATACAAATAGCGACATTTTACGTTGGATTCTGAAATAGAATAGGTTAACTACCTGAGCTGACGGCATCAGCCATAGAACATAAGATAGACAAAATAAAGATACATGAACGCCGATACCCGCACAACGAAGATAGCAAATATCACGATACTGGCAATGAATGGACGCAAGCCACTGTATCAGTATGGAAAAACTCTGTCAATGCTACGGTAGGACGTGTAGGAATACTAATAGGACTAAGAGCGTTAAAATCACTTCATACAATTAGGAGAATACAGCCTAGGATCATGGCAGCTACATTTAATGCCAACCACAGAGCAACAATCATCTCCTGCCTATGTTAGTGAAGAAACTGAAATCGTCCCCTTCTACAATGAGCTATCCTCTCTAGTGCGTAGCATTCCGAAACACAACGTGCTACTAATTGGCGGATACATGAATGCCCGAATCGGGAAAAACGGAAACAACAAATACAGCCTACACAACACGTCAACATGCCTCAATACAAACTTTCAAAAGAGGGAGGGAAACTATGGACCTAAACCTACGCTAACAATTATAAAGCACAGATAGACTCCGTCTTTATAAACAAGAAATGGAAAAATAGCGCAATACATTGCAAGGCATACTCCTTTTTCCAGGGTGTGTCCCCCCATCACAGAATAGTCACAGCAAAAATACGACTACGCCTACGGAAAAACGCCACACGAAAAGCGACCTCCAAACACTATCACTGGGCCCTTCTTAACAACAGAGATATTAGAGATAAATGTGTATTAGAATTGAGAAACAGATTCGAGGCACTACTTGAGAAGGCAGAAAAAAGTACCCCAAATGACGAATATGAGAATTTCGTCAACGCACAGCTCGATGCAGCAGCGAATTGTATTCCAACATAAATATATAGAGCCCCATAGGAAACGTTAGCGGTTAGAGAAAAACGTGCACACGTGAAAACTGTCTCCAAAAGCTATAGGAATAACCCAACAAATACAAATGCCCTAAGACTAAAAAAAGGGCACAATATCAATTAACAGGCATATATTTAAAGAACAGACAGAATACATACAAAATCTGATAGATAAGATTATCGACTCAGTGGAAATAGGAAAGCCTGGCAAGCAGTAAACGAAGTGAGTAGAAGGATGAGTACAACCAAAGCAAAATTGAAACCTGCAAACCAACAAGAAAGAATGAAACTGTGGAAACAGCATTTCGAAAATCTACTTGGAAACCCACCGAAAGTTACACATGAACCAATGACGACAATTATTAGTAAGCAATTGGACATTAAACTAGGACCGATTACACAAGAAGAATTCGACGTGGATCTTAGAAAAATTAAAAATAAGAAAGCTGTAGGGCTTGAAGAGATCCTCCCAGAAGTATGGAAGACCAGACAATTCGACAATATACTGCTTCGACACTGTAACGCAGTCTATAATCAAAATCCGAACGACAGATTGATGAAGGGATGCATCCCCCCCTTCTCTAAAAAGGGTGACCTTGGATTAGCCAATAACTACCGAGCTATAACACTTACATCAACTGCCGTCAAAATTTACAATGCCCTACTAGTAAACCGCATAGAACCCAAAATTGACAACATTCTTAGGAAAAACCAAAATGGCTTCCGAAGAAATAGATCCACGACCTCACAAATATTGACCATCCGTTGAATCCTTGAAAGCGTACGGGCAAAAAAAAAACTACAGGCGACATTACTATTTGTCGACTTTACCAAGGCATTCGATTCCATTCACAGAGGGAAGATGGAACAAATCCTACTAGCATACGGCCTACCAAAAGAGACCGTGAAAGTACGTTCATCGGATGGAGACAAAGAATATTTCGTCATTGTACCAGGAGTACTACAAGGGACATGCTTGCCCCATACCTCTTTATCATCTGTCTTAACTACGTGCTTAGAATATCGATTTATAAAATCAAATAAAACGGCTTCGAGCTAACAAAGAAAGAAGCAGGAGTTACCACACAAAAACAATTACCGACGCCGACTACGCCGATGACATAGCGATTCTGGCAAATACACCCAAACAAGCCGAAACACTACAGCATAGTTTGGACAAGTCGCCGCAGGCATTTGCCTCCACGTCAATGCACACAAAACGGAATATTTGTGCTTTAATCAAACAGGTGATTTTTCCACACTAGACGGAATCTCTTTGAAACTAGGAGACAAATTCACCTACCTAGGAAGTAGTGTCTCATCAACCAAAAAAGACATCGACACTTGGCTAACGAAGGCATGGACAGCCATCGATAAGCTATCGATCATTTGGAAATCAGACCTAACCGGTAAAATGAAGCGCAGTTTCTTCCAAGCAGCGGTCGTATCGATACAACTGTATGGATGCACTACTTGGACGCTAACAAAACGGCTGGAGAAGAAGCTAGACGGCGATTCCACAAGAATGCTGCGAGTAATATTGAACTAGTCGTGGGGGCAATAACCCACAAAGCACCAACTATACGGCCACTTGCCTCCCATCATGAAAACTATCCAAGTTAGACGAACCAGACATGCAGGACACTGCTGGAGTAGCAGGGACGAGCTCATAAGTGATGCACTCCTATGGACCCCCACATATGGCCGAGCAAAAGCAGGACGACCAGCTCGAACATACATACAGCAGGTATGTGAGGATATGGGATGTAGCCTGGAAGTCCTGTCAGAGGTGATGAACGATAGGGAAATGTGGCGAGGGAGGCTTGGGGCATGACATGATGATGATGATGATATATATATATATATATATATATATGTGTGTGTGTGTGTGTGTGTGTGTGTAAGTGATTTTTTTTTTGTTTGGTTGTGTTTTACATCACATCAGACCTTGTGAATTATTTAATGACAAATTATGTTTACACACACATCCATGCACACACACACACACTCACCCACACACTCAAATCTATATATATATATATATATATATATATATATATATATATATATATATGATTTGTAAGGGGATTTTTTGTAGGTAGCATTATTTTGAAATAAGTCAGAGCTCATTTGTTTGCACATCACTTAATAATTTGAAGTATTGATGATTCAGATAATGCTACTAAATATTATTCATATGTTTGAAAACTGACATTATTTCAAGATTTGATATTTGATATTACTAATAAATTCATTAAGTGTTCCTATCAAAAACCTACACGCATCTTAGTAGACTAATAATCATCAGTAGAAAAACATGACCTTTCTATTTTACCCTTAGCTAAGACCTTAATAGTTACTATGAACTCTGTTCATTTTGGAGCTGAGAGCGATTGTAACGAAGGGACACATTCCCTCAAATACAAGACTAGAGCCTCACCATCACATGTGGCTTAATAGCATACCCAGTGTTGCATATTGCCCTTTTACATAGCCGGATATTCCAGCTATGTAAACAGTGTAATTATATGACGCCCCTGTGCAAATAAGCGGAAGTCTGTCACGTGGGAGAAAACTACATTACGTTGGCGTTGTGAAATTATATATTCACAGCCAACGGCAGATATCAAGAGTCTTGCAGGGATCAATCATCAATCTGGAACCTTTCGTCTAGATACGGTCACTTAGGGAGACTTGCCACCAGGCGCCCGGTGGTGCAACGGTTTGCAGTGGCCCCTGACCGGGACGTAGTTGAGGCACAGATGTAAGCCCCTGAAGATAAGGCAGTGTGGTATGGTTAAGAGAAGTTATAAGTCGATATGGTAGTCTTCGACTCCCTCCGTCTCCCTGTCTCTCTCATTTATACACCAGCATAGACCCTTTTTCGAGAAATAAAGTGTGAAAATTATATCTTTATAAAGTAAAGTGTTATGATTCTTCCAGTCATCATTCATTCGTCACGTTACATAACACCAGGGTAATAATAATTTCAGATATTGCTACCAAAGACTGTTAATTCTTTTCTACATTATATATTCGTTTGCACACAGCAAAATGTTTCAAGCATTGTTATCTTACAATTTTTATTCTTTTAAACATTGTTCATTCATTTGCACAAAGTAAATTTGTTTCAAGTATAACTATTTAACACTAATAGTTCCAATCAATTATGCTTTATATTAGTTATATGTTTAGTTAAGCAGCCGTGCTGCTGTTGTTGATTGTGATCCTGCTTTCATGACCTCATAAAAAATTGAACGCAACGTTTTTGCATTGTTTCCATGTAGTTTTTTCTCCATTCTTTTCTTAAGAGTCAAAAAGGTGCAACAAAGAAATAGAATTTTGTCAGCTACAATATAGAAGTAATACCGTTTTCTTTCATGAGAGATGTCAGATTTCCTTATGATCGACAGTCAATAGCAGTCCACACCTTCGTTCTATCTCTCTCTCTCTCTCTCTCTCTCTATATATATATATATATATATAACAGGATGGAAATAAATTTATAATCCCAATGTTACCGGTTTGTTGTTTTTCTTAAAGTATATATATATATATATATATATATATATATATATATATATATATATATATATATATATATATATATCAATTGATTTTTTTTAATTTCGTAAAGAAAATGAAATATTTATCCGAAATAAGTTAAATTTAACTGGAAAAATAATGTGTGTGGATCCGTTTTTGTTTTTCTCTCGATCGTAATAATTTATCGGGAAAGATAACTCTTGATTCTAATTATAATTTTTTTTTCACTCATCCCCCTATTTGCAGTTAATAATAAATGTACATTCAATGAATAAAATGTCATTCAACGCTGAGTTTACTGAATGCATTTGACAGTCATTCACAGAATAACTATAAAGATATATTTTTGGATACAATTTGCTCCAAGAGCTGTAAATCAGTTTAATATTTCATTTGGAGAACGTTGCGTTCCTCTACGCACAGCTGTAAATGGCATCATAGTTAAAAAAAAAAGAACCCTGGAAATACAGAAACGGCCGGAGTTGATTACCTAAAAAAAGCATCTTTCATTGTGGTACACGCACAAAATACCAGAAAGCAGTGTCTGTTGTCTATTAACAATTCCCTTGTTTTGTAATAACGTGCGTGTTACATTCCAGAGTTCTGTAAAATCTATTCGGAATTCAACAAAGGGTTTACACACTTTTAATTAACTTTGCCATTGCAAAGAGAGTTTATTATTTACTGGGTAAACAACGTCTATTCGTGGTTAACAAAACATATACAAACATTAATGAAATTTTGAAACCCTTTCAGAATGCATAGATCTTAACAGAAAAAAAGAAAAGATACGAGAGTACATTGTTGTTTTCTCTTTAGATTAAAAAATAATGGACAAGTTATAATTGAATCGATACATATATTTCTAATAGAAAATAATTCGATTTCACTATATTTATTGGCATAAGAACCTTTGTGGATTACCTAATTCTAATACTATCATTGTTAAATAACGGTAAAGGTACTTTTTAACTCATTGCTAGGAGGTATAATAATGTTTATAGATTTTCCAAAGGTTTGTGTTCGGAATTTAACGAAATAGTACGAATCAAGTTCGAACTCACTTACTATGATTTTACAGTACAACACGTTAGCCACTACACCGAGGGGGACTCTTCTCTTAAAAACACACTGAAAAAAATTCATGATTTTATGCTTAAATGTTGATATTATATAGGGGGGCGATCAGAAAGTAACTTTCATCGTCCAATGAAATGAAACCGGAGACACAAGTTCAAATCCTCATGGAGACTGCGATTTAGTTCACGATAAGCGTGAAGTAGAGTGAAAGATATGAATCCCTGGAAGATATGAATCCCTCTGCTTTCCACCCACTCATCGTAATAGATAAATAGTAAGCAATCCATGTTCTTATCTTTGGTATAGCAACTAATTTTGGAGAGAGAAAACTCCAAAATTAAACCAGCTGTACTCTGCTCAAAAACTGATCTTCTATGGTATCCTGGCTGTCACAGAGAAGTTAAGTGATTAAATTCTTATCATGGGTGGATTTAAATTTTACTCATGTTATAATTTACTAAGCTTCTGCTTATATATGGCTCAAGGCCATAATCATGGAGCACCTAATGAGACTTCAACTCACTTGTTAAGGTTTACTACTTAGCTAGCAAACTAATACACAACCGGAGGTACCCAGATTTTAGTCAAGTACATAAAAAATATTTTGAGTTTGAATTTCTACGATTTTTTCGTGTAAATGACCTATCATCGAGTCATCGTCAAATTCTCTACCTGTCTGAAGATGCCGCTCGATCAAATCTGCCGGTTCAATTATATACGAAAGTTCAGTACATGTTTTTCCTGTTTTTTTAATATTTAAATTCAAATTAACATATTTTAGAACACAGTTGATTACCATGCCTTTGAATCAATGTTACTTAGAAAAGACTCGTAAACACAAGTTATAGTATAAAGCCGAGGTTTACAAGTTCCGGAAGACAAAGAGAATGTTTTATTTTTCAAATTGTATTACATGGACAAGAAAGTGAAAGGAAAAAAACTTTTAAAATTCTTAATCTTTATCAAATAAAAAAAGTATTTTGAAGATATTCAAGATTCGGAGGTGCTCGTGGTGTAATGGTTATCGTCATCGTAGGAAATGGACACGGCGACACGAGTTCAAATCCTGGACGAGACTGACTGCATTTCACATAGCACTAATACCCTTGGGAAAGGTATGAATTCAATTATTCTCACTCCAGCTATGGGTAAATAGTAGGGCAGACCAGGTTCTTCAGCCTTGGTGAGGCAAGTAGTCTAGGAGAAGGAAATTCTGAATTCAAACCAGTTAAACTTCAATTAAAAGTTGACCTTGTGTCATATCCTGCCCGAGCGGAGGGGTTGGTAAATATGGATATTTAAGATTCGTCAATATAACTTATGTATATATATTGACCTTCTGGATATAGTGTTCGAAAAGGTTCCGGGAGACCTGGGTTCAATCCTCAGCCGCGTCATAACAAAGACTAATAATAGTGCTTGATACCTCATGGCTTAACATTCAGCAATATAAGAGACGTATCAAGGGTAAAGTGGAGCAATCCAGGAAAAGAGTAACGCCCTCACCTACACTTTTTTGTAGGAGCTATTGAAAAGAGGGCCTTCTGTTCGTGATCGACTACTGTCACCAACTTTTACTATATAAAGTAGTAAAGTAAAGTTGGTGACCATAGTCGAGGGTGACTCGAAGGCTCCCTTTTCGATAGCTACTACACCAAGGTGTAGTGGAGGGCGCTAGTCCTTTCCCTGGATTTCTCCACTTTACCCTTGATCCGTATCTTATATTGCTGAGTGTTAAGCAAGGAGGCATCAAGTACCATTTTTAAAAGTCTTTGGTATGACTCGACCTGGGATTGAACCCAGGTACCCCGGGCCATTGGAGAACATTAGTAAAAGTTCGGGACTGTAATGGAGAGCGATCAGAAGGCTCCCTTTTCAATAGATACTACACCAAAGTATTGAGGGCACTACTCTTTAATATATTTACATTAGCGTATATGCTAAATTGCAAAATTAATTTTTGACATAAATGAAATGCCACCAATAAGAACTAAGGACTTAATTTGATTTTAATAGTATTATATATAGTCTACGCAATATAAAAGCTATTAAGACTGTAATATTTAAAATAGTAAAAACATAAATGGCTAAAAACTAAATTATCTGAATTTGTAAAAAGTGAGGTTACAGAAAAAATTCGGAAAATGTCAGAGAGAAATCTCAAAGACCTTAGGACGTAGTTAAACCGTAATCGGTAATTACATGAAAAGTCGAAATAAGTGTAGAATAAGAAAACCGACTGGCAGGTCACAAAAAATATCATCACAATGCAAGACAAGAACTGTTCCGAAAAGTAAAAAAGAAAACTTCGTCAATATAAAAATATTGAAATCTCAAGTGGATGCTCCTTGCAGCACTTAAACAATTCGAAGGCATTTAAACAACGAAAAAATAAAACATATTCCTCGTCCAAGCTTAACTAGGAAGCATATACAGAAACGACTGGTATATGCTCGTCATTATCAAACCATGAGTCCTAAAGTATGGCGAAAAGTTATTTCCTTGGACGAAAAGAACTTCAATTTAGACGGTCCAGATGGCTTTCAGAATTAGTGGCACACAAAAAATTTTACTGAACGGAATTACTCAACAAAGTAGATGAGGATCTCTTTTGATATGGGGGCCCTTCTCATCTACAGGAAAACTTAAACTACAATTTTTCATAGGTCGACAAAATCCAGCAGATTATGTGAAGATGCTAAATGATCTATCTTTCGCACAAGAAGGACCTCGTTTGTGTGGGGAATAATGGATTTTTCAGCAAGAAAATGCTGCTATCCACAATGCATCAATAACAATGAGTATTTGCATGAACAAAAATAAAACTTCTTGACCATTTCAGCGTGCTCTCCAGACCACAAACCTATAGAAAATTTGTGGGGGATTGATTGTTTTAACGTTTATGAAGGAGGTCGACAGTACTCAGCAATCTCCGGACACAAAAACGTAATCTTAGACGCACAGGAAAAAATAACTTCGGTTCAAATTACGAAACTAGTTGATCATATGCCAATCCAAATGTTTGAGGTTATCAAAGCTAACGGTGGATCTACAAAATATCAAATAAAAAAAATCGCCGTTATATTCTAAAGTTCTGCTTATTGGTCTTATATTTATGTCGGAACAGAACTTTTAGATTAATCATGAATGCTAATATACATTTAAAAATGAATTAAAATTTCTTCATGTTTTAAATTTAATTGTCTATATGGCTTATCTTTCATATATCTCTTTCATAATTTAAAAATTGTATTCAATATATTTTCTTCATTTTTGAGGGTGGTCTTCTATCTTTATTCAGGGGAATATATATATATATATATATATATATATATATATATGTATATATATATATATATATATGTATATATATATATATATATATATATATATATATATATATATATATATATATATAAACAGCAATACTTTTCTCGCTCTTCCAGGTCTTACGTGGTCTTCGCAGCGGTTTGGTTAAAGTTGATATCCTCATCTCTGGAATTAACCCCGTGGCGATATCAGTTTAGCATGGCTGAGTTTATTGCTTCGTGCCTCAGGCACCTCAGTAGGGGAAAGCTAAAAGATTAAGCTTTTTAGTGACAGCCAGACATAAGACTCGGTTCATACGAGGGACCCCCACATTACAATAGCCTTGTGTCAAATTTGTCAAGGTTCGAGTTTGGATATATATATATATATATTATATATATATATATATATATATATATATATGGCTTTCTTACTTTTGAACGATGAATAATTTAAACAGTTAAACATCTTCTGGACTCATTAAGGTCAGCTTTCAGAAGCATAATACTAAATAGAAAGCAATTCAGGTAGAGAGCGTTTGCTCCAGAGACTATTCAAATGTAAACATTCAGCATGACTACCTTGAAAATCAGCATTTTAGTTTTTGTAGCTTATCTGACAGGTGGCTGTGTGTTTAATGACATATGGACCCTTGTAAGCTATTTAATCCTAAATTCTGTTTGCACACACACGCACGCGTGCAATTCATTCATCTACCTCAGTCAAATGGTTTCAAATATTGCTATGTAATACAACTAATTCAATTTAATATTAGTAGATTTTTCTATACTGTTGAATAGTTTCAAGTAAACTAAATGATAAAACAGTCCTATTTGATCCCTAGATTAGACCCTAACAGTTACTACTTCTAATTGAAATGGTATTCTACATTTCCCAACCTTCCTGAAATGCTGAATGATCATCAGATACAATTTATTGTCGTAATGCTCCTTATTCGGACGGGATTTTACCCCTCTGTAAAGATGCAATCGGCATAGGCTACGGCTTCAAGCGACTGGACAATTGCTTATCTGAAAACGAACAGCAGTCTTCATCCACGTTTGCATGTATCTCATCACCTGAAAATAACAAAATTTCTAAGGTTTACAGCGTAGGAAACTAAGTCAACGGAATAATCATTGAAGTTAACTGAATAAGTTTGGCCTTCCTGTATTCTTTGAAGGGTAGACCAATATGCTTTGAATATCAGCATGAGTAATAATATATTTTACTTGAGTTCGAACACAAAATACTGGTGTTACTGAGCAGAGCGTAAATTATTCAAGTCATGAGTTGGTAGAATAAATGAGTACTATTATTATTATCATTATTTTTTTTTTATTGACAAGTTAAAAGTTGTTTCTATTTATAATTTCCTTTTCAAAACAGGTGCGTAAGAAGAAAAAAAAAGGAAATTATTCCAGATTTTGAACTGAAACTGATATATAACTGTTTAAATCTGAGGGGAAAAAGTGCCCATGGGAACACATCTGTGTTGGGAACAAAAGTTAAATGAACCACATGGGCAGTCTGGTTTGGTTTCGCCAAAAACAAAGAAATATTCTTTGGGAAAACGAAAAAAAAAAGAAAAGTAAAAAAATAAAAAAATAAAAGAATAAGATTTTGCTACACGTAACTTTTTCCATCAGAACGTGTAACTTTAGAGAGACAGAAAACACTATCTGGCTCACAAGAATGCTGAACTATTATGTATAAAAGGGTAAGTTCTTTTTGTTTAGTGGTTAATGTGCCGGACTGCGACAGCGTAGTAAATGAGTTCGAACTCTCTTTGTAATGGCCTTTGGCAACTTAAGAATTTCCTTATCGCTCTAACTATAGTATAAAATGCATCACTCCAATCCTTTAACCTGGATTGTTTTAGCTTTAAATAATACACGGAAATTAATATGCCATTAAACAAGGAAACCGGAAAACTTGTCTACCGCTGCTCAATAATCAGCTTGTCAATTTGGAAAGGTATTCCAACTGTAATGAGTTTAGTTCTCACTGAGTGCCACACAGTTTTAGTTATTCAAACACGGGCAGAATAATAGCAGTATGAATCAGTAACTAATGATGCATTTTTTTGAAAGACAATAATCTACCTTCCTCAAAGCTAAAGTATTTTAAATTACTAAAATATCGCCCTGGCACCATTGCATGATTATGGAAGGCTAGGAAACAATGCTTGTGATATTAATCCCCACCTGACATTTTTTTTCATCATACAACGTGTGAAAGCACGTGCGGTACCCTGTCCTCATCAGCCGCCAACCAGGGGTGATAACACAGTTTCGGTAGCTCAAGGCGGTACTGCCACTCCTGGCGCTACCAAGCAGGTTTTGCCACCGGACAGGGTGTAAAGAGAATTGTATATATATATATATATATATATATATATATATATATATATACGCCAGATCAATTAAGAGCAGAGACTGCATTGGACGTTAATCTTCATTTTGAGGGTGCAGTTTGTGATTTTAAAAAACACATAAACAAACAAAAACGCGTTAACTTTCGGCGATTAATGTTATTACGCGTTTACAGTAACTGTTTCTTACGTAATCGCACAGGAAATGTGGTTCCGAATGTATTTCCTTCATGCTGAAAACTTTTTGCTTTTGACCAAATCCAACTTGATGCATATTGCGCCGCGGTCTGAAGACGATTTATATGATGATTGTGTTTCTATTCTGTTCTAAATATGTCACTAAATATCGATTGAAAAAATAAAAGTATTTTACAGACATATGTGCGATCACTTAAATTCAAATTTAAGACAAGTATAACACCGATATAACTTAAAACCTTTTTTTCATAAGGAAAAAAGGACTATTGACATTAGTGTAAGAATATTAAGAACACTTGTCCTCGTATGATATCAAATAAAACGATCAGATCCTCCAAGTGATAATGTTTCATTCTTATTTACAGGGGGACATCTCCACCCTAGACGGAACCCCTATTAAACTAGAAGACAAATTCACAAGTCCTGACAGCAACACCCCACAAGACACCAACTGTACGGCCACCTGCCTCCTATCACGAAAATTATCCAAGTTAGACGAACCAGACATGCAGGACACTGCTGGAGAAGCAGGGACGAACTCATAAGTGATGTACTCTTATGGACCCCCACACATGGCCGTGCAAAAGCAGGGCGACCAGCACGAACATACATTCAGCAACTATGTGAGGATACAGGATGTTGTCCTGAAGACCTGCCTGAGGCGATGAACGATAGGGAAAAGTGGCGAGAGAGGGTCAGGGATATCCGTTCTACCAGCACGACATGATGATGATGATGATAACATAAATGTATGTTCCTCTCTTCAGATTATGGGGAAAGTCGGGCCGACATGGGAGTTTAAACTTACAAGTTCTACTTAGGAAGCAGTGTCTCATCCAGCGAGAAATATATCAGCATGTGACTAGCAAAGGCATTGACAGCTATCAATAGGCTATTGGTCATATAGAAGTCAGACCTAACTGATGAACTAAAACGCAGTTTCTTCCAAGCAGCGGTCGTTTCGATACTGCTATATGGACGAACTACATGGATGCTAACTAAATGTATAGAGAAAAAGCTTCTCAGCATCTAAACAAGAATGATGCGAATAATATTGAACTAGTCCAGGAGGCAGCACCCCACAAAGCAGCACATGTGCACTCACCTACCACCCATCACGAAAACTATCAAAATTAGACGAACAAGATATGAGGAACACTGCTGGAGAAGTAGGGTTAAGCTTTGAAGTGATGTACTCCTGTGGACCCCTTCACATGGACGGGCAAAGAATATGCAACAGAATAGTACCAGGAGTACACAATAAGTTTCTAGACTTTCTTCGTATGAGCCCTTTTATTGATAGTACACACATGAAACTCTAGTCCACTTCGAAGTAATCTCCTCCAGCTGCAATGTACTTTTTGTACCGTTCCAAAAACTTCTTCAATGCCCCCTGGAAATCCTCTTGTGTGAGCGTGTCAATGACCTTCGTCACAGCCTCTTTCATCTCCTCAATTGTCTCATAACGACAGCCTCTGAGCTTACGGAATAACCAAAAATCACAGGGAGCAAGGTCTGGACTATTGGGAGGCTGAGGAACTGTCTTGGTACCCATCTTGGTCAAATAGTCTGTGACAAGGATGGAGTGGTGGATTGCTGAATTGTCCTGGTGGAAATGCCACTGACCTGATTTGAAGAGTACTGGCCTCTTCCGACGGAATCTCTCCCTGAACTCGCTTAAAACCTCAACATAGTAACCCTAACCCTAACTCTTTAGCCAATCGACTCTGGTGTTCTGACTTCCTTACTCCTCCAACACATCTCATCATCCCTCACAGACTCCCTGCTTTCCTTGAATCTCTCTTGCCCCTCAAAAACTGATGCTCGATTCATGCAAGATGCTCCAAAAGCAGTTTGAAGCATCTCATACGTTTCTGTGGCATCATTTTTTTTAAAGTTTAAAACAGAATTTTATAGCATATCGTTCTTCTAAAGTCTCCTCACGTCCTGATTGCATTTTTGAAACTCACCAGCTGTGACAATCAGTCTTTAGTAGGGTGTATTCCAATTCCTACTATAGCTGTTCTTTTGAATCTTAAATCATAAAAATTGGTCAGTCATCTTATAAGATGGATAGCACTAACATCCTGAATTCTCAAGAGTCTACGACAATCTTAAATGCCTGTATAAAAAAGTCTGGAAACTTATTGAAGGACTCTCGTAAATGTAGCCCTGAAGACCTGCAATGATGATTGGGAGGATTGGCGAGAGATGGTCAGGGATATCCGTGCTGATAGCGCAACATGATAACAATTATCATCATGACAGTAATCAGTCAACAAAACAGAAAACTTTAAAACTGCCCTTGGGTTCCACATTCATATGGTATTGTGCCCCATCTAAGAAAAAAAACCAAGTCAATTACAACTTTATGAGTGACCTCGATTTCCAACACATGTGTGGCACAGGGGATGGGAAAAATATGTTTCGTGTAGATTTTCCTAGCAATTTGCCACTAAGTTAACGATTTTTGGAGGGTCTACATTAACAATAAACGTCATTAAAATTTTTAAAAAAATGTCGTTTATTGGGAGGTGCCCGTGGTGTAATGGTTATCGTCGCAGGAATTGGACACGGCGACACGAGTTCAAATCCTGGACTGATTGCATTTCACATAGCACTAATACCCTTGGGAAAGGTATGAATCCAATTATTCTCCCTCCAACTATGGGTAAATAGTAGGGCAGACTAGGTTCTTCAGCCTTGGCGAGGCAACTAGTCTAGGAGAAGGAAAACTCTGAATTCAAACCTGTTAAACTCTGCTTAAAAAATTGACCTTGTGTCATATTCTGCCCGAGCAGAGGGGTTGGGTAAATATGATAAACGTCATTTTTTAATCCTCAAAATTTACAATATAATGTGAAATAGAAATAAATGATTCAATAGAAATGAATGGAAACATGGGCCGCTCTTCCAAGGTAAATCCAATTGTTCGTCTAGTTGCTTCTTTTTTTTATAATCTTGATATTTATTTTATCATAATATTTTTCTCAATCTTCACTTTAACAAATGTCTTTACCCAGAACTTTTGTGAATCATCATCATTGGTCCCCTCAATCAGTATAAAGAAATCCATCCTCATTATCTCCTTCTTTTTTTAGATCCTACACTTTTTCCTGCCCAATAGCATCCATTCTCCCAATCTTCTTATCTCACTCAAAGAAATCTATATGCGCCTCGTTAATCCTATTGAGTATATTTCACACATTCGTTACGCAACTCTTGACATTAAAACAAATCAATCATATTTCGTAAAGTATGATTGATGAGTTCAGAATCCCAGTGCTAAGCATGTTACTTTTACCCACTGTGAATTCTTTTGCTGCAATACGAAGCAACGGAGGGAACATTCGAAAATGAACGAAAGACACCATTCGTCATTCCTTGTGCATTTTTATACGGATCCATATATTTTTCCTATTGCCTTTCTATTAAGTTTTATTCTGCTTGATTACCGTCGTTTTCTTCTCCCTCTCTTTTCGTCCTTTCTGTGTTTTTCCTTCGTATACCATACTGCTTCTTTATTTTATCTTGGAGGAGTCAACATGGGGAAGTGGCTAATGTGATTGGCTGAAACATAGTAGTAAGCGTTGTTCGAACGCCAGTCGCGTTATTGCATTCACTTTTTGGAATAACACCCGGGGAAAAGATAGGAACACTCTAATACCCCCAGTTATGGGTTAGATATTATTTCTGCTGCTCTAAAAGGATGGCTTCGGCATTAAATAACCTGCAAGGTTGATATGTTATTAAAGAAAGAAACGAAAGGCAACCATGTTTTATAATCGGATAATTTTTGTCTTTTTTATTATTTGTCTTTTTTTTTTCATTTTTTTCTCTCTTTACAGGTTTTTATACTTTCCTTTGATTTATTTATTTTTTTTTTTTAAACTTTTCGTTCATTTTGCCTTTTTCCGTAGAATAGCAAATCCTTAGTATATTGTGTCTTCGTGTCTTTTTTTTTTCCTTTTCATATCATTTTTCAACTTGTCTTTTAAGTTTTCTCTTTTGTACATTATTTTATTCTTATTTTTATTTCTATTTCTCTCTCTCTTCTTGAAATATTTTACTTTTTCTTCTTCCCATTAAAACAATTTTTTCTTTGCTTATATTTTAAATTTTCATTGTCTTTTTTATGATAATTTTCTGTTTTCCTTTCATTTCTCAATAGTTTCGCCTTTATTTTCTTCTTCCTCTCTTTTAATTTGTTTCATCTTTCTCTTTGTTTTATTAGATCTGGGTGTATTTGTCACTTACTTTTCACTTGTTTTTAAACGATTCTTTTCTATCTTTATGCGTTCAATTTCTTTTTATCTCGGTTACTTGGGTTTTACAACATATCAACCCTAGTAGGGATATTTTATAACAAAATCACACACACACACACACACACACACTTATATATATAAGGTTTGCTGTAGGTCCAAAGAAAGAATAAAAATATATTTTAAAATAGCTAGTTCCACAAAGAGATTTGTATTTTTTTCAATTTATTTATTTTGTTCTTTAAAAATGAATAAGATATATATATATATATGTGGTGTAAAGGAATAGTATATTGGAAAAAAATTTTTAACGGAGGAGAGTTTGTGTTTACACACAATTTGTTTCAAGCTTTTCTTGCCACGAATAATTCAGCTTTATATTAATCATTTGTTTGCACACAGTTAAATTGCTTCAAGCCAAGAAAATGATTAAACGGATCTATTTGACCAAGAGGAATGACCCTAACAGTTATTTACACATTAGATCTGAGTAAACCTGAAAGTAATATTAATAAAAGGGTACTCTACATTCCCTAAATCTCCAAGAATGAAGATGATAAGTGTTATATCCTGGACGGTTGTTTGTAAAATACACCGTTAGTACATCTGGAGTGGGTAGACACCCTCTGCAAATATACAACCTGCGTATTATACTATCACGTCTGACTTAGCTGGTTTTTTTTGTTTTTTTAGTTTTTTTTGTTTTTTTTTTTGTTTAATGGCATTTCAACCTCTTGAGTTATTTAATTCCTAAGCCGCCCTTATAGTAGAACAACAGTGATACAATTTAACCGATATCCGGTAGTATAAGAATATAAGTCCGAAAATGTTATTACATGACTGAAGCTCGAAATCGCTTACCCTGAAGCCGCATTTCAGCACTTTAGACATTACCACTCCTCTTTTCCTATTCTTTACTTCTTATTTCATTCATTTCTATACTCGTTTTCTTTTTTTTTTTTTTTTTTTTATTCATTTTTTGTTTTCCTTTGTATCATACTTCATTGTTCTTTCCATTTAAACACTATTTTTTTTTCTATTCGTGAGTTTCATGAATTCTTTCCACATATGAATTTTTCATCGTATCGTTTTTTTCAAATTGTGTGAGTAATGAGTTATTCTCCTTTTCTTCTCCAAGTTATTCTCCTTTTTTTTCCCTTTTACGTTTTTATATTTCCCCTTTCTCGCCGTCTATATTATATTTTGCATTCTCTTTATTCTCTTCCGCCTAATGCGCAGTTTTCCGGGCTAATATAAGTTACATTCGAAATCCGTTTTATCAAGACTTTAAATCATGCATACGCAAGCACACAAACATTATCATGAACACACACTCTACTCACACGCATATATATATATATATATATATATATATATATATATATATATATATATATATATCTGGGGCAATACAGAGCATGTAAAAGAGTCATCCGATGAGACGGAGAATATACCAACAATGTTCTCCGCCGAAATAAATTTATCATGACGGCTTAACCGGGTTTGAGTCTCCATTTAATTGCACTATATATATATATATGTATATACATATATATAAAGTTGTCGACTGTCGTCGACGGTGACCCGAAGGCTCCCTTTTCAATAGCTACTACACCGAGGTGTAGGGGAAGGCGCTACTCCTTTCCCGGAATTGCTCCACTTTACCCTTGATACGTACCACATATTGATGAGGGTTAAGCTAGGAGGTATCAAGTACCATATTTTAAGCCTGACTCGACCTGAGATTGAACCCCAGTCTCCCGGACCATTGGCGGACACTCTACCCACTAGACCAATGAGCTGGTATTCATTTTATCTGAGAAGCTTTTTATCGAATTTTTGGGAAAATTTTTCAAAAAAAAAGATAAATATATAGTCATCCACAGACTGATGTGGCTAGACACGTAGGACCCTTGAAGCTGGGATCAAATTCCGCCAAACTTTACGTTAGACTTAATATCATACTGCTCATCCAACAAATGTACCACGTCATCTCTGGAATTATAAGGTATTAATTAGCAGCCTTCGTTTGTTTACATTTTATACCTTAGCGGATACCAGAGTACTCAATTCGTTCGAAGAGTTTTGCATTATGCGAGCAGCAGCCGTAAATTACTTTGCCAGAATGCTCAACCCCCAATGAGCGAGTATATATATGGTAGATTTTGGTAAATCTGAGGAGATAATAAAAATAAGTGGAAAAGTCGATAAATCAAACACTTACGACGGATTTAGTTGTAATATTTCGTTTTTTATTCTCAGATGAACTTCTACAGACTAAACATTTTTTGCATTTTTGTACATTTTAGCGTTTGAGGAAATAGATAAAATAATGGAGAATGTAAAAATGTATAATGGGTGGGAAAGAATCTAAAGACAAGAGACAAATAAGGGAAGAACAGTAGGAAATAAATATACGTTTGAGTGATGGTGGTAGGGGTTATATATAAAGTCAAAACCAAATAACCGCTACTTATATTTTTTCGGTGACCAGAAGGTTCTCTTTTCAATAGCTACTACACCGTCGTGTAGGGGAGGGCACTAATCTTTTCCCAGGATTGGTCCACTTTACCCTTGATGCGTACCTTATATTGCTGAGTGTTAGGCAAGGAGGTATCAAGTACCATTTTTAAAGTCTTTGGTATAACGCGATCTGGGATTGAACCCCAGTCTCTTGGACCATTGGCGAACACTCTACCCACCTTGCTTGAATAAACATGCCGTTTGTTTCTAATTGTTTTATACTGAAACAAGAATTTTACGCCAGAAGAATTTTTTTTCTAAATTGCCATCAACATTACAAGTATTAAAATTTAGTAGTGTTTCATCTTTTTAAATTCTTTCTAAGAATTGATAAAAGTGACTGAAACATCAAGTCCATTTTACTATTCGAAAAAAATTACAAAACTCTTATAATGATTTGTTTCTCTCCCAGCTCAAAATAATTAATGGCTCCAGAAAACTGACCAAATGTTAATTATCTGTCCTTTCAATAGACTTTACTCTAAACAAAAAAAACAACAAATATCAAGAAGAACTTTCGATGTTTAAATAATTGCAAATAATATAATCTTTCCCTTGATACACACACACACACACACACATAAAAGGTAGCTCTCTGAAACTAATTGACAAGTTCACCTACCTGGGGAGCAGCGTCTCATCAACCGTGACAGACATCGACACGTGACAAGCAAAGGCATGGACAGCTAAAAATAGGCTATCGGTCATATGGATGTCAGACCTGACCGATAAAATGAAACTCAGTTTCTTCCAAGCAGCGGTCGTGTCGATACTTCTATATGGATGCACTACATGGACGCTAACTGAACGAATGGAGAAGAAGATTGGCGGCAACTAAACGAGAATGCTGCGGGCAATACTGAAAAAGTCCAGAAGGCAACACACCACAAAGCAGCAGCTATAAAGCCACCTACCGCCCATCACGAAAACTATCAAAGTTAGACGAACCAGACATGCAGGACACTGCTGAAAAAGTAGGGACGAGCTCATAAGAGATGTACTCCTATTGACTCCTTCACATGGCCGAGCAAAAGCAGGGGGATCAGATCGAACCTACATACAGTAGCTCTATGGGGATACGGGGTGTAAACCTGAGTCCCTGCCGGAAGCGATGTACAGTACGGAGGGGTAGTAAGAAAGGGTCAGGAATATTCGAGCTGGTACCAAGGCAAGATAATGATGATATATATATACTTGGTTTTAGTCATAATAGACATCTCCACCCAAGCAGGTGGTTCCTCGAAACTACAGTGGACGAATTCACCTACCACGGAAGCAGCATTTCATCGACA
Source organism: Sepioteuthis lessoniana (assembly GCA_963585895.1). Lineage (NCBI taxonomy): Eukaryota > Metazoa > Mollusca > Cephalopoda > Myopsida > Loliginidae > Sepioteuthis > Sepioteuthis lessoniana. The sequence continues at coordinate 119,720,253 of OY757905.1, read as the reverse complement.
GAAAATGACATCAATATACATCTAGCGAAGGCATGGTCAACTATCGATAGATTATCGGTCATAAGGAAGTCAGATTTATCCGATAAAATTTAACGCATTTTTTACTAGCAGCGGTCGTGTCCATACTACTATAGGAATGTACCACATGGATGCTGACTAAGTGTATAGAGACAAAGTTTGACTGCAATTGCACAAGAATCCTGGGAGTAACATCCAACGAAAAAGCTTCTGTAAGGACACCTACCTCCCATCTCTAAATTTATTCAAATTAGACAGACAAAACATGCGGGAGCCTGCTGGAGAAGTAAGGGCGATATCATAAGCGATGTTCTCCTGTGGACCCCTCAACACGAACGAGCAGATTTTAGACGATCGGCTAGAACTTATCTAAAACAGCTCTGTACAGACACAGGATGTTGTCTAGAGGACCTGCCGAATGCGATGGACGATAGAGACGAATGGCGAGGGAGAGTCGGAAAAATCTGCACTCGTGGCTTGACATGATGATGATGATGATGTATATATTTAAGACGATGAAAAAATGATCAGTCAAATAGGATATATTATGTAGATTTTGATTGTTTTCATCTAGTGTCGACCGTAGGTCATCGTCAGGTTTTTGTGGAAAAACTTTATTCAGGGAGGTTTTAAAAGCACTTTTTAAAGGAATTGACAAGCTCTCAGACATAAACGCCGAAAAATATCCATTTGCTAAATTAAAATTATTTCGTAATATATGTATATATATACGTGTGTTAGTGTGTGCTTAATTTTTTTTCTCAGTGCCAAATTTCTTTATCTGTTTTATATGCAATTTTTTTATTAACTGTCATTGTATAAAATCCTTTTGGCATTTGATCTTTTTAAAACAAGCAGTAAATTATAATTTTACCAGAATATATCTATGTAAACCTTCATAACTATTCTTAAGAATGGTTTTGCATCTCATCAATGTACACAATTTAAACTTAAAAGGATGCAATAGCTATAAGTCTAAAAGTACAAACTCTCTACTTTATCGTTCAAATGCCTAATACAATCAAACGGAAAAGTTTGTTCCATTTATTAGTAAAGTATAATATACGATTTTTATGCATAATATTCCAATAGAAATAAATACCGCTAAGTACATCTTAACATAATAGTAAGAATATTCGCCAATGGCCCGGGGTTTAATCCCAGGTCAAGTTATAAAGTAAAAGTAAAGTAGGCGACCATAGTCGAGGGTGACCCGAAGGCTCCCTTTTCGATAGCTTACTACACCAAGGTGTAGTGGAGGGCCCTACTCCTTTCCCTGGATTGCTCCACTTTACCCTTGATCCGTACCTTATAATGCTGAGTGTTAAACAAGGAGGCATCAAGTACCATTTTTTGAGTCTTTGGTATGACTCGACCTGGGATTGAACCCAGGTCTCCCGGGCGATTGGCGAACACTCTAACCGCTTGGCCAATGTCCGGTATGAGGTCAAGTTATACCAGAGACTTAAAAATGTTACTTGATGTCTCCTCACTTAACAGTTTGTATTATAAGATACGGATCAACGGTATCAATCCAGGAAAAGGAGTAGCGCCCTCTCATACACTTCAGTGTAGTATGTATTAAAAAGTGAGACTTCAGGTCTCCGTCGACTACGGTCGCTAACTTGTTTACTTATCATAAGATATTTAGAAAAAATCATTTAAGAATTCTATAGCCGAAGTTATTCAGCTATACTGTCACATAGTCAGCAAATGATACCCAGTTTTCAATAGATAAGTTTTATTTGGAAACTCCCAGTCGCGGCGATAGAAATGAGTAGACGGAGTTCAAAATCTCGTCTAATAGGCAAATTGTTATAATATATGGTTTGATCTAGGACCGCGGACTGAAAATAGCAGTTAACAAGAACTTAAAACGCCATCAAATTGGTAGTGGGAGTGGGCTAAACGATGTCATCAGCGCCAGGCAAAAGTGAGGGTTCAGTGCTCTGTGAACCTTAATAAAAAAAAATGGGTTTTATCTTTTAACAGTCTCCCTTAAATGACTGCAGAGAGGAGGAGATCAGTGATAGTATGGAATGAGATCATTTCAACCAATGAAGAGCTGGTTCCAACTAAAACGAAGAATCTACCACGATAATTCGGTCTTATTTCAATGTTCACATCCGCGAACAACATCAGAAACTTAAAAGAAGGAAAGAAAACTATTGTGCTATCATCGCTTTTTTCGATACATTATGGACTTTTCCAATAAAAATATAATATTTAACTGTAATCCACTAAGGGAATAGGTGGGAAAGCTACACAGGCGACATTGTATTACGTGGTTAGTGTAACATATACCTTATTTCTCTCTTTCTCTCTCTCTCTTAATGTGTGTTTGTCTTACTTATTGAATGTCCTTTCCCGAGGACGTAACAAAAATAATTGTGGACAAAACATTTGAAACAAACTAAAAATTTTCCTTTATCAAATTGACATACTCATTTGAACGGCATATCAACCTGTAAAGGGATATTTTAGGTCTCCAAGTCATGGAATCGAGTTCATTGAACGTTTATAACATTTTCTGAAGTTGCTTTATAGAGATTTTTTTCTTTTGCATACAGTGCGATCGAAAACGAAATTTAAAAAAAATCTATTCGAGCCATCAATGAGGCAATACGGGTCAGAGCCAACTTGTGAGCAATGGTAATGAAGTGGAAATCCATGCTTCCCAGATCCTTATAGCAGATGATTTGCTATCAGGTGTAGTTAAATATCATATTCATGAAATGCCTTTTCGGTAGGTTCTTAATCGTCTGCATGGTACACAACGTATCTTAAGCTCTGCAAGTAAGGCTATTCCACTTTAGATGACCAGTTATTACCGAGGCAGTAGTCATT
>OY757905.1:119702388-119714888 GCA_963585895.1 Sepioteuthis lessoniana | reverse complement strand
CTTGAAATTATATAAAATGTTAATGGTTTATCAATGATTCTAATTCGCTTAATTAAATGTATTTTTAAGAATTTTGTGGTGAAAATAATTCTAAAATTATTTTGGGTTTTGAGCTTTCAATTTTCTTGCTGCAAGTTGAATAGTGTCTCCTTGAAATTTCAAATAATTTTTCAAAACAAGTTGGATATGCGGAAAGATCAATATTTGCAAAAATACACATGCAAAAATTTTAAATTGTCAAGCTTATTTTGCACAAGAAATAACTCTTTTAATTGTATCAAAACAATTGATTTCCCATACAAAAAAAAACAAACACTTTTGCTGAGTGGTTAAGCCTACAAGAGAATCTATCATATATATATATATATATATATATATATAAATTTACGCACACACACACACACACACATACATATATATATATATATATATATATATATATATATCTACATGTGTGTGTGTGTGTGTGTGTGTGTGTGTGTGTGTGTGTGTGTGTGTGTGTGTGTGTGTGTGCGAATGTACGCTTACCTCAGTCTGATCATGTGTGTGACGAGGAACATACGTGTGAATGTGCATGTGTTTTAGATTGTGCAATGATTGTTTCTTTTTTTTTAATTCAGATAATTCCGTAACAATAAACTTTGTCAATTCCCAGCTTTGATGAATTAATCATCAAAAGACTGCATATCCTATCATTAGAAAAAAAAATGTCATCAAACAGCAATGATACTCGATTGAAATGTTGTAATCTAATGTTTTTTTACCAAAAACTGAAAAGATCTCACACGCATTAAGAATAAAACCGATAAAGGCAGACTGAATAGATGAATAAATAAAGAAAGGAATCAAAATCTATCACTTCAATCCAGAAACGTGAAACGAACCAAAATGCAAAGAAATGATCAGATAATGGCGCCGTTTTCGCGATATTCTAGCAGCAACTAAACGGGAACAACTTGATAGACAACTAATTAGGCCTTGAAAAAAAGATTATGAAATACAGAGGCTAATGAATTGGGTGTCGTAATTACATATATCAGAATGCAGTGTCTTATATTACATTGATATTTGCCACTTAGGTTTAGAGTGATAGGTAATGTTAGCAGACTACAAAATCATTTTAGTATAACATAAAAGAATATATTGCAATGATATCTCACTTGTCAAAATTCTTAAGATGAAAATAGTTAGCTTGAAAGCCATCTAAGGAATTAGTTATTTAGCAGATAGACGAGATCATACTACAGCGTAAACTATTCCTTGTAAACTAAATTAAATCGTGGGAATTATACTGATTAATTCACAGACTCAGACACAGACACACACACACATAGACACACGCACACACACCGTATATATACGTATATATACATATTTATATATATATATATATATATATATATATATATATATATATATATATATATATATATATATGATACTCGAGTTAGTCAAAAGTATTCCGAACTCACTAGTTTTCTTTCGGAATTTTCAATCTCCTAAACTGGTTGCCTTTCTACAACCCAGGTATAGAGTCATCGCATATATTTACTCCAACAGGCAGAAGAAAAGATAGATTCATGACTTTCACAAATGAATTAGTGCAGAGTGAATCACAAGCAGTCCCGTCTACGATTTGAATTCGGATCACTGATTCTACAGGGTGACACCCCCCCCCCCAATATATTTTTGACTGAAATTCATAAATTTAATTCAAACCTTTTCTTTTATCCATGATATGAAGTAGATTCGGTTCATGAAAAATTGGGACCATAGTATTCACCGCTATGTCCTGGTCAACCAAGGAAAATAATTAGAACTATTTTGCTTTATTTTTGTAGAAGTTATAAAAAAAAGTTTATGGGGTCTATTTTTTTTGTGGTGGGGTTCACCCTGTATTTCCTACAACCGTTACACAAAGCATGCCCCCTATATCTTTTTAAAATGCTTATATGAATTCTTTGGAGGAGGCACCTATATCTTCACGTGTATCAATTTGATTTACGTTTGTGTGTCGCTGAAATATCTTATTTCTGTAACATAGCCATTCAAAATATGTACGGATATGCGAAACGTACATAGAATGTTCATAACATATATACATAGAACACAGGAATCCCGAAACACCAAAAACACGTAACGACTTCTTAGTTCAAGTACGAACCTTTTTATTACCTTTGAGTTTAAGGTTTTTTCGACATAAAGAGAAAGGCACAATCTTTCTATGCTGGCTTTTACATCTGCACCCCCTACACGTGTGGTACCCGCCACAAGGCTACTGCGAGCTTGCGAAAGTCACCCTTCTTCTTCGGACCGCAAGGCTCAATAGACATTTTTCAAATCACCCCAAATCCTCTGCGCACGCTTCCGATGCATGACGTCATTCATATCCCCAAGTCCTATCTGGGATTTTTATTTTGACATCTCTGAATGACACATACTCCCATCGCGCACGCCTGAAGACCTGGTTTCATGTTGCACCTAACTAACCCATGCGCTAAGCGAAAGGTTCTCAGCCTAACTAAACCGAAAGGCAAGATATATGAAACGAAATCCCTCGGCCATTATATAACATTTCCACCATATTACTGATTTGAAGAAACGATTTGTCTGATCAGTACTTAAACAGATAACCACAAACAATTGCAAGAATCTTAAGTCTGTACTCCAGATTAAGTAAAACTAGTAAATAACTGTAATGATACCGGTGCGAAAAATAACAAAAAAAAGTTATTTTTCCACTATTTCCAATATTCTGATTGATTGCTTTATTGACAGATTTCAAAGATTAGTCAATTCGTATTTGATTCATTTTGTGATTAGAGTTTGTGAATTCCGATCCTTGTGCGTTTGTATATACATTTTTATGTTGTTGTTTCTCAAGGGTTATTTTTTAAATTATCCACTGTTATAAGAATAACTTTATGTAATATGATGGCCGAGGGATTTCGTTTTATATATCTTGCCTTTGGGTTTATTTAGGCTGAGAACGTTTTGGTTCAGCACATAGGTTAGTTCGGTGCAAACATGGGCACAGGTGTTGACGCGCGTGCAGGGAGGATGTGTCATTCACAGATGTCAAAATAGAAATCCCAGATAGAGAGGTTGACAAGTGGATGTGAATGACGTCATGCAACGGAAGCGCGCGCGGAGGATTTGGGGGATTTTGAAAAAGTCAGTTATTTGAGTCTTGCGGTTTGAAGAAGAAGGGTGACTTTCACTTGCTCGCAGTGACCTTGTGGCGGGTGCTACACGTGTTGGAGGCAGATGGAAAAGCCAGAATAGAAGGAATGTATATCTCTCTCCTTATGTCGAAAAACCTTTAAACTCAAAGGTAATAAAAATTTTCGTACCTGAACTAAGAAGCCATGTTTTTCGTGTTTAAGGATTCCTATGTTCTATGTATATATGTTACGAACATTCTATGTACGTTTCACACATATTCGTATCATGGGTATGGTACATTTAAACAGATTTATTAGACCTACAGGAGACATGTTAACGGGTACTACCAGTCTGGTTCGATGAAGGGATACTAAACACTCCACATATTTCCATAACTAGTAAGCATCATATATTGGGCACCCTTATTTTTAAAAGCGTCTTAGCCCTCTGATGGCTACATACTTAGCAAATTCTATAAACAACCAAGTAGGCGCCAAACACGGAGGATTTGTTGCTATTTAATAGATGGTATTGCCAAATTTAACTTATCCAATGGGAGGAAAAAATATTTAATGTTCTCAGCTCGTTCATATGAGAAAAAAAAAATCGTGATAAACAAACCATATGACAATCAAAGGCTTTTTGCCCAAGATTTTGTTGAAAGACCGTTGCTTGACAAGGCTAAATTCAGTCCTAATGAATATTTTCTCATCAAAGAAGAAAAAGAAACCAAGGCGATTGGCTGATGAAGCTGTCAAGCGTTCAGATCACTTCTCTTTTAAGTAACGAACAATGACTGCAGATGGGAGTCAGCGTACATTTTGATCACGTGATCAGCGCAAGTGAAGACACAACATCACGCCATTTTGTAATCAACAGAGTCCATAAGAAATGGCGATTGTCGCAAACGTCTAGACAATAATCTATGTTTCAAAGGATGAATTCGTAGGAAATAGAGACACGAAACATATATCCACACGCACAATGACACAAAGGCACTTAAATATGATTATCTATCTATCCATCTCTTTCTTTTTGTCTATCCCACATCTCTCTCTCTCTCTCTCTCTCTAAATATATATATATATATATATATATATATATATATACAATCCATATCGTGCGTGCGTCTAGGCATTGGAAAGTTAAGGAGTTTTATGCAGTTAATCTAGCAAGTATGTGAATGTATACATACGCATACCTACACGTATATATATATATATATATATATATATATATATATATATGCATGTGTGTATATGTGTGTGTTTGTGTGTGTGTGTGTGTGTGTGTGTATGTGCTCTTTTCTTGCGTATATAATCATATATAAGGAAGTTAAAATGTATGTAAGCACAGACACACGCGGACTTAGATAGATAGATAGATAGATAGATGTAGATATAGATATATATATATATAAATCAGATATGTAAATACCTTTCACCTGATGATAATCAGCCTGGTTTCCTGTACTAACCTTTATTACAGATGTAATAGTGATTAACTATCTTGAGGTGCTGGCAATTTTCTTCGGTGAATCTTTTCTTTAATAAATTCCAAACTGGAGGAGTATCAGTTGTTGTTTTTGATACTTCAATACCTCTCTAAGCATGGATGAAACAATTACCACCAAGATATATCTTTCATAAGAATTTAGATTATTTTAATATGCCAGAAGTGCATTATTACATCAGTTGAAATGTATAAAGTGGCGTTACTATGTATAAGAAAAAACATTATTAGCTATAATCTATGTACCCTATACACAAACATAAACACACACCCACACACACACACACACACACACACACACACACACACACACACACACACACACACACACACATCTATATCTATCTATCTATCTATCAATATATATATATGTTTGTGTGATTGTGTGTGTGTCTATATAAATACATCCCAAAATAAATGAATGATTATATATATATATATATATATATATATATATATATATATATATATATATATAATGAAAAAAATTCCTACATTGTCAAGACCGAGTCCACTTATATTTCACCAAACGGCTCTTCAGGATCGTTCGAGCCGGAGCATTCCTGAAGTTTGGAGAATTTACAAATTGTACAATCTGAGTTTTTTCCACACCAATAGAAGTATATATTAGACATAAAGATTAAACTATATATATATATATATATATATATATATATATATATATATATATATATATATATATAAAATGCGTATATATATTTTATACGCATATATGTATATTTATACGAGGTGAATACGATAATTTTCAAGACTTTTTTCGTATGGGCATTTAAAATGTTTGTGGACACTTGAAAATTCACTATGTCATTGCTATACATCTTATGAGATGACTGACCATTTGTTCTGAATTTATGTTCTCATGAACAGCCTCAGCAGCAATTGAAATACACCCTACTAAAAACTGATTGTCACAGCTGGTGAGTTTCAAAAATGCAATCTGGACGTGAGGACACTTAAGAAGTACGATATGCAATAAAATTATATTTTAAACTTGGGATAAATGCCACAGAAACGTATGGAATGCTTCAGGCTGCTTTTGGAACAGCTTGCAGGAATCGAGCATCAGTTTATGAGTGGCAAAAGAGATTCAAGGAAGGCAGGGAGTCTGTGAGGGATGATGGGAGGTGTGGGAGGAGAAAAGAAGTCAATACACCAGAGTTGATTGGCCGAAGGTTTAGGGTTACTATGTTGAGGTTTTAAGGGTGTTCAGGAAGAGATTCCGTAGGAAGAGGCCCGCAATCTTCAAATCGGGTCAGTGGCATTTCCACCAGGACAATGCACCAGTCTACAACTCCATCCTGTCATAGACTATTTTACCAAGATGGCATCAAGACAATTCTTCAGCCTCCCAATAATCCAGACCCTCCTCCCGGTGACTTTTGGTTATTATATGAGACAATTGAGAAGATGAAAGACGTTGTGACGAAGGTCATGGACACACTCACACAAGAGGACTTTCATGGGGCCTTCCAGAAGTTGTGGGAACGATAAAGCAAGTGCTATGCAATCGTAGGGGATTACTTCGAAGGGGACTAGAGTTTCATGTGTGTACTATCAATAAAAGTGCCCATACGAAAAAAGTCTGGAAACTTATCGTATGCTCCTCGTATATATATATATATATATATATATATATATATATATATATATATATATATGCATATTTGTGTATGTATGCATGTATGTGAATTCGTATATTCCTATATGTATATTGTTAATATGATTTTGCATATGTATGTGTGTGTATACGTGTGTGTTTTCGTGTGTGCGTGTGTGTTCTTTGCCCACGCACTTTTCATGTTTACAGAATAATGTTCAACCTGAAGGATTTATCTATTAAGCAAAACATATCACTATCAATCGTCGTATTCTCCTCTCTCTCTCTCTTTCTTTTACTCTGTCTCTGTCTCTCTCTCTCTTTATATCTATATACATGTGTGTGTGTGTGTGAGTGTTGTTCTTTTGCTATTGAGTGTTCATCTCTGTTAGCGTGTGTTTATCCCAGTGTATTTCTCTTGTGTGTGAGTTTATGCTTGTGGGTGTGTGAGTTTATGTGCGTGTCTGTTTATATGTGTGTTTGTTTATATGTGTGTTTCTTTATATGTATGTTTGTTTATGTGTATTTGGTTTGGTTTAGTTTTTCTTTATGGTATATAAACCATTGGAGGTTATTTAATTCCAAATCCATTTTTATACATAAACAGTTCTATTTCTAACAATTTAATTAAGATAAGTACACAGTTTAAATCTCAAAAATATTTTTATTTTAAACAATTCAGTTTAGTGAAATGATTTAGTTAAATGATTCTAAGTATTGTGATGTATTACGAACAATTCAATTAAACATCAATCATTCATTTACACACAGTTGAATGAAAAACAATTCAGTTTAGCATTATCATACCGTTTAATTCTATTTGACCTATAGATAGGACCCTATCAGATGTTACTAGTACTGGCCAGAATGTACCTAGTTGCGATGGCACTAAAGAGTTACTCAAATCTCCAGTATTACTGGAGACTCATTATCAGATTGTTTAGTGTCGAAATAGGACACTTGTTGGGGGAGAGATGCAGTCGGTGTATTCAACACAACCAACCTAATCGGCCAGTTGTATGTGTGTGTGTGTGTGTGTGTGTGTGTGTGTGTGTGTGTGTGTGTGTGTGTGTGTGTGTGTGTGTGTGTTGAAATGTAGAACCAATAAGTAATAGATGTATTTAAGGAATTGTTGTTTATTAGTTTACTTTACATATAATTGTGAATTCTTATTTTCTCTTAAGGCAAAGCTCTTTTAAGCTAAAATGTTTTAACTGGTTTTATTTTATATTTTTATATTCTGATCTCAGCATAGCTGGGTGATAGTTTTAGGTATACAGGTATACATTAGTTTTAGGTATACAGGTATACATTATACAGGTAGTAACCTGTATAATGTGCTTTCGACTTAGTGCTTTATTATTACTGATAAGTAAATCTTTAATCTCTGTGGAGAGGGAGAGATAAAGTAGACGTAGCTTTTTTCTTCTTCACATTTATTTCATTCATCTCATTGACTGAGTGTTTTTTTAGCCGTCTATCTGTAACATGTGAAAGTTAGAGTAAGTATTTTCTGTGGAAGAAAACATATCACTTAATATATGAGCTACGTTCCGTAGGCTAATTGAGGAATTTATCATACAGATTTTTGGCATCTTCCTTCCAATATTTCAAACAAATATCACATGATCATGACAGTTAAATGGCATTGTATGACATTTTATGAGCGTAGTTTTTAAGCAAATTTGCATTAGCGACAGTACGCATTATTTGAGAGATCTCTTTTTCACTTTCCTTCTGTTGGTCTCATTTTTGGTCTCAGCATCTCACGCTCTGTACATTCATACATACATACATTTTTATACTTCGAAACATACGTACGGATATACGTACATTAATATATTACGTACAGTATTGGAGGAAATTAAATCGGAAACCTGATTTCAAATATTTGACGATGATGTTAACGTTTCCCTAGCCGCAGATTTCAATTTTTTTCCTTCCCCGGGCAGGCTATCTGAAAATGGCACCAGGTGGATGATTGTAAGTTAATTGCCTCGTACAAGGGGCCTTCCTCCGAGACAATACCTGCTTCGCAGGGCTATGTTTATAACTTGGCACCCGAGGCGCTCCAAAATACCGAGTGTACCAAGAATTATTTAGATGGTCATATATGAGTCCCTATTCTTGCCAAGCATCCTACAATAAAATGATTTTATGCCAAATCATACAAGCTAGGAGAATGGACAAATCTCCACTTCTGTGTAATGATTTTTGGAAAGGGGCCGTTGTGACTAATGTTATAGACAGTGGCTCAGTAGTGAACGAGGTGGAATTTCGGTCACGCTATTCCGTTTAATTTCGGACTAATACTGGGAAATGTATGACTCACTTATCAAGAGAGTTAAATATCAGTACGACAGTTATTTTACGGGGGTTGATTTAGCTTTAAATAACCCACGAATCTACTACGGTTATTTTACGAGGGTGGATTTAGCTTTAAATTACCCACGAATGTTGATATTCCATTAAACAAAGACATCAATCCCATTTATACTATTATTAGATGAACTTGTTTAAGGATCCAATATATGAGTTGGAAAAACCGCTTTACTCCACTCAAACATTGACCATGTGTCACACTCGGCCCATGTTGGAGCGGCGAGGGCACTCATACACACACCCACATGCATACATACGCTCAAATGCATTCACACACACACACACACACACACACACACACACACACACACACACACACACACACACACGCATATATATATATATATATATATATATATATATATATATATAATTGGAAGAAAACTCAACAGACCATCAGTTGGCTATTATAAATTTATTTCAGTTGGTCCTTCCATATAAAAAATCAGACTGCCATCGCATAATTATGGGATGACTATCTAAAGAGATTGATTTTTTTCATATGGAAGGACCATCTCAAATAAATTAATGATTGCAAAATGACGGTCTGTTAAGTTTTCTTCCAATTATATGAATTTGTTCTGTATGGAATTTACGAATGTATATATTAATTATTATACATTTGACCATGTTAGAGATTTACAAGTATCCTCTCATGTATACTTAAATTGAATCCTTCCCAACTGATCTTCTTTATATATATATATATATATATATATATATATATATATATATATATATATATATATATATATATATCCAGGAAGAAACATCCCACAAAACAGCACTTAACTCTTTTCTCACAAACAATTCACGTAATACGAAAAAGACATATAAGGCTCGGCAGAAGAAGTATGGACGAGCACATAACCGACGTTCGTTCATAGATTCTTTAACATGGACGCACCAGTATTGGCCTACCAGCTAGCAATAATGTATATCATTTATATGCGGACACTGTATGCAGCCTAGATTACCTGCTAGAAGCGATGGGCTATAGAGTCGAATGGCCAGAGAGTGATAATCATGGAACACCCCGTTTATCAGTGCAATTTGATGAGATATGTATTTTATGTCGCGTATACGTAAGTACGTTTCTGTTTTGTATATATATATATATATATATATATATATATATATGTATATATAAAGATATTTTTCTTTCAAAACGAGAAATGAGAATTTCATTTTTTTAGGTGAAACACTACACAAGTAAAATATATTTTACAAGGTGTGGTAGAATTGAAAGTCTGCAAGCTCAAAATATCGAACAGCTTATTTTATTTTTTATCATTAAGGATTTTCAGAGTATTGTCTTCATCTTTATTACAATTTGTGCAACGTTTCGGCTGATATGTCCTTCTTCAGGTGTTTGTTGAACTCGGGAACCTCCATGGAAATTTATTGAATCCACGGGGGTCACCTGTTCTGATTCCGTTAGCCATAACCAGGTACAAGTGTTAAGTATTCTTGTATTGTTACTTGCTTGCAGTCAGGATTGAACCTGCAGCCTACAGATGATTGTCTCCTTGGAAGCTTAGGGAATCAACGCCTATAACCGTTACGCTATGTATTCAATCCTGACTGCAGCCGAGTAACAATGCAGGAATACTTATCATTTATACCTAGTTATGGTTAATGGAATCAGGACAGGTGATCCCCGTGGATTCAATAAAGGACGTAATTCGTATTTCCGAGAAGGTTCCCGAGTTCGACAAACACCTGAAGAAGGCCGGAGGACATATCGGCCGAAAACTTGTGGAAATAACAATAAAGATGAAGACAATAGTCTGAAAACCCTTTATGATAAAATTCATCAAGCTTGGTCCCAGAAATTTAGACGACTAGCTTATTCTATTATATAACAATATTTTCAAAGTAAATTTTTTTTTTTGTTCCTGCTGACTTAGTTTTACTATTATCGAATTAGGTAATATACTGTACATATGAACATTTGTTTTGGTTGTATAATCCTATTTACTAACCCCTCCACTCGGGCAGGGTAAGACACAAGGTCAATTTTTTTTTTTCAGAGTTTTCCTTCTAGACTAGTTGCCTCACCAAGGCTGAAGAACCTAGTCTGTCCTACTATTTACCCATAGCTGGAGGGAGAATAATTGGATTCATACCTTTCCCAAGGGTATTAGTGCTATGTGAAGTGCAATTAGTCTCGTCCAGGATTTGAACTCGTGTCACCGTATCCATTTCCTACGACGACGATAACCATTACACCACAGCTTTGGTTGTATAATGTAACAACAGAAATCATAAAATTGTTATATTTTTAGTGTAGAAAAAATAAACTATCAAAAGAATCGTTGTGTGGTTCTTATTCAGTGCTGATATCATATATATATATATATATATATGTGTGTGTGTGTGTGTGTGTGTAGTTGGGTAGTAATCTTTCATTTAAGCATGTTTGATTAAATAATAAAGACACATTTTGAATATATAATTTTATTAAGAACTTTCGAGTTTCCTGATAAGTGTCTTGTTTTCAGGTTGGAATTGGTGGAGGAATTCACCGAAATTGTCCCGAGCGCCTAAAAAAAACTCTTTATACTATAGGATACACATTTCTTCTAGTCTTAAAATAAGCAATAAAAACATGGAATAGAACATTCTAGAAAATTAGGATCGGAAGTGAACTAACCGAAAATATTTAGTCTCGAAAATAAAATAGTAAAATACAAATCTGATTGGTCAATAAATGTCTACGCGCCAAGATTTTAGGACGATTCTTTGATCCACCTGTAGGATATAAATAACACAGAGTTAGGAAGCCAGACACACAAGACACAAGCTTACACACAAACGAAGACACAGACGAACACAAGCCACTAAGCCAGTAGCCGATACTATGTCCAACCAATTCCTTTCCTTCCTCAACTAAAGTTCATGACCTCTTTTCAAATGGCCGAGAATTATATTCAAAAGGAAAACCCGACAAACTTTCTTTCATCCACGAGACACGATGTCGCCACAATCATAAAACCCGCTATAAACTTAATGTAAGTAAGAACGACTTATTTACGGACTCTGATAACATGAACATACACACATCTTTCAACAAATTCATTCTCTTCTTCAAACTTTATTTTCCATAAGGCCATTTACACATCATGTATTTTGTTTTTCATATTCTGTTATATGCATATTAAATTGTTTGTTATTTAATGTTCGTTGTGTTCTATTCCATTTCTTTTGCGCGATTGTAAAGTTTTGTGCTGTATTTGTGGTGGGAATAATTTAGAGAGCAATCTACTTAAAATAACCAAATTACATACTCCCCCCACAATACATGCAAGCAACCTCTGATAATGGCCTACGAAAGGTCCTAAAGCGCTCAGGATAATTTTGGTTAGTTCATCAACCAATTCCAACCTGAAACCAAGATACATTTCAGGAAACTTGAAAGGGTCTTAAATAATCTATAGACGAAATGTGTCTTAATTATTTAATCAAACATGCTTAAATATATATATATATATATATATATATATATATATATATATATGAAGTAAGCCTGAAAAGCAAGGAGGCTGGTGTCACTAACTGTTAATTTTGATTTTCAACTACAAACATTATGGTTTCCCCTTCTAAGGAATCCCCCGCAAGTCTAATGCACTTTCCCATCTTTCGCTTCTTTACGCTGCGGGAATTATTTATCTGAGATTCCCCACAGCTCCGCCATTATAGCTATTTTGATGCCCTCAACGCCTTCAAAACAGGCCGCTTTTAATGAGTCTCTTAAAATTGAAGAAAGGAAGAAGCCACAAGGAGCAAGATTAAGTGAACATGGAGGTTTTTCCAATAGGGC
>OY757905.1:119681465-119702188 GCA_963585895.1 Sepioteuthis lessoniana | reverse complement strand
ATGGATGCACTACATGGACGCTAACAAAACGGCTGGAGAAGAATATATATATATATATAATATATATATATATATATATATATATATATATGTGTGTGTGTATGGTTGGGCAGCAGTCTTCATTTAAGCATGTCCGACTGAATAATAATGCAAATTTTGTCAAAAAAAGACAAATGGACCAGAATACAACTTGAAAGGATCCTTATAAAATTTTATAGAAAAAATGTATTTTTATTATTTAATCAAGCACACACAAGCACACAGACACATACACACACACACACACACACATATATATATATGTAGGGTCTGTATTGGACGGCCTATTTTAATATCAGTTCCGAAAGATTCTTTTAGGTAGTCTAGTAGCTAAGATGCTTGACTAAGACATCGTCATTAGAGTGTTCCAAATTTTAGTCTTGCTATTACGTTCACTTTTGAACTAACACCTTTGAGAAAGGTTCAGACCACTTCATGCCACCAGGTATGTGTCAAATGGTATCCTTACTACTTTTTCTACTAGGAGGGCTTTTGCATTAGATAAACCCCAATAGTTGATGTGCTTTAAAAACAAAAAAAAGTACATACTAAAATGATATTATGTTCTCAAATTCCATGTGACTTTCCCTTGTTGAATCTAAAATGTTGGTGCCATTTACAGTTACTAAATGTTTTTTCTCACGTTGCAAATGTCTTCTCTCAAGATAATGTTTAAAATGTCGTACGATTTTTAGCTTTTCTCTCACTATTTTTCTCTCACACGATATTCGAAAGTTAGTGGAAGTAATTTTTTCTGGACGATGAAAAGAGCAAATGAACAAAATTAGTTTCTTCACGAAAGTAATATACAGTCATTGATATACCCAGTGAACAGAAAAATGTATGGTGGAATTATTTTTATGAATGGTCTACGAGAAAGTTCCGTCCAGTAAAGAAGATCTAGTAACTGCTATGTGACTACGTTATTTGGGTTATGGGCATATCAAACTTTGATGGTTGCAGGGACGAACTCATAAGTGATGTACTCCTATGGACCCCCACACATGGCCGTGCAAAAGCAGGACGACCAGCACGAACATACATTCAGCAGCTATGTGAGGATACGGGATGTTGTCCCTGAAGACCTACCTAGGGCGATGAACGATAGGGAGGAGTGGCGAGAGAGGTCAGGGATATCCGTGCTACCAGCGCGATATGATGATGATGATGATATGTACATATTTATATATATATATATATATATATATATATATATAAAGAAGATTTGACATTAAATAACCATCATGGGTTGATATGCCATTGTGATACAACGAAACAGTCAGTCTGGAATGGCAATATATACACTCCCCAATTGCGGGCTGAGGACTTTGGCGGAGGCGTAAACGGTTGCCACTCGCGTAATGCAAAGCTCTTCCAAATAACTTATCACTTCGGTATCCGATAGCGCAAAATATAAACAAACGAAAGGTAACACATTCGGGTTAACGGGTCAAATTCGGAGCTGACGTTGAGTCTTAGTCTGGCTAAGGGGTATGTCATCGGCCTGACGTAAAGTTAGGCGGGTTTCGATCTTAGCTTGAAGTGTCTCACATATCGAGCCACAATGAGGAGTTGTGATACAACGAAACAGTCTGTGTGTGTGAATGACAATATATATATATATATATATATATATATATATATCAAGTGAATAGATCGTAGGGGGCTAATAAATGATTTGTAAATGAATAGTTCATAAGTAACAATTTTTAAACGAAACAGAGTTTATTTGTTTGAACATAGTTAAATGGTTTGAAGTATTGCAATTCATCATTGATTTGTTTGCTGATTGGTAAATGCTTTCATGCATAGAACTTTCCTAGTTATTTCTATTTTACCCGACAGTTTCAACAGGTTCAACAAAGACATACTCCATATACTTGGAATCATTAATAGGATGCTTTTGTTTCATATTTAGGACACTTATTATATGGTATCTTACCCCTCTTCAGAGATACAATCACCGTGTTCTACAGCTCTAGTTGACTGGACTGCTGTTATCTCAGAAAGTTTGAACCACATAGGTAAAGAATATTGCTTTAGATTAGGGACATTTTTGTGGCCTTGTTAGTGGCCAGAAATAAAGACACAACAGAGGAATTGAGTTAAAAAAATATATGAACAAAGAACAGTATTGCAAACATATACAAATGAGAGGCTTAACAGCGACAGTGTTCAGTCCGACTGTCAGGGTTGTGAGCTGGAATATTGACTTCTACCTACGAGCAGTACCTGCTGTTGTTTATAGATGGGGGAGTTCATGCATGATTAAATTACTATGACAAAGATCATGCCTGAAAGATGTAAAGGTGTTATAAAAATATCAAGAAGGGTTGAATTATAATTAATTCTTTTTTTTTAATTTTGTAAAGAAATAACATGTTTCTTACCTAAATATCGTTGTATTCGATTATATTTTCCTTTGAATTTCCGGTAAAATAATATACCATAACGCTGAATCTTTTCACCTATTTCATTTACGGTATATTAAGACGACCAGCTAGAACCTACATACAGTAGCTCTGTGCCGATACGGGATGTAGCCCTGAAGACCTGCCGGAAGCTATGGAGGATAGAGAAGGGTGGCGAGAAAGATCAGGGATATCCGTGCTGATGGTGTAACATGATGATGATATGAAGCTAGAATCTATAACAAGTAAATAAAATACACTTTGCACCAATGCTTGAATTATGACATCTGCTACTGTAGTTGAAGGGGCATTTTCCTGAATCATCATTTTATTTCTCCTCTTAAAAATTCAATTGGATTTAGATCCAGACAACTCGCTGGTTGTGTCAGGGATTTCATTTGTCATTCTCGTAGAAAAACTTTAAACTCGTTTGGTCTGTGTGACAATACACCACCAGCCGACCCCCACTATCTCAACCATCCAAACTACCCATTGGCATTAGAATCGTCTAGTGGTTTTTCTCTTCTCAGGCCAGGAGTATTTCACATTTTTTTACCAACACTCAAAATACACAACTGGGGGACTGGAAGAAAAGAAGAACGAACAATTGTGCTTGGGTTAGCTCCAACCGCAAGAGTGGGGAAATCTGTGACACTTTTGTGCGGATCTCCGTGAATTTGCCGGCTACCGCGGGCGTGTATTTACGCGAAACTTCTACAAAGCCACTAGGGATGCTGACCCATCTTCTTGCGTTGGTCAACTCGGCGTCTGTAGGTCAACCGGTCCTAGCAGCCGTCTTTCTGACTTCTGTTGACTGGTCTCCTCTCTGCCCGACTCACATCTCCTTATTGACCTGTTCTATCGACTGGTCTCTTCTGCTCCGTTCAGCTGACTTTTCGTTCTTTCCTGCTGACTGCTTCACTGGGACCTTCCTTCCCTCGTCCTCTTCCTGTCTCGTGGGAGATCTCACACGCAGGCCCTTTGTTTTGGTATCGCGCCAAAACAGACAAAGGGATTCTCTGAGTGGCACCCACAACCACAGAAACGAATGCCACCCATCGTGTTACATCTGTGACAAGCTTCATTACTAACCCGAAAAAGGATCAAACCAATTTTCTATCGATAGAATAAGAAAATTATTCATGTTTTCATTGTATACATATGTATTGTTGTTTAGGAAATCTTTACTGGCAAAAACACTCAGGCACTACGCTAGGAAACTTTTTGAAATTACTACACTTAGATGCTCAGATTAATTTTTTTATAATATCTAGCAGTAAATGAACTAATTAGAAATAAGGCGTGAGAATTTGTTGGCAGGCCCGTTATAAGGATAAGTAAGTCGAATAATTTAATATTTTAGGTCAGACCTGCTCTATCGTAAAGTATTATAGAGTTCATTTGGTCTACTGTAAATAATATTGAAATAAATAGTAAACTACTTTATATTAGCTGGGCTGATAAAACGCTGACTGTACCCCACGCAGAGTGAGAAGCCCTTCCCTTCCTAAAAAGTATCCTGAACAAGACCCTAAACTACATTATATGTTGAATCTTCAGTCTAGGAGATCTAGGAGTCGGGAGTAGCTCTTCGTTGCTATTACTCCTGACCTGATTCTGTAGTACCTGTTAAGACTCTATTGATGTGTAAAATAGATCTGTTTCCATATTATCTGCATTCCAATGGAGCTTGAGATTAAAAAAAAAATCTCTTAAGAGACAACCACACTTAAAATATAAATGTGAATGCCCAATAAGCACGACACCTTAGCCACTGCGCATTAAATAATCCTAGACTGTTTGACATTCTGTTAATATCAATTGGTCAATCAATCTGCTTTCAATATGCCCAGAATAAATTTCAGTCGATACGATATTATCGTATTACTGTTGATGAGTAACATAGCCGTATCGCTTTTTGAGTCTACAGCTGTTGATTGCGCCATATTGATTGATAAATAAAATAGTATCTCATGTCAACCTCTCCGTTGTATTTTGTATTATT
The DNA here is from genome assembly GCA_963585895.1 of Sepioteuthis lessoniana. Taxonomy (NCBI): domain Eukaryota; kingdom Metazoa; phylum Mollusca; class Cephalopoda; order Myopsida; family Loliginidae; genus Sepioteuthis; species Sepioteuthis lessoniana. The sequence continues at coordinate 119,697,733 of OY757905.1, read as the reverse complement.
GTTGATACACTGGTGTGGACGAGTTTTTAACGATTTGGCCATAAGCGCAAAACAGGAGGAAAGATCGAACTATTCTGTCTCTGTTAAATGTCGATAACAGGTAGGCTAGTTTTTTTTTGCGTTTAATGGCATATAAAACATATAAACATTCGTCATTTGTTTAATGAAAAATCCATAATGGTAGAAGAACATCAGGGATAATATTTTGCTTATAACTTGAGGCATAAAGAGTTCGTATCTTTTCAAAGGTATAACTCCGAAAGGGATCTTAATAGCTAGAATGGTGTTTGAACTTTCTTACATCTAGTTCACCTTCCTGTACTGTAGCGATTACAACTTGAAGAGTCCTTCAAAACTATCTATACGAGAAGACAAATAGTTAAGACTGACACTGTTATCTTGCAAAGATTAGTTGTGTCTGGGGGGAGAGAAAAGATGGATTTCCACCTGTTTTCAGGGTTTAATGATATGTACAATGCAAACAGCCTTGTTGCTAAATACCGCAATCATAGAACAGATGTATCATCATACTAAATGTCAACCATTGTATGATTATTCAATACTCAGTTCAGACATTTTTCCAAGCTAATCATGATAACAATCAGTAGTCAATATAAATAGCTTAATCTTTAAAAATTACCGATTTCAAGTATTCGTATGTAATTCTGATAATATTCACATAGCTATAAAGTATAAAATGTTCCCAAAAATTGCTAATACTTTTCTACTCCTAGACAGGTTGAACATTTTGATCCTTGACACACACATTTAATGATATAGTGTGCAATTCAAAATCAATTACACATTGTTTATCAGCACCAAGTATTTTCTAAAACACTCGGCCACTACCAGGATGTGACACAATGTCCATTTTCAAGCGGTTCGAATTTTATTCACCGAGACTGAGTACCTAACCCAGGCAAAACAATCCAGCTTGCCTTAAAATTTACAATTGCTGGCAGAGAACAGATGAATGTCCACCTTTCCCCATGGGTCTTAACTTGATGTGACATGTAAACAACCTCGTCCAGGATTAGAACTAAGTTGACTTATTGCCTTTCATATGCTGTGCGCGCCTCATTTACACCAATTACTTTGGTTTGGTTTGGGTTTTTTTTATTTGGTCTGATAGCATATTAACCATTGTAGGTTATTTATTGCTAAAGACGGTTTATTCAAATCTATTAGATTAATAGGATTTGTAAATATACGTCAACAAAGTTGAATTATTCAAAGTCATCATCATCCTCATCATATCGTGCTGGCAGCACGGATATCCCTGACCCTCTTTCGCCACTCCTCCCTATCGTTCATCGCCCTAGGTAGGTCTTCAGGACAACATCCTGTATCCTCACATAGCTGCTGAATGTACGTTCGTGCTGGTCGTCCTGCTTTTGCGCGGCCATGTGTGGGGATCCATTAGAGTACATCTCTTATGAGTTCATCTCTGCTTCTCCAGCAGTGTCCTGCATGTTTGGTTCGTCTAACTTGAATAGTTTTCGTGATAGGTGGCAGGTGGCCGTACAGTTGGTGTCTTATGGGGTGTTGCCGCCAGGACTTGTTCAGGATTGCACGCAGCATTCTTGTGTAATTGCCATCTAGTTTCTTCTCCAGCCGTTTTGTTAGCGTCCATGTAGTGCATCCATATAGCAGTATCGATGTGACCGCTGCCTGGAAGAAACTGCGTTTCATTTTATCGGTTAGGTCTGATTTCCATATAATCGATAGCCTATTGATAGCTGTCCATGCTTTCGTTAACCTCGTTTCGATGTCCTTTTCGGTTGATTCGACGCTGCTTCCTAGGTACGTGAATTTGTCTACTAGTTTAAGTGGGGTACCTTCTAGAGTGGAGATGTCCCCCGTTTGATTATAGCACATATATTCCGTTTTGTGTGCATTAACATAGAGGCCTATGCTTGCTGCTGCTCGTTCCAAACTATGCAGAAGTGTTTCGGCTTGGTCAGGTGTATTTGCCAGTATCGCTATGTCATCGGCGTAGTCGGTGTCGGTAATTGTTGTTGCGGGGTATCTTCTGCTTCTTTTCTTCGTCAGTTCGAAGCCATTCTCTTTGATTTTGTCAATCGATGTTCTAAGTACGTAGTCTAGACAAATGATAAAGAGATACGGAGCCAGCGTGTCCCCTTGTAGTACTCCTGCTACAATGTCGAAGTATTCTGTGTCTCCATCTGGTGATCGTACTTTTACTTTAGTGTTTCTATAGAGAATCGTTATTGCCGCTACGGTTTCTTTAGGTATGCCGTACGCTAGTAGGATTTGTTCCATCTTTCCTCTGTGAATGGAGTCGAAAGCCTTGGTAAAGTCGACAAATATTAATGTCGCTTGTAGGTTCTTTGCCCGTACACCTTCAAGGATTCTGCGGATGGTTAATATTTGTGAGGTCGTGGATCTATTTCTTCGGAAGCCATGCTATGTATTATTAATATTTGAAATACAATTCAGTCATTTGTTTATACAAGTTAAATTATCAAACATTTCAATTTCAAACAATTTAATTTAGCACAAGTTACTAGATAGCTCTCAGTTTAAATGCCAAATTGTTCAATTTGATCCATACATCGGACCCTTTCAGATGCTACCACTCTAAGGCTGGGGTCAATACGGGAGCGATGAAGGGGTATTCTGCATTCCAATAGCTCCAGCATTACTGGAGCTTCACCGTAAGATTTTGTAATGTCATATTCAGGACTCTCGTTGCGGAGGTGGTGTTACTCGTCAGCATAGATGCAGTTATTGTATTCTACAATCCCTGCCAAATAGGCTGACATCAAGTAGAATCAGATTTGGAGTTATTTAAATACTTAAACGTGTTTGATCAAGAGGTTTTATTCGGATATTTCTAATTAATTTTTGTTAATTTATCTTTCACCTTACCAAGGATGCATTTTATCATAACGGAAAGTTCGTTTTTATGTCCTCCTAAACGTGGAGACAGTGTCTGAAATTTAAAACAAATATCTACCAACATGATATGTTATTTACTCAGCCTTGCTATGTTTGGCACGGAGGCATCAAGTTGCTTAATGTAGCGGTTGTTACTAAGACACATAAGTCCCGAATAGGTCCATCGCTGCTAAACTTTACTGATCAGGCGGAAACTGATGTTTAAACCTGATTTGACGTCAGACAGCTACCAACAAAAGATGAAATCGAATCTCATCCCCTTGGGAGATTGTCTGACATCAGCAATGTTCTACTGACTTATTCAATGAGAAACAGAAATGTTAAGGGGGTGAAAATTATTTAAACAAGTTTGGCAATTTAAATTGGTAATTTTTCAAAATAAAAATTTGGGACAATTTTTTTTTTTTTTTTAAATACATTTTTGATATACTCTCCACGGCTCTCTGTGACCTAATTTAAGGTAAAATAAAACAGTCGGCTTGGACTTTAGAACATGCCGACTGTATCTCTCCAGAGAAGTAAAATACCCTTCACAATACGAATGTCGTGGGTATGACAATTTGGGACCTTAGAGAATGTTGCGTTCTCTTTCATTGTTTTAACTTTCAGTTCCAATATATGTGGGTCAAATAGAATTGTTTAATCATTTACAAGACGCAATGCCATTGAACTGTATACAAAGAAAGTAATTAATGTTAACTTGATAGATTAGTCTTTCATTAGAATGCTTGAAACCATTTAACTGCGTGCAAATAAAGGAACATTATTGAAAAAATATGTTTAGTCTTGTAGAGAAGAACTTGAAACCATTCAGTTTCCTAGGTATGAAATAAAACTTCACTTAATGATGAGATTCCAGTCTTAGAGTCATGGAGAAAGTATATTTTTCTCCCATTGCCATTATTTGCAGTTCCACACTGACTCTGAGTGGTAGTACCTCTTAGAGTCCTATCCATGACTCAAAAACGAATATTTGATAATTTTCAAAACTTAAAACCATTTACCCCTGTGCAAACAACTAACAGATGTAAAATAAAATTATTATTAATTCATAGCAATTAAAGAATTTGTTTGACCATATGTAGGAGAATGTTTCATATTTATTAAAATTATGAAGGTTGCATTACAATCCGGTATGGTATAAATGAAATCTATTACTTAATGTCTTAAAATTCCCGACGTGGTTTCATTGTTGGCTGAGTGGTATGATACTAAGTCTAACGTAAAGTTAGGCGGGTTTCGATCTCAGCTTCAAGCGTCCTACCTGTCTAGCCAGACTGAAGAGTTGTAATACAACAAAACAGTCTGACTGTGGATGACAATATATACGCTTCCACATGGGGGCTGAGCACCATGACGATGGATTTTACGGCTGCCACTCGCAAAATACACAAGAGCCCTTCGAACGAATTGGTCTCTCTAGAATCTGGTATGGTATGAAGGTAAACAAACGAAAGCTACTACATAATGCCTTATAGTTCCCGAGCAGACGTGGTGTTATATACTCATTTGCCGTATCATAACGACTCAATAATAAAGACGCACGCAGAAAGACGCAAGACGAAGACACAGCAAGAAACGACGCAGGATAAAGACGCAGGAAGACTTCTTTTCAAATATATTTACCTCTCACTATATTGCAAGGGTTCGAAAAGGTTGTTCAAGGTTTAGCATGTGAGAGGGTGCTGGAGACCGAACATAAACTTCATATTTTGACCCCACTGTTATGACCGTCACGTTGTGTCTTTCTTGTTCTCATAATGTTGGGGTCAACTCCATCGGGGGTTTCCCAGGGCCCCCTCGGTCGGGTGTGGCTTTCCCTACCCCATCTGGTCTCTAGCTGTCTGGAAGTCTGCTGGCAACTGCTTTGGCACCCCAAACTCAACTGAGTTAAAAAAAATAACTCAACGCCCACACGATCGCCTACTGGATCTTTGAATCGGATGTTTAATCGTCATCAAGCGGAAATAACTGTCATGCAGTTCAGAGGTTACTCTCTTCCGGTGAATCACTGTTAGTGGCACAATGGGACCTTCACCTTATCCCATATCATAAGCCTTAATCCGCCCACGCGATCTCTTTCGATTACTGGCCATTGGAATGTGTCACTTCCTTCCGGTGTATCATCTTGGAATAGCATTTTTGGGCTGGGTCGAAGGTCAAAATATAACAGTGGTTTGCTTGTTGGCAGAGCGGTATGATACTAAGTCTAACGTAAAGTTGGGTGGGTTTCGCGTCTAGCCATACTGAAGAGTTGTGATGCAACTAAAAAGTCTGCCTTTGAATGACAATATATATATATATATATATATATATATAAGTGAATGGTTTGTCAGTAATATTTTTAAACAATCTCATTTGTTTGCACACAGTTAAACGGTTTCAATCAGTGTAATCTAAAGTTCATAATTCTAACGACTATCATCATCATCATCATCATCATGTTGTGCCACTAGCACTGATATCCCTGACCCTCTATCGCCACTTTCCCCTATCGTTCATCGCCTCTGACAGGTCTTCAAGGCTGCATCCCGTATCCTCACATAGCTGCTGTATGAATGTTCTAGCTATTCGTCCTGCTTTTGCTCGGCCATATGTGGGGGTCCATAGGAGTACATCACTTATGAGCTCTTCTCTGCTTCTCTAGCAGTGTCTTGCGTGTCTGGTTCGTCTAACTTGGATAGTTTTCGTGATGGGAGGCAGGTGGCCGTATAGTTGGTACTTTGTGGGGTGTTGCCACCAGTACTTATTCAATATTGCTCTCAACATTCTTGTGTAATTGCCGTCTAGCTTCTTCTCCAGCCGTTTAGTTAGCGTCCAAGTGGTGCATCCATACAGTAGTAATGACTATAATATAGTAAATAAATATAAAAACCTATTAATTGTTATAATGTCATGTTTGTGACTGATATTTCCGAAGTAATTTTTTTGTTCTTCTTCACATGAACACTCAGTGCAAAAACGTGAACATTTCTTTTTAAATTCACAAGTTTAGTATTGTTATCGAAGTTCGAACTGACGAAGAAAAGAAGCAGAAGATACCCCGCAACAACAATTACCGACGCCGACTACGCCGATGACATAGCGATACTGGCAAATACACCTGACCAAGCCGAAACACTTCTGCATAGTTTGGAACGAGCAGCAGCAAGCATAGGCCTCCATGTTAATGCACATAAAACGGAATATATGTGCTATAACCAAACGGGGGACATCTCCACTCTAGAAGGAACCCCTCTTAAACTAGTAGACAAATTCACGTACCTAGGAAGCAGCGTCGAATCAACCGAAAAGGACATCGAAACGAGGTTAACGAAAGCATGGACAGCTATCAATAGGCTATCGACTATATGGAAATCAGACCTAACCGATAAAATGAAACGCAGTTTCTTCCAGGCAGCGGTCACATCGATACTGCTATATGGATGCACTACATGGACGCTAACAAAACGGCTGGAGAAGAAACTAGATGGCAATTACACAAGAATGCTGCGTGCAATCCTCAACAAGTCCTGGCAGCAACACCCCACAAGACACCAACTGTACGGCCACCTGCCCCCTATCACGAAAACTATTCAAGTTAGGCGAACCAGACATGCAGGACATTGCTGGAGAAGCAGAGATGAACTCATAAGAGATGTACTCTTATGGATCCCCACACATGGCCGCGCAAAAGCAGGACGACCAACACGAACGTACATTCAGCAGCTATGTGAGGATACAGGTTGTTGTCCTGAAGACCTACCTAGGGCGATGAACGATAGGGAGGAGTGGCGAGAGAGGGTCAGGGATATCCGTGCTGCCAGCACGATATGATGATGATGATGATGAAATTTATTAGTGAATTTTAACTGTAGTGACAGATTCCTAATGTGGACAATCTCCGTTGTTTAATAGCTACATTGCTGGACTGCGGACTTGAAGTAAAAATTCGAGTGGTTTTATTAGGTTCCCATTCGCACATTAACCTGAGGAAAAGTATGAACCCCAGTTATTACCTTTTATGGGGACATATACTAACCTTACTCCAAAGATAGATTCGTCCAACCTAAACATATTCGCCGAGCGTAACTCGCTCGGGGAAGACAACTTCTCGTTTCTTACGAGACATTTGACAGACAGACTGCAAGCCGAGAACGGCTAGTACTTCTTTTGTATGACTTCATTTTTCTGCTAATACAAAAACGTTCACCTATCACCCGTTGTTTGAGTTGTTCTTCCGCCGGTCTTATCTGAAGACCATAACATTACCCAAGCTATTCGTTGAATTGTATAATTTCTGTTTTGTTCATAGAATGTATTTGACCTTAAATGACCCACGAAGGTTGATATGCCTTTAAAATGAATGCAAAGTAAGTACCCTAACATTGATTTATATTACCCCTTATAATATATATATATAATGAAAGTAGAAGAAAACTCAGACGAGTTTAAATAGTCATTATAAATTTTTGTGGCAAAAAATATCATTATACATTTTGTTTCATCAGATGACTTCACACATTTAATTAGAAGTTGAAAAACAGCAAATGTGGATTACACTCTCTCTATATATATGCATGAAAAAAAAACATATAAAAGAAGATTTACAGGTGAAAGTAAATGGGGTTAAAACAATAAAGTATAAAATATTAAGAAACAGAGGAAACGGTTTCCTGTAAATTAACCTATCCTAATTTGAACATAATTTAAACTATTATCTTCATATATTTTCCTGTTTACTCCTATTACATGTATTAAATCCTTCAGCTAATAAGGCCATTATCCTGCTCCTTATAACCATTTTTGGCAGCCACTGGGTGCCTTCAATTAACCCAAAAATTATCAAAAAGAATGAAATACTCAAGAAATTTTAAAAATCCTAATCTTTAATTAATATCTATGTTTCCAAGAATCTCTTTCTCTACATAAATCCCCCTACCATACACTACAAGAAATTATTGAAATAAATGTTATTTCCAATAAAAATCATCCAAACTCAATATCCTATTTTTTTTATCTAAAGTAGGAGCCCCGTTGGCTCCAAATCTGGATAATTCAAATTTATTTTTATGTCTATATGTATACACAAGTTAGTTACATTCGATACATATATACATGAGGTCTGAGTAAAACAAATCTGATCTTAAGATATTTGTTTCATTTAAAATATAAATCTGTTTCAAGACGTGTACACAACTGAGAACATTCTTAATTAACTACTCATTAGACTACTCAATAGAAATGTTAATTTAATCTTGACGAGTCAATGACAATTATCGATTCATATTAATGAGAATTTTTTGCCAAATTTGAGGATTGTCAAAGTGCGCAGGTTCCATACTCAGCAGCCAAAATCCAATGCTTCTATTTTTTCCGTGGAGCGTTGCATCATGAAATTGTTCAAGACAGCACGTAGCATTTCTGTGTAGTTCTCATCGAGCTTTTACTCAATACTTTCGGTTACCGTCCATCTGTATAAGCTGACATCTCTTTCAATAAATGGGAATTTGCAGCCGAATTATGTAACTCTTTCCATTGAGGGTATTTATGGCTCCTTCTTGTTTAAATCAAATATACTGTTTTATTTGCATTAAAGACCTATCCCTTGAAAAACATACGTACTCTCTTTCATTTGTATTAGAGGTCAATGCCTTGAAAAATGCATGTACTGTTTTATTAGCATTAGAGACCTATCTATTGTAAAACATGTACTCTGTTTTATTTGGAATAGAGACCAATGACTTGAAAATATATGTACTCTGCTATATTAGCATTTGAGATCAATGCCTTGAAAAACACATGTACTCTGTTTTATTTGCATTAGAGACCAATGCCTTGAAAAACACGTGTACTTGGTTTTATTTGGAATTGAGACCAATGACTTGAAAATACATGTACTCTGTGATATTCGCATTAGAGACCAATGCCTTGAAAAACACATGTACTCTGTTTTATTTTCATTAGAGACCAATGACTTGAAAAAATATTTGAATAATCACCCATTAGACCTCCTACCTCTTATCTCACAAATTATTCAAGACGAAAAAGACATGTAGGGCACTGCCGTCGACACAAGAACGAACAAATAAGCGAGATTCTCTCATGGACACCGTCAGATGGACCTGTCGGTTATGGCTGACCAGCAAACACTTACATCATCTACGTGCAGACACAAGATTCTGCCAAATTGACTTGTCTGGAGCAATAGATGATAAGGATGGACGGAGAGATAGAAAAGAGAGAGATGGAGAAAGAGATAGATAGAGAGAGAGAGAAAGAGAGAGAGAGAGGAAATTTCGTGCTCTCAGCCGGACTTTATGAGAATGATGGGACTTTCTTGCTTCCTTAGATGAAGATCCTTTCCATTTATTAAATTTAAGGATATTGAGAATATTAAATGAAAGATGATACACTCCAAATGAAAAGAGAACATTCAGTGATGTACTGTCTAATAGAAAACCGTCTAAAATTAGTATGATGAATACTGAGATGAATATCGTGAAGAAAATTAAGATTTCCTTCATTGTAGATTTTTGTCTTGATTGGTAATGTTTACATTCTGATACATTTTAGAAATCTCCAAAAGAAACTACACCCAACACACACAAATATGTATTCAAAATGCTTGAAACCAGGTATGAACAAGGTAATATATTTGAAAATCTTTTTCAAAAGACAAAAATGGATGATCTGAAAACGAGATAAAATCATTTTGGAAAAGGCAAAGGTTATAAAGTGTTAAGGATGTAGTACGATGAGTTCCTATTGGCACGGATAGGAATATGATAATACTAAATATCTACAAGGAAACGAGAAAACTATTGAGGCTAGAAGTGAACAGAGATTATTTTCTGTCATCATTCTCAAAGGGAAGCACTACGTGGCACACATTTTAGGAAGATTTAAGCAAAAAGAAGATAGTAATGTCACACAACACATCTTTCCTCAATCCTTGTTGAGTATCTAGCCACCAACAAGACACTGAACCGATGCTAAAACATTTTGAATAGAACATGTGAATGTTGAAATTGAATCATATTTGCCTTAACACAAATCGTCTACCACGAGCAGGATGTGATTCTATTGTATAAGGAATAGATTGCCGATTAAATTGATAAAATAAATGTAGAATGTAAAATATATGAATTCAAAAGTTAACAGGTAATTTGTAAGTAAAATAGTAATAGAAAATAATGACAGACAAGACTTGACCAATGGCTGACATTTTAGCAGTTATCAATTAATTGGTTATTTCGTGAAAACGGTTCTGTTAGGTTGAATGTAGAGAGTAGTCTTGGGTACAGTAACGAATGGATCCCTAAAATGGCTATTTTTCCAGCCGTACGGTTGACGTGGAAATTTGGTGAATAGAGACGTTGAAAATCAAACAAAGTCTTTGTATCACTTTATAAGGCCAGAAGTGGACATGAAGATCAAGTTAAACCCAAGACCATTCGATCAAGCCGCACACAGATGACCAGAGATTCCTGCCAGATAAATAAGTATGAAGAAAAAAATAAAGTGTATACAACAATATATGGTCAATTTTTAAGCAAGGTAAGGCTATTTTATATTCTGAGTTTTCTTTCTTGTGTACTGGTTAACTGATCAAGGCTAAAGAAGCACGTTTACCCGAACAATTTTCCAATAACTTTTGGGAGAACATATGGATTTATACTTTTCCAAAGTCATTACAATGAAATGAATAACAAACAATTTAGTCAAAGATTTTTATTTGGGTCACTGACCGACATTCTAACGACGATTATTGTTACACTTACCACGCTACCACTTGACAAGTATGAATAAAAAAAAGTGACTGTTTTCTGCTGTATAATTCAGAGGGAAGTTTACAGGTGCGTCGTTATACTGACTGAGCAATGACACGATGATAAATAATTAGAAATAAATTAGACGGCGGAGCCTTTTTGAGTTTAAGCAATGTTTGACAAGAAAACACAGGTTTGTAAACATCAAAATTATTTCTAGCGTGCCAAGACATTTAGCAACATTCATATCGAATGACCTTTATGACAGGGAAATATGTGAGCCGGAAAATGCATCCAATCACACTGAATGGTGAAGCTTTCAGGAACATGAAGAATATATCACCAAAGAATACGTTAATCACCAATGATCCCACTGATCCTTTAAAAGATGAGGTATCCCGCAAAAAGATTTCTTTGCCAATAATCATCTACTCAAATTGCTAAACTTATTCCCCAAAATAATTATTACAGGTTGTCTGAAGCAGTGATTTTCAAGGTGAGTTCTAATACTCACGAGAGGGCTAGAAACATTATAGAAAAATGTGTCTTTGTTAGAAAAGTCAAGATTTTCTGCATCAAATATTGTTCTCCCAAAGAAGCATAATTTATTGCTGATCGAAAAGAGATGAGACGTACAACTCAAGCTGAACCAATATTTAGAAATTCAAATTGACAAGCTGATTGACACCAAGAGCAGTGTAATTATTAATCAGTATTCATATTTTCTACTTCAGTTTACATTTGTACATAAAATGTATAACATATTATATAAAATGTCAATCGTTCTTATGTAAGCTCGAAATCATTTTGACACCAAAAATAGGTTACAAGGATGAAATGGTTGATAAACCTTGTCGTAGATCCGGTGATTGATCGAGTACGGCTTTTTAGTTGACTGGGTGAAATTAAAGTTGCAGAATACCAAACCTTTCTGGTTTGTTGATGTGGGTAATGATAATAATCACGTGTAATTGATTATAGCATCAAGTAGTGTAGTCGTTATCGTGGTGTAGTCGTTATCGTCGTAGGAATTGGACACGGCGACACGAGTTCAAATCCTGGACAAGACTGATTGCATTTCACATAGCACTAATACCCTTGGGAAAGGTATGAATCCAATTATTCTCCCTCCAGCTATGGGTAAATAGTAGAACAGACTAGGTTCTTCAGCCTTGGTTAGGCAACGAGTCTAGGAGAAGGAAAACTCTGAATTCAAACCTGTTAAACTCCGCTTAAAAACTGACCTTGTGTCATATCCTGCCCAAGCGGAGGGGTTGGTAAATAGTATCAAGTAGCTATTCTTGATACTTCGTATTCGTATCTTCTACAAATGATTTACCCACAGTTATATGATTTAAAGCGTTCCTACATAATGCAATTAATTTTCGAGCTGACTTATGTGACACATTCATGAGACCCTAACAGATACAATCACTCCTGGTCAGAGTGTATCAGAGAAAAATCGCAATGAATATCCATTTCAACGTCCACACAAGTCCAAAACTAAACCTTTTGATATGGATAGAGTTTATATCGGATGTCCTTGAAATAGTACATATCCAAAGAAGTGAATTTTTTATGGGGATGACCGCACTGTGCAGAATACGGTCAGCATATTCTTAGCCCTTGTGAAGAGAAAGAGATAAGTTATCAGCATAAAAAGATGATGAGGACACACACACACACACACACACATACACAAACATATATATATATATATATATATATATATATATAACAATTAAAGCACAGTGATACCAATAAAGGACAGTCATTAAGGTCAGAAATAAAAAAAAAACTGATCCGTAGAACTTAGATATAACACATACTTTTGTGGTTTTAAGGTGGGGGTTCTGTGAATATTTCCGTAAAAATAACACAAGAACTAAGTGGAACGTTTCGCTAATTTATTTGATAAGTTACGTTAGAGATGATAATGAATGAGCCACTGGATATGCGATGATAAGTCTCCCGTTCTACCACTCCGTGATCTTCGTCCAATGTGTGATGGCCGACCTCCTGAACCCAAGGGCGATCACTCCCTAGTCAGTCAAAAGGGAAGTAATTATTTTCTTAGGATTGATCCTAATACATACCAAAAAGAACCGCTAGAATATATTCAAAACCAAGTCAATGAAATAAGAAATGCAATAGAAGAAAGAATATCATCATTAGCATGATAGGCATAAATGAAGAATAGAAGAAAAAGTGTAATATAATGACCAAGGGATTTCATTTTATGCCTTTGCGTTTAGTTAGGCTGAGAACCTTTCGGCTCAGCACATGGGTTAGTTAGGTGCAACATTAACACAGGTGTTTGCGTGCGCACGGGCGGAGCGGACGTGTCATTCAGAGATGTCACAATAGCCCACATTGGAAGCGGGGTTACGGAGTGAGGGTGAGATCACGCACCGGAAGAGCGCGGAGGATTTGGGGAGATTTTGAAAAAGTCAGTTGAGTTGAGATAAGACCTGCCTCGGGAGAAGACGATTGGTTTTTCGCTTGCTCGTGGAGACCTTTGTGGCGGGTACTACACGTATTCGGTGGGGGGTGATGAAAAAGCCAGAATAGAAAGATTGTGCCTCTCTCTCCTTATGTCGAAGAACCTTTAAACTCAAAGGTAATAAAAAGTTTCGAACAAAGAAGCCGTTACATGTTTTTCGAATTTTGAGATTCCTATGTTCTGTGTTATATATATATATATATATATATATATATATATATATATATGAACATTATATCTCCATTTCACGCATGGCCCTATCTGTCTATGTAACAAAAGCACCTCGAGAGCAAAGCAAAAAGCTAACAGCCAAGAAGAAAGACAACCGCAATTGAAAGAATATTTCAAAAATCTTTTTAGATACACTACTAAAGTCATTAATAAACCTACCGACCAAAATTATTAATACCCATCTAAAAGTATAAAACTATCGATTTGGTCTGGTTAAAATGTAACACTATGTTTCTATTTATCCAATCCAATTTATGACAAGATCTCGATCTATATTGTTTACATATGGTCTTCCTGCGTTCAATTAACAGGTCCCTGGTCAGGGTACACCCTCATGAACTTTCTAATTTGTCTTACATTTCCGTTCAAAGATTTTAGTTAACTTTACAGATGACGGGAAAATGTCACGGCCTGATCATACAAGAAAATAAAATAATTAATACAATCAACCATCACGTCACTAGGGTCATAGACATCAAACTAGGATATTTATTGCTAAAAGACTTGTCATTGTACTGAAACAAATTAAAGGCAAAAAAGCGTGGAATTTTTTTTTAACTATGAGAGAACAATGATCTTATGTTCGTTTAAAAGTTTTTACCTAGGAATGAGAAATCACATATATTGAATAAGTGTAAAACACAATTAATCAAATGATTTACTAATAGTATTATATATATATATATATATGGTCAGACGGAGAGAGAGGGGTAAGAGAATCGCGAAAAGGGAAAGATTATATTTACTATTAGAGGAACGTAGATGTCGGGAGAGAGTGAATGAAAGAAAGCAATATTCATACCCGCACTTATGAAGAAAATATGCATGTTATAAATAGTTTTGATGAGAAATAAATAGATTCAGAAATAAGCATATATAAGATAGTTAATACTGTAAATATTATCTCTCTCTCATTCTCTTCTTCCCTCTCTCTCATATATATATATATATATATATATCATCGATATGACGAACTGATACTACGGATTTCCCTGCGTCTCTCTCGCCACCTGTCTCTATCGTCCATCGCTCCCGGGAGGTCTTCAATGCTATACCCTGTATCGGCACAGAGTTGTTGTATATAGGTTTTAGCAGGCCGTCTTGTCCCTTTGCTCGTCTATATGAAGGGGTTCAGAAGAGTATTTAGCTTATGAGTTTGAAATATATATATATATATATATACACACATATATATATATATATATATATATATATATATATATATATATATATATATATATATATATTTATATTCGTGCATAACATCGTTGGTAAGTTTATCTAAATTGATTGAACTCTGTTCTAGTCAACATCGGCATCTATCTAAAGAATGCTGTAATTTTCATTTACTTTTCAAAAATGTAAATCTAGGGAACAGGGGATAGAAAAATAGATATCCACGGTTTCATTTTATCACAAACCTTTTTACGTGTGATATTATATTGATTATATGTGCTTTAAATAATTTTAACTATTTTACTCCGGCAGTCACACACACACACACACACACACACATAGATATATATATATATATATATACACAAACACCCCCCCGTAAATACGCAGAAACACACACACAAATCAAATACATACATACACTCACATACGTACACACAGACACACACGGATACACACATACATATACATACATACATACACACATACATATGCACGCACATACATACATACTCTCACACGTACACATGCATACGCGCACATGTACACAAGCTCAACCACACACATAGATACATACACACCCGTACGCATGCAAACACTCATACACATACATACATACACACACAAGTACACACACACTCTCACAAAAACGTACACACACATATACATACATACACACTCATACACATATATACATACTCACACACGTACACACACACTGACACTCACGTACACATATACACGTACACGTAAACACACGTATACATACATACATACATACACACACGTGCTCAAACACTTGTACATATACACACACACGTAAACACACACACACACACGGACATACACACGCACGGACACATGCACAACCAAACATAACACATAACTATATATACATACTCACAAATGTATACACACATATACACACATATATATGTCTTTTATCTATATTTCTTTCTGTTTTATTATTTTGCACAATTTCAATATATGCCAAAAGAAAATAACTAGCAATCTCCTAGTTTTCATTCTCAGCAAATCATTCACAAGTAACGGCCATTAAATGAGGCTTGAGATTGCTTTTTGATTTCCAATGTCACATTCATTCAGTCTCTACCTTTCATGGCAACAATTTAATGATAGGAAGGCTACTTTTGCAATGCTCAAGTCATTCTGTAATGCAAAGTAATTTTCGATAATGTAATGACTAACATTGCCAGAACAAGGTCGTTGTGCATGTAGCAGTTGAAATCCAGAAATGGGAATTAATTTTGTTTTAGCCAGCAAGTAGGCTATATTTAATAAAATTCAAGATGATGTATATACATGCAATTTGGTTTTTGATAAATGAGCTTTAAAGTAAATAATATTGACTCAAGAATATATATATATATATATATATATAAACCTTAGCTGACTCAACTTACTAAATAAGCAACCCAAAACTATTTCCCGAAATAAAAAGTAGGCTAGATCAACTAAAAAAAAAATGATGGAATCAAATACGAACGATACACAACAAAATCAGTTCAATAAAATGACAACTAAAAAACCTCAAAACATACACTGAGCTCATCTAAATCAGAGAGAATGTAACGCATTGAGTTTCAGAATAGATAAAGGCAAAATGTAGAGTATGTAATATAATCACTGAAGGAAAATCTTATACTCTTGAAAACCCCAAAACA
>OY757905.1:119613965-119676465 GCA_963585895.1 Sepioteuthis lessoniana | reverse complement strand
AATTCATTGATGCTTCCCCATTGTCATTTTCAGAATAAGAAGCAATCATCAAAATATCTATCCGTGGTTAGGTAAATTCTCCTTTTATATCGTTGCTGTATTTTTACTTATTATTTCGTATATTTCGAAATAGGTTATGCTGGCGCCATTTTAGTTCTCATAGATGTTCCTAGTGTCTGGATATAATCAATGTTATTGAATTGGAAGGGGTTATTATTACACTTTATTTCTAACCCTCGATGATAATATTTTGTTAAATATTGGGTGTAATGTGCCTGGGTATTTACCTATCCAAAATGTGATGGCCTGATTTCCTAATTTATGTTTGATATAGCTTTATAGGTTTGTGACGTCAAATGCGACTATGAGTGTGTTGGGATCAATTTTTTCTAGTATGGAATTTAAAAAATATATGTTGTCCATGATATAACTTTTTATTTTGTTTAGGAAACGTTCTATTAAAGTGTCTATTAGTTTGCTAAATCTGTTAGTCAGGCATGACAGGCCTGCTATAATTGGTTTAAATTTGAGGTCACTGGAGCTTGGAATTTATATATATTCAATGTTTTGTGTTTCTATGGCATTTTTTATTTGTTTGGACTTGTGAATTTTTTGTCATCCGTAGAAGTTACGAGTTATGGGGATATAATTTGTTTGGTCTTTTTTCTTCTTTTAGTGAGCGATTTAATGTGTATATTGCAAAATTTTAGGATTTTTTATGTTATTTATTGTTTGTATCTGTCAGTTTGTAGTTGATTTTATCTTTTAATATTTCTTGGATTTTTGTTTTGTAGTTCGTTTTATCTAAGATGACTACGGTGTTTCCCTTGTCTGCTTCTTTTATTATTATGTTTCCATTTTCTTGTATATTTAAAGATTTGTTTTTGATTTTGTGAGATGTTATTTTTTGTTGTTTTTTCTTTTAGGTTGATTTTCCATAATTTCTCCAAGACTGTGTTTGGTTCATTATTGTTGTTTTTCGTCTGGGAAGAATTTTGTCTTATTCTCTACTGGGGAGTCATCTGTATCACCTCTACCTCGGAATTTCTCTAATAGCCCAAATTCTCTTTCAAATTTTTTGAGGTCTTTTTTCAGTTCTATGTTTCTTCCTGGAGTCGGGCAAAATTTAAGACTTAGGTTGAGTAAGTTTATTTGGTATTTATTCAAATTATGCATAGATAAGTCCACAATCTTCGGTTCAATGTTAGTTTCATTTTCCACATTTGAATTTTCCCTCGTTTCGTTTTGTCTAAAAAATGTTCTCCGCCTGTATTTCCTAAAAAAATAGTAATTTTTGTTAGTATTGTCTTTAAAAAAATTGTTTGTGTTGTCGTTCATAAAGTCGCTTCCATTGTATGAGAATGGGTCCATTCTTCTCCCTCTGAGGTCGTTTGCGCAGCAGATTGACCAACCCCGTTGTGTGCAACAGTTTGTAAGGGGATTCTTTTTATTACTTTTTTTGCTTCCATTAGGAAGGTGTTTTTTTTTTACTGAGGGGTTGATTGTTCTTGAGTGTTTTGTATGTATCTGCTATTTCAGAGCGTTAATCTTTTCTTTTATCTGTTGTTGTTCGTGTGTGTCGATTATCTTCCGTCGTTGTACTGTGTTTTTGGTTTGTTGTTTCTTTGTTTGTTTAATGTTCTTTTTTATTTATTTTTTTAATTTCCTTTTGTCTGTGTTTTTTTTTTCTTTTTCCTTCTCTTTTTGGGGTAGATTTTTTAGCAATATTTTTTTTCTTTATTCTGTATTTTTCTTGATTTCTCCTCTTTCTCTATGCAGTTTTCTTCCCATATTTCTTTAAGGAATTGCTATGTTTCTATGAGGCAGAATGCCCTAATTTCTGTCATTAATACTTAATTAATTTCCGGGAATTTGGTTTTATAATGGGTTGTTTTCTCTTCCAGTATTTCCATTTGTGATTTTAGTTTCAGGAGGTTAAGTTTGGCTTTAATTTTTTTTCTATTCTTCTGCGTCCAATGGTATAATATTTTCTTTGAATTTTCTAGGGATGAATATTTTATCCTTTTTCTTAAATTCTTGGTAAATTTTCGCAATTTTCTCACTTTTTATAGCATTAAAGAAGGCTATTTTTCCTTGCTTTAACAGGTTTCCTCACAACATTAATTTTTTGTTTTTTGTTTGGTATGTCCTTTCCTTTGGGTTTCTTCCATATTCCGTTGGGAGTAGTAATTTTTTCTAGGTACTCTATTATGGATTTTGTGTATACTTTTCTTCGGGTTTCCTTTGTGGTGGTGTCAGTAGGTCTACGATGATGTTTTTGTTTGAATCAATTTCTTTTACTCCTTCTTCCAGACGTTTTTGGTTTTCATTTATATTTTCCAAGTTTATGAATTTTTCTTTATCATTTTTTCCATTGTTTTGTTCTCTTGTGGCGTCTTCCCTTTGTAATTGTTATATATAGAAAAAAAAATTGTTGTAGGTCCAAAGAGAGAAAGAAATATTGTAAAATAAGTAGGTCAACGTGGAGATTTGTATTTTTTTTAGGATTTATTTTTATTTTTTTGGAAACGTACACGTATGTAAGAACCAAGTAAATAAATAAATCCTAAAAAAATACAAATCTCTTCGTGGACCTACTCGTTTTAAAATATTTCTTTATCTTTTTGGACCTACAACAACAAAATTGTATATAATACCATCCACAGACAGACTGTTTCGTTGTATAACAACTCTTATGTGTGACTAGACACGCAAGACGCTTCAAGCTAAGATCGAAACCCTCCTAATCATACACTAGACTTAATATCTTACCGCTCAGCTATTTATACAACCTACATTAGCGCGGAAATTATAACGCATTTTTTTATATTAGCTTTCATTTGTTTACATTTGCTCAATTCGTTAGAGAAGCTTTGTTGCATTATGTGGGTGACATGATTCCCTTACAAGGGTGCTTAAACCCCCGGAGGGGAGCATATATATATATATATATTTATGTATTTTTTTTTTCATCATACAACGTGTGAAAGCACGTGCGATACCCTAGCCTCATCAGCCGCCATCCAGGGTGATAACACAGTTTCGGTAGCTCAAGGCGGTACTGCCACTCCTGGCGTTACCAAGCAGCTTTTGCTTCCGGATAGGGTATTTAAAAGAAATACATATCTATGTATACACAAGATCAACTAAAAGCGGACATTACATTAGACGTTCGTTCATCTTCATTTTGGTGCAGTTTGTGATTTAAAAAACCGTTTATTTACGGCCGTTAGATTTCATAGCAACCGTTTCTTGATTTTGCGTAATTACACGAGAATGGTGGTTACACGTGTATAACATTCGTGTTGAAATCCTTTCTATATCCGTTATCTATTCGATTCGTTTTCTTTCATTTATGCGTTACTGCCCAAAAGCACTCGAGACAAACGTTATATATAATTCCGCTAAAAGATTTTATTTGTTGATCAATGGGCCCTCAAATGGGTGGTGAGTAAAAAGAAAGCTCCTGGTCTAAGTTAGTCCAGGTAGCTATCTGATTACCCTTGGGCCACTAAATTCTTGGCTTGCAAAAAATGTCTCCAGGATGCTGATGGTCAGCAATGGGCTCGTGAATACTGTGGGGGTAAACCTGACTCATAGGCCCATCAATCGATTTACATTCTCTGGCAGGAGAATTACGTTCTTCGCACCAGCGCGCCTTGTGGATTCGTGTTCCTCGCAAGCTGTTGAATTTTCTGCCGCAATCACACGTTGTAGCCGGGTACATATCCAGATCGTTACCGTAGGAGCAAGTAAGATGGGTGATATATTCTCCCTCCCCGCTACAGACACCCTGAGGGTATTTTTCTTTCATTGTATTATCCATATTTGTTAAAATTCCTGTCTTTCCAGGATGTCACTCCAACTTTCTGAAGAGTCACTTTGTCATTCCAAAGAGTCATCTTGCTTTCCAGAGAGTCTTATATATATATATATATATATATATATATATATATATATATATATACCATCGGGACGTGCTGATTGTACCAATTCCTTTGACTCTATCGCTCTCTCAATCCATTTTTATTAGCCATCGCTCTTAGTAATTCTTCTAGTCGGCGTCTAGTGTCGATGAAAGTAAGATTTTCTGCGTCGACCAACACTGGTGAAACCAAGGAAGGAGTCCATTAGAATAGGTCGCTTATAATGTCGTTTTTACTTCTCCAGCAGTATCCAGCTTTTTTCCCCTCTTTCATAGATCTTTTCCAAAATGTGTAAGTTGTCGAATGTCGTATTCTATACTGATATAATGAAGAGACGAATGATAATTAAAGGAATCATTACAATTTTTGCCCGTAGTGTAATGGTTTTCGTCGCAGGATATGGACACGGCGACACGAGTTCAAATCCTTGACCTGACTGATTGCATTTCACATAGCACTAATACCCTTGGGAAAGGTATGAATCCAAATATTCTCCATAAAGCTATGGGTAAATAGTAGGACAGACTAGGTTCTTCAGCCTTGGCGAGGCAACTAGTCTAGGAGAAGGAAAACTCTGAATTTAAACCTGTTAAACTCCACTTAAAAATTGACCTTGTGTCATATCCTGCCCATACGGAGGGGTTGGTAAATATGATTACAATTTTCTTTATAAAAGTATAACTTTCTCAACTTTATTTCTCAAAATAGTCAAAACTGGCCCGATTGTGAAAGAAAGAGTTAGAGACATAGTGATCCATAACTTCTTTTTCTTCTTCTTCCGACCATACAACGTTTTATTTCATTCAGGTCCTAAGATATTTGTTTCTTCTCTTTCCCTGCCTTGGGCTACTACGGGCCGTTGCTCGACTGGGTCCCGCGAGGTCAGTATCCATGACTGACTGCATCCAGACCCAAGACTCCATATTGAAAACTGACCCCGACAAGACACCCAGTAACTGCTGTGGGCCTTATATAATTACACAACTCCCATATATTTCGGTTGTCAGCCACGTGACGTGCTTACATGTATGCATCACTGCCTTCCTGTTTACTCAGGTGTACCCTGCAATCATTTGGTTTACACATGTAGAACATCCGGCTCTGTCAAAGTTAAACATGTAACACGAATAGCTGTTAGTTTATAGGGATCTGGTTCCAGGATTGTTCGGAACATCACGCAGTATACACACACACACACACACACACATATATATATATATATGTATATCATCATCATCATCATCATCATCATATCGCGCTGGTAGCACAGATATACCTGACCCTCTCTCGCCACTCCTCCTTATCGTTCATCGCCCTAGGTAGGTCTTCAGGACAACATCCCATATCCTCACATAGCTGCTGAATGTATGCTCGTGCTGGTCGTCATGCTTTTGCACGGCCATGTGTGGGGGTCCATAAGAGTACATCTCTTATCAGTTCGTCCCTGCTTCTCCAGCAGTGTCCTGCATGTCTGGTTCGTCTAACTTGAATAGTTTTCGTGATAGGGGGCAGGTGGCCGTACAGTTGGTGTCTTGTGGGGTGTTGCCGCCAGGACTTGTTTAAGATTGCACGTAGCATTCTTGTGTAATTGCCATCTAGCTTCTTCCCCAGCCGTTTTGTTAGCGTCCATGTAGTGCATCCATATAGCAGTATTGATGTGACCACTGCCTGGAAGAAACTGCGTTTCATTTTATCGGTTAGTTCTGATTTCCAAATAATCGATAACCTATTGATAGCTGTCCATGCTTTCGCTAACCTCGTTTCGATGTCCTTTTCGGTTGATTCGACGCTGCTTCCTAGGTAAGTGAATTTGTCTACTAGTTTAAGAGGGGTTCCTTCTAGAGTGGAGATGTCCCCTGTTTGATTATAGCACATATATTCCGTTTTGTGTGCATTAACATAGAGGCCTATGTTTGCTGCTGCTCATTCCAAACTATGCAGTAGAGTTTCGGCTTGGTCAGGTGTATTTGCCAGTATCGCTATGTCATCGGCGTAGTCGGCGTCGGTAATTGTTGTTGCGGGGTATCTTCTGCTTCTTTTCTTCGTCAGTTCGAAGCCATTCTCTTTGATTTTATCAATCGATGTTCTAAGTACGTATTCTAGACAAATGATAATGAGGTACGGAGCCAGCGTGTCCCCTTGTAGTACTCCTGCTACAATGTCGAAGTATTCTGTGTCTCCATCTGGTGATCGTACTTTTACTTTAGTGTTTCTATAGAGAATCGTTATTGCCGCTACGGTTTCTTTAGGTATGCCGTACGCTAGTAGGATTTGTTCCATCTTTCCTCTGTGAATGGAATCGAAAGCCTTGGTAAAGTCAACAAAAATTAATGTCGCTTGTAGGTTTTTTGCCCGTACACCTTCAAGGATTCTACGGATGGTTAATATTTGTGAGGTCGTGGATCTATTTCTTCGGAAGCCATTTTGGTTTTTTCTAAGTATGTTGTCGATTTCGGGTTCTATGTGGTTTCGTAGTAGGGCATTGTAGATTTTGGCTGCTATGGATGTAAGTGTTATGCCTCGGTAGTTTTTGGCTAATCCGAGGTCCCCCTTTTTAGGGAAAGGGAGTATGCATCCTTTCATCCATCTATCTATCGGATTTTGATTGTATACTGCGTTGCAGTGTCGGAGCAGTATGTCATCGAATTGTCTGGTCTTCCATACTTCCGGGGGAATTTCATCCAGCCCTGCAGCTTTCCTATTTTTAATTTTTCTGAGAACCGAGTCGAGTTCTTCTTGTGTGAACGGTCCTTGTTTAATGTCTAATTGTTTACTAATTATTCTGGTGATTGGTTCCTGTGTTATTTTCGGTGGGTTTCCTAGTAAGTTTTCGAAGTGCTGTTTCCACAGTTTTATTCTTTCTAGTTGGTTTGCTGCTTTCAGTTTTGCTTTGGCTGTGTTCTTTCTTCTACTCACTTCGTTTATTGTTTGCCAGGCTATCCTAGATCGTCTATCTTCCACCGAGTCTCTAATCTTATCTATCTGATTTTGAATGTATTCTGTCTGTTCCTTTATATATATATATTGTCATCCACAGAGAGACCTGCTTCGTTCTATCAGAACACTTCAGTGTGGCTAGGCAGGCTAGATTCCCGAAGCTGGGATCGAGACCCGGTTGACTCCAACGCCAATCCTAGTTTCTATCATTCAGCCACAAGGAAACTATCGCAAGTGAAGGATATTTAAACGCTTATGCATTATATTTGTTTTTGTTTACATATATCAGCTAAACGGTTACCGAGAGCTCGATTTATATATATATATATATATATATAGTAAAATGAAAAGTTGGTGACCGTAGTTGAAGGTGATCAGAAGGCTCCCTTTTCAATAACTACTAAACAGAGGCGTAGGGGAGAGCGCAACTTCTTTTCTTTTATTGCTCCACTTTACCCTTGATATGTACCTTATATTGCAGAGTGTTAAACAAGGAGGTATCAATTACCATTTTTAAAGTCTATGCTATGACGCGACCTGGGATTGAACCCTTACCATTAGTGAACACTCTACTCACTAGACCAATGAATATATATACATATATATAATATATATATATATATATATATATATATATATATATTGCTTTCATATTGCCTCTGATTTACTTGTTGCCTTAGTTTCATGATGATATATCTTCACAAAAAAGGACCTTAGTAACCACATTCCTGCATTCCACTACTGTATGGTATTTAATTATCATCTTTAATGAAACTTTGTGTGATCGTATAGCCAGTTAAATATCATGAACTTTGCCAACAAAGTTGACTGCAATTTTTTGTAAGATATGCCTCTTCACTTTCCATCACAGATCACTAATTAATGCTTTAAATATTCGATTGAAATGTAACTAATATCAGACAGAGAATGTGAGTTGATTGTTAATTCAAAAGTCGAAACTTTGATCCATATATTGCGTATGATACAATATACACATGTGCCTGTGATTTTGCATATCTCCCTGAACATATATGTTTAAAATTCATATATATTTATGCAATAAATATGTAGACATTTATCTTGTATAACTTAGATACATTTGAAAAAGGTGGTTTAATCGAAAGGGATACAGATTTTCGGACACACGTCCACGGGAATATATTTGTCTCTCTCTCTCTCTCTATGTATATATATATATATATATATACCTCGACCAAGATACCATTAGGGGTAGATGGACCTCCTTAACTGTGGCGAAACCTGTCGTTCTAGGATAAGAAAAAGTCTGATATAAAACTACACCATAATGTACTCGTGTGTACTCTGTTTGCGGGTAGATGTTGACACGTTAACCACTAAGGCGGCAACCCATCTAGGAGTGAGAGATCTCTGAGGGAAAATCTGAGTGTCTGAGGAGTACCAATTGTTTCATTTATTGTGCCTTGGAGGTTCTGCACCTTATTCGAAAAAGGGATTGAATGCAATGCAAGCTCAATTCACTGTAAATAAACTCACGCACAGGTACCTCTTGGGGACTTGTGTATTATCACAAAACTCAAAAGTGATCATACTCGAAACCGAGCAGATAGCTTATATTATATATATATATATATATATATATATATATATGTGTGTGTGTGTGTGTGTGTGTGTGTGTGTCTGGAATTCAATAAATAAGGGGAATTATGGCTAAAGTGTTGACCATTGAAGTCATTGTTTAGAGTTGAAACTTTTTCAAAAATGTCATAAGTGAGGGATCTTTTCATGTTCCAAATAAATGAGTATGAACTGCAACGTAAGGAACTTTTTATTGACAGAAGAGTCAGTATATTTCCACTTTAGGGTCTGTATTTTTGTCTCGGGCTGGTTGTGGAAAATTCGTATTTAGCCTAATTGTAAATATTTATTACACATCTTACTTCAACTTACGCATCGCACATTCCTCTGCAAATTTAACACAGGGCTTGAAGATCGCAGCCACTTAAAATTCAACCGGGGGAATTCTGCTTGATTTACCGCCATTTTGAATAGCATCAAAAGAAATACTTTTGCTATTATAACAGTCTTTGCCATAAACCGACACTAAACAATGCAAATTTTGCATTTATGGAGAAAAAAAAATGAAAAGTAAATATATAGGTTTTTTTTAAAAAAAAATCCCTTACTTATTGAAATACGTATAAGAAGGAAAAAATATTCAGAAACTCAAATCTCTCTATCTACGTGTGTGAGAGAGAGAGAGAGAGAGAGATCTAACTACATGAAATTTCACATAATGACTAAGTTGCAAGGGCAGTGGAATGTACCGACTGCTTCACTGGATCGTGCAAGACCTCCGCAAACTGTGTTGGATATAAGACTAAACTAACTGATTGTAAGGCTCTATTCAAAGAGCTTTGGAGAATGTGGAGCACCATTTAATTGGCATTACTCCCAGGTCCACGTTCACCCCGTGTCGTGGCATTTGTTATGGTTCGGTTCCATGTATTTGTCAAATAGAAACATCTTGTCAGTTTCTATAATAGGACTATGTGCAAATAAAATTAATTGTGTTCGATAGCAATACTCGAAACAATTTAATGTGCAAACAAATGAGCTCTGTCTCGTTTAAAAAAGTATTACAAACTATTCGTATTCAAATCCTATATTAAATATGTGTATAAACAGGATTTTTGCCCACTGCTTTTGCCCGCCTGTTTTTCAAGGGTTATATATTCTCCCGGTTATAAAATCGTGAGGTAAGCCTGTCTTCATCCGCACGGGTTTTGTCTGATGACAATAAACTTTTAATCTATCAGTATAACTATCTATCTATGTACATCATATATGTATATATATATATATATATATATATAGAAAGAGAGAAAGAGAGAGAGAGAGAGGGAGAGAGGGGAAAAATTCAAAGTCTCCATAGGATCATTTTATTTGATGAAATATTTGCAAATGTTAAACGTTTTAGTATGTAGACCTTCATTTGTGTGTGTAAGGTATTATATGAAACGTATTTCGAAGTTTCCCCGATATATATATATATATATATATATATATATAAATATATATATATATATATATATATATATATCCTGTCATTTATCTGTGTATATCTACATGTTTCTGTGTGTGAATGTTCATATATAAGTTAATGAGCTTATGCCTTTCATTATAAACAAATAAAATGTTTATCAATGTATTCATCTTAAGCATGTTTCTGTTAAAACATCAGAAACATTTATTTTTAAAGGTGATTATTGATTTATTTCTCCGTTGTCTTAAAAGACTACATAGCTTTTGTTCAATGTTATAGAAGAATTATCAAAAATGTTTATCCCCGAGCGTTTTCCACAATTATTCGACATTTTCAAGGATATAATCAATGATGAAATTCATAAACCTATATTAAGAGTTTCACGTTGTATACATCTTGAATGAAGTAGTTGACAAATGATTGTGCGGTTAAACTTTAGCAAATCATTGGGATTACATTTATGGATGAATAGATTTTTTTTAATCATTAAGATTGTAAAAAATTCCCCAATCGAAATATCAAAGGCCAAGCGAAAATTCAAAAAAAATATATATTTAAATTGTGTGACCTATTTCTTAGCTGAGATCGTTTGAATTAATTTGCTATAATCTTGATCGATTTGTTGGTTGTTTTAACAATGAGTCAAACAGAAGGTCACATTTAAATCAGTTTAAACGACAATAATTCCTCCTCCTGGTTGGCTGCCAGACTTGTCAGCTGACCGTATATATCTATTATAATATAGATAGAGGGTGACTCAATACTATGACACATAGCCAGTTCTGAGAGCAAAAAATCACTGATTTTATAGAGTTACATTAAGATTAATATGAAATATATAATATTGCCTATATATCGCAAGACTACAACTATTTTTTAAACATGAAAATGTAATTATCTTCAAACTGTCATACATCTAATAGAGGAATAATATACACTCTAAGTAGTCTGTATGATTATGGAACTCTACTATATTGAATTTTGTTGGAAGAAATAAAAATATTTTTGTTGAGAATATATAGAACGATTTACAATCATACACATTTTATAAGGGTGTACATAGTCTTCATTATTCATTCAGATTAGAGTTAAAATTTCTGGGGAATTTAATGATTGATTATACCAAAAAAAAATATCAGTTTTTTTTTTCTTATAGAAAAGATACAACCCAGTTATTTTTGGTTTAAAGATAAACTTTTTTTTAATAAAGCAATGAGAAATAATACCTGTAATCAGAAACATCTAAGAACTATCAGTGAATAACGATGACTCCGCCGTCGATTCTCGAACAAGAGTCTGTAGAAGATGTACAACATCAATCTTCAATCAACAAGGGTGGTGAAACAACGATGGTCTGTGTTTGTTCCTGTGTTAACGGTACTTGAAAACACACCTCCAGAAAAATCTGTGGAATTTTCTCTAATAGATGTAATGCTTTAAAATACCGGGCACAAATTTGCTTGATAAGCAACAGGTGGACCTTCAAAATGTAGAACTTGGAGCCCTCAGATCAGGCTAGTGGGAGCTTAGGCCTCTCACGAGCTTCAAATAGAAAAGGACTGAATTAAGCGTTAGGATGTGTCGAACTAATACAACAGCAGAATGCTGTAAAATGAAACAGGAATGAATTCTATTATTTATAGTCAATTCTGTATAAAACTGAAAATAACATGAAGCCGATTGATAATTAGGCGCTGAGATAATATCACAAAAGATTCATTATAACGGAGGTTCGTTTAGCCAAACAGTTTCAGGTGTGGAAAATGGAATCAGCAAACAAACTAAAAATTCTTCCTTTCACAGTATACATAATATAAATGCCTTTCATTAATCGACGAATCTATCACCCTGTCATTATTAATGCAGTTGAAATACGGCAGTCTCATAAGGAACTAGGCAATGGATCTTAGATGGTTGATACGGGTGACAGAGCATTATTTGTATTTTCTTTGGTGAATGTATATTTACAAAATCATTTCTTTGACCGGAGTACATTTCTTTTGAATCTAGATATGTCATTCTATTAGACTGGTTAACTTACCAAAACAAAAAGAACCAATCTATCCTATTATTAGCTCATCGCTGATATTTCCACTGTTAGCTTATATGAAGCGAATAGGATGTGCCAACTAAACAACAAGATCCAAATAAACATATATGTACCTTCCAATTCTTTAGAAATATATTGTAAAAACCTTACATGGAACTCTGATTATAACATGTACACATATGTAGTCTCCTGGAGAAACACATGCACGTTTGCCCACACACACACACACACACACACACACATACACACACACACACACACACACACACACATATATATATATATATATATATATATATATATGTACTTGTCATATATATACAGTAGCGTCCTTACTTTTGGACGATCCTATTTTGAAAACAAATAAATAATTGTTATAATTCTTTTTCTATCCTTTACAAATGAGTCAAATTTTCGTATGTTATTGTGAATGATAACGACTACCAGATGTCAAAATTTCAGCTTAAAATTTTGTCCCTTAGTTTTGGACGCTAATGTGTATATATATATATATATATATATATATATATATATATATATATAATTTATTTTCTTTTTTTTTCAACATATCTTTATTGTTATATATATATATATGTATGTTTGTGTGTGTGTGTGTGTGTGTGCGTTTATGTAAGAAAAATAACTCTTTTATTTGTATGATTATATATATATATATATATATATATGGTGCCTTCAATAAGCTTACAGACTTTTTTGGTACATACATTTAAAATTGTCGCAGACTCTTGAAAATTCACTATGTCATTGCTATACATCTTATGAAATGACTGACCAATTTTATGATTTCAGGTTCGAATGAACAGCTGCACCAGTAATTAGAATACACCCTACTAAAGACTCATTGTCACAGCTGGTGAATTTCAAAAAATGTAATATGACTCTTTAGAAGAACGATATGAAAAAAAATTCTGTTTTAAACTTGGAAAAAATGCCAAAGAAACGTATGGAATGCTTCAGACTGCTTTTCGACCATCTTGCATGAATCAAGCATCAGATTTTGAGTGGCGAAAGAGATTCAAGGAATGAAGAGAGTCTGTGAGGGATAATGAGGGGTGTGAGAGGAGTATGGAAGTCAATACACCAGTGTTGATTAGCCAAAGGGTTAGGGTTAGGGTTGGGTTACTATGATGAGGTTTTGAGGGAGTTCAGGAAGAGATTCCATCGGAAGGGGCCAGCACTCTTCAACTAAGCTCAGTGACATTTCCACCAGGCCAATGCACTAGTCCACAACTCCATCCTTGTCACAGACTATTAGATCAAGATGCATTTCACATAGCACTAATACCCCTGGGAAAGGTATGAATCCAATAATTCTCCTCCAGCTATGGGTAAATAGTAGGATAGACTAGGTTCTTCAGCCTTGGTTAGTCTATGAGAAGGAAAACTTTGAATTAAAACCTGTTTAACTCCGCTTAAAATTGACCTTTTGTCATATCCTGCCCGAGCGGAGGGGTCGGTAAATAGGATTAGACCAAGATGGGTATCAAGACAGTTCCTCAACCTCCTTATAGCCCAGACCTTGCTCCCTGTGACTTTTGATTATTCCCTAAGCTCAGAGGCTGTCGTTATGAGACACTTGAGGAGATGAAAGAGGCTGTGACGAAGGTCATTGACATGCTCACAAAAGAGGACTTCCATGGGACCTTCCAGAAGTTGTTGGAACGGTACAACAAGTACATAGCAGCTGGAGGAGATTATTTCGAAAGGGACTAGGGTTTCATGTGTGTACTATCACTAAAAGTGCTCATACGAAAACAGGCTGGAAACTTATCTAATGATCCTCGTATATATATAATTATGCTTATAAAGATATATTTATAATAAAAGCAAGAAAAAAAGTAGTCCGAATGACGGATTAATATTAGTTGATCAATACAAGAGCAGACCCTGACGCAATGTCAACTTTTAAACGGGGTTTTGCAGGTTTTAATATGTAGTTTTCCTTCTCGACCACTTACTATATACAGATTTGAGATGCAAGTCTGTATTACTACTTTCCTAAGAATAAAGGAATATGAGATTCATGCACACTTTTACCAAAGGTCTTATTTGAGCTATGGGAGACGGAAGCATTCTCATCCACGATTTTAGCTCAGATCACAGTGTCCATTTTTCAATAATAACTATTACCCCACCAGGGTATATAGATGAATATATACATATACCAAGTTTAAGAACATAAGTAACAACTAAATGCTCAAACATATGCACAAATATAAAACTTTGAGTTATATTTAAATCGAAATGTGAGAAGCGAATATATATATATATATATATATATATATATATATATATATATATATATATATATATATAAAGTTGTATTGCGTAGAAATATAATCAGAGGTTCTTGGTAAATGTCAGTTTCTCGTTTTAGCTTTATAAATGCTATTGAGCAATCTTCGATTATAGATCTAATGAATTATATATATATATATATATATATATATATATATATATATATATATATATATAAAGATGGTTGTTGTAGGTCCAAAGAAAGAACAAGGATACATTTTAAAGAAAGAAGGTCCTCGAAGAGATTTGTATATATATATATATATATATATAAATCTCTTGACATGATGATGATGATGATGATGATGATATATATATGATGATGATGATATATATATATATATATATATATATATATATATATCATCATCATCATCATGTCGTGCCACTAGCATAGATATACCTGACCCTCTCTCGCCACTTTTCCCTATCGTTCAACGGCTCTGGCACGTCTTCATGGCTACATCCCGTCTCGTCACATAGCTGCTGAATGTATGTTCGTGCTGGTCGTCCTGCTTTTGCCCGGCCATATGTGGGGGTCCACAGGAGTACATCACTTATGATATATATATATATATATATATATATATATATATATATATTAACATTACATTTTAATGAAATTACTGCTTAGATTGGTATTTTATTTTGTTGGGTATATTTTAAGGTTCTACGAATTAGTATTTCAAAACAATACAAAACCTATGAAGAAAAAAAGAAATGGATTCAAGCAGAAATGGAAAAGTATTGCTTAAATACATCTATTAATGTAATGTTATGACCTAAATTTGAAAAATAATAATTTTATTGAATTATGGCGATTAATAGATTTGAAAAAAAACCCACAAAAATCCATCTTAAAGTTGTATTCGTCAAATTATCAGTTGATCCAAACGTAATCGACTTATGAATATGGAGATAGTAAGAAAAAAAAAAAGCTTAGGATGTAATAAAACATAGCAAGAATTCATGAACAAAACATGTTAGATTTGATCAAAATCGGAAGGACATAGCAACAAAGCATAATACGGTAAATACAGCGTGATAGATACATTCTCTTGCCAGTTCGTATTGATCGACAAACCGTAATCAAATCATCAAATAGTTATTTAATGGGTCAGTTGCAGCAGCAGTTAAAAACGATTAGACATCACACAAATGAACGCCGGGGAAAGGCATTGAGGACACTAGCATCTCATCATAGTTAATATGAATCTTATCATAACCCCCAACGAAAAGAAAAAAAACTTAGCCGAGTCGACTGGGGCTGTAGAATACACCGACAGCACCTCTGCAGAAAGGTAAGCCCCCCGCCCACCATGAAAGAGTATCCTAGATAAGACACTAAACCCTATGATGGTGAGAGTGGAATCTGCAGTACCTCTTCACTGCCATTGACCCAGGTCCACACGGACTCTAAATGATAGCACCTGATAGGGTTCTCTCTATGAATCAAACAGAAATGCTTGACATTTAAACAATGTGCAAACAAATAACTTATGCCTTATTGAATTTTGGTAAATAGAACTGTTTTCAGATTAAATTGTTTGTAAGCAAATGACTGGGGTTTAATTGATTTTTAGGTGATACATAGAAAAACTTGGGACCGTGTAATTGAATGCAAATGAATGAATAGTAATCAACAGAATGATTAGTGTTAAATAGTTATAATTGCATGAATTTCATTGTATGCAAAAAATGATTAATGTTAAATAATTAGTGTTGAATGATTAGTGTTAAATAGTAATGATTGTAAAAATGTCATCGTATACAAGCAAATGATTAGTGCTGAATGATTAGTGTTAAATGATTAGTGTTGAATGATTAGTGTTATAATGATTAGTGTTGAATGATTACTCAACGAATTTGCCACACGCTCCAATTGATGCGCCTGTGCATAGATATAAAGAAAAAGAAAAAAAAAAGATCAGAGATTAAATCAAAGGAGATTTTACAAAGAGACTGTAATAAATCATATGAAGAATTAAAACAAATATATTAATATACAGTGAGACATCATTAAATAAGAAAAAAAACAGAAATTAGAGATTAGATAGAAGGACAGTTATGTACTTGGCAAGAAGGTTGGTTGGTTGGTTGGTTTTAAGGCATATCACCATTTGTGGGTTATTTAATGCTAAATCCATTTTTCTACAAATAATCAGTTCTATTTTAAACAATTCAGTTTACCATAAGTACACAATTTAATTGTGAAAAACATTTCTATTTCAAGCTATTCAGTTTATTTAAACAATTCTAATACAACCAGTTCATCTCGTATGAGTACAGATTTTGTTTACACAGAGTTAAATGTCAAAAAAATTCTACAATAAGCAATTCAGTCGAGCTTAAGTTTAGTTTCAATCTCTAAAACAGTTCAATTTCAAACAATTCAGTTTAGGATAAGTACAAATTTTAATTGTCAAAAATATTTCTATTTCAAGCTATTCAGTTTAATCAAACAATTCTATTTCAAACAATTCAGTTTAACGTAAGTATACAGTCAGTTCTTTTTAACCTATACTATCAGGTGCAACCATTCCCGGCCAGAGTGGACGTAAGAGCAATAGCAATGAAGGAGTGCCCCTCATTCCCCAAATCTCCAGCATCACTGGAACCATACCTTCATATGATTTAGTGTTATATTTAGGACACTCACTGGGGGTCGTACGACTCTGCAGAGGTGCATCTACAGCCCCAGCCGACTGGACAATACACAGAGTTAATTTTAAAACAGTTTTATTTCAGATAATTTAGTTCAGCTGAAGTATGCAGTTTAAATGCCAAAACAGTTCTATTTCAAAACATTCAGTTTAGCATAAATACGCAGTTTAAATGCAAAAAAACGCTAAACTGAAGAAACGACGGTTTAGTTCTGTTTAACCCATAAATAGGACCCTTATTAAGTGCAACCACTCCGGATCAGAGTGGACTTTGGAGTGATTCCAATAAAGGGGTACTCCACATTCCTGAAAGTTCCAATATTACTGGAACCTCACCTTCATATGATTTAATGTCATATGCAGGACATTCGTTGGTGGGAGGTACCCTTCTGCAGAGAATCAGTTGGTTTATTCTACAGCCCCATCCGACTGGGTACGAATGATTTGTAAGGGATTAGCAAGAAGTGTATGAATACACTAAAGAAGATGTGAATTAAGAATAGATTTAAAATATGTCAAGTTAGCATGAAATATATTTTTAAACCCAAAGTTTAACGCTGGACACCTTAGCGGAGCATTTTCAAATACAAGAACATGCAATAGAATATATATTTTACAGTATCGAAGGGAAGAGGTAATAACTATGTTTTTAAAGAACTATTTCTTAACGGAACATTTTTGAAATATTGGAAGAACTAACTTCTTAACTCACACATTGGCCTAATACAGTATTTGTTATGGTAACAATATATTTTCTACCATGTTCGTTTTGTGGTTCGACACACACACACACACACACACACACACACACACACACACACACACACACACACACACACACACATATATATATATATATATATATTCCCCATATTTTTGTGTTTGAAAATGGTTAGAAATACTCTTTTATATATATATATATATATATATATATCATCATCATCATCATGTCGCGCCGCCTGCGCGGATATCCCTGACCTTCTCTCGCCATTTCTCCCTATCATTCATCGCCTCCGGCAGGTCTTCAGGATTACAACCCGTGTCCTCACATAGCTGCTGTATGTATGTTCGTGCTGGTCGTCCCACTCTTGCACATCCATGAGTGGGGGTCCACAGGAGTACATCGCTTATGAGCTCGTCCTTGCTTCTCCAGCAGTGTCCTGCGTGTCTGGTTCGTCGAACTTGTATAGTTTTTGTGATGGGGGGCAAGTGTCCGTATAGTTGGAGTCTCGTGGGGTGTTGTCGCCAGGACTTGTTTAATACTGCTCTCAAAATTCTTGTGTAATTTCCGTCCAGCCTCCTCTCCAGCCGCTTCGTAAGCGTCCATGTGGTGCATCCATATAGCAGTATCGACACAACCGCTGCCTGGAAGAAACTGCGTTTCATTTTATCTGTTAGGTCCGACTTCCATATGATCGAGAGCCTATCGATAGCTGTCCATGCCTTCGTCAGTCGTGTGTCGATGTCCTTCTCGGTTGATGAGACGCTGCTTCCTAGGTAGGTGAATTTGTCGACTAGTTTCAGAGAGGCTCCGTCTAGTGTGGCAATGTTGCCTGTTTGGTTGTAACACATATATTCGGTTTTGTTTGCATTGACATGGAGGCCAATGCCAGCTGCAGCTCGTTCCAGACTATGTAGTAGTGTCTCTGCTTGATTAGGCGTATTCGCTAATAACGCCAAGTCATCAGCGTAGTCGGCGTCCGTGATTGTTTTTGCGGGGTACCTTTTGCTTCTTCTCTTAGTTAGCTCAAAGCCATTTTCTCTGATTTTGTCGATCGAAGTCCTAAGCACATAGTCTAGACAGATGATAAAGAGGTACGGGGCTAGTGTGTCTCCTTGTAGTACTCCTGCAACAATGTCGAAGTATTCCGTGTCTCCATCTGGTGAACGTACTTTTACTTTGGTGTTTCTGTAGAGAATCATTATCGCTGCTACGGTTTCTTTTGGTAGGCCGTAAGCTAGTAGGATTTGCTCCATCTTCCCTCTGTGTATGGAATCGAAGGCCTTGGTAAAGTCGACAAATAGTAATGTCGCCTGTAAGTTTTTTGCCTGAACGCCTTCCAGGATTCTACGGATGGTCAGTATTTGTGAGGTTGTGGATCTATTTCTCCGGAAGCCATTTTGGTTTTTCCTAAGGATGTTTTCCATTTTGGGTTCTATGCGGTTTCGTAGTAGGGCATTGTAGATTTTGGCTGCTATGGAAGTAAGTGTTATCCCTCGGTAGTTCTTGGCTAGTCCGAGGTCGCCTTTTTTAGGGAATGGAAGGATGCATCCCTTCGTCCATCGTTCTATCCTATTTTGACTATAGACTGCGTTGCATTGCCGGAGCAGTATATCGTCGAATTGTCTCGTCTTCCACACTTCTGGGGGGATCTCGTCTAGCCCCGCCGCTTTCCTATTTTTAATTCTTCCGAGAACCGTGTCGAGTTCTTCTATGGTGAAAGGACCTAGTTTTACGTCTAATTGCTTACTAATAATTCTGGTGATCGGTTCATCCGTTATTTCCGGTGGGTTTCCTAGTAGATTTTTGAAATGCTGTTCCCACAGTTTTATTCTTTCTTGTTGGCTTGCAGCTTTCAATTTTGCTTTGGCTGTGCTCTTCCTTCCACTTACTTCGTTTATTGTTTGCCAGGCTACCCTGGATTGCCTATCTTCCACCGAGTCTCTAATCTTATCTATCTGATTTTGTACGTATTCTGCCTGTTCTTTTAGGTATATTCCTGTTAATTGATGTTGCGCCTTTTCTAGTTCTCGTGCATTTGTATTTGTTGGGTTCTGTTGATAGTTTTTGGAGGCAGTCTTCACAAGTGCACGTTTTTCTCTAGCCGCTAGCGTTTCCCAAGGGACTCTATATTTAGTTCTAGGTTTTGTTGGAATACACTTTTCTGCCGCCTCCAGGTGTGCTTCTACAAAATTTTCATATTCGTCATTTGGGGTGCCTATTTCTACCTTCTCTTGTAGTGCTTCGAATCTGTTTCTTAATTCTAATGCATATTTATCTCTAATATCTCTGTTGTTGAGTAGGGCCCAGTCATAGTGCTTGGTCGTCGCTTTACGTGTGGCGTTTTTTCTTAGGCTTAGTCGTACTTTGGCCGTAACTATTCGATGATCGGAGGACACACCCTCGAAGGAGGAGTATGCCTCGCAATTCATCGCACTGTTTTCCATTTCCTGTTTATAAGGACGTAGTCTATCTGTGCTTTACTCTTATTCGCGTATGTGTAGGTCCATAATTTCCCCTCCCTTTATATATATATATATATATATATATATATATATATATACATACACATATACATATATCCACACATACAATAGTGGAAATAAGTATGATACCCCATTGAATTGTTAATAATTTTCGTATTACAGCAGAAATTCAACTGAAAATATGTATGTGGTACCTAGATCCGATAGTTATTAGTATACATATTCGAATTTATAACAACTTTCTACCAAAAAGTGTTATTAACAAAATTTCGTTTTTGAGGCTGGAAATAATTATGAGACAGTTTTGAAAAATTGCATATCTGGCTTACTTCATCATGCCAAAGGAAGAATAAGTGCATGCACAGATTATAAAAAAAAAAGAAAACGCTTATCAAAATTTTAAGTCATGCGAGTCCTAATAAAACATTTTGTAATTGAATACAGTTACTTCAAAATGCCAAGATACTCTCCTTTTAATGAAAATAAAAAAGGTCAAATTCTTATTTAAAAATTGGACGGAAAATCTATAAGTTCTATTGCAAGAGAACTGTCGAGGTCCCGAACAGTTGTGAGAATATATCTAAGGGATCCTGAATCATATGGCACCAGAAGAAATCCAGATCGTCCACCTAGAATTACAAATGCAGCCAGACATCGACTTTTTCAAGATGCTTCTAAAGGACAATCGAACTCAAAAGATCAGTAAAAATCTCAGAATTTATCCATCACTCTAAAAAGAGTTCGTCAACTTCTCCATGAATCGCCAAATCCAGTATATCAAAACTGGAAGACATCCTCTGCTTTTACTGGTTAACATAAGATGAGCTTAGATTGGATAAAGAAAAAAGTAACATGGACAAAGAAGAAATGGAAAACCATGGTGTTATCTGATGCGTAAAAATGTAATTTGGATGGGGCAGACGGCTCCTAGTGTTATTGGCATGATGTAAGAAACGGAGAAGCAGTTGTTTGCAAAAAGACGATATGGAGAGGAGGATCTGTTATCGTTTGGGGAGCTTTTTCTGCGTCTGGAAAGGCTGATTTAGTATTGATGGAAGGAAAACAAAACTCTGCTCGATATATGAATGTGTTTAAAAGAGTCTTTCCAATGAGGAATCGTCTAGCTACCAATAATGCCATTTTTGAACAGGACAACGCAGCCATATACACTTCTAAGCTCACAGAAAACTGATTTAAAAGTAAAAATATTGAAGCTTTGAGCAGTAATAAGAAAATTATTTACACTTTAGTGGGCTGTTTTGTATTCATTTCCACCACTATATATATATATATATATATATATATATATATATATATATATTGGCAGCATTTCTTCGTTGATACAAATTTCATTAAACATAATAGACATTTCATGTCTACATATTTTCTTCTGGATCCGTTCGAATTCCTGTATTACTTTTATCATATTCAGGGGAATTGATTTATATATTGTCCATAGTTGAATGTAAAAGTAATACGGGAATTCGAACGGATCCAGAAGAAAATATGTAGACATATCTATTATGTTTAATGAAATAAATAAATATATATATATATATATATATATATATATATATATATATATATATATATATATATATATATATATTTCATTTTCTTAACTGCCTGATGATTGTTGTTTTGCAAAAATCTCCATGAAACCCGGTGGTCACAGTCTAAATTCTATGAATTAAAAACATATATCTTATATATTATTATTATTATTATTATTATTATTATTATTATTATTATAGCTCTATCCTAGATATTGAGAACTATACATACCATATTGCACTTGGTACGACACAAACCCACAAAGTGATTCAATGACAACCAACACTGATATATATGTATATATATATATATATATATATATATATATATATATATATATATATATATATATATTATATCAGTGTTGGTTGTCATTGAATCACTTTGTGGGTTTGTGTCGTACCAAGTGCAATATGGTATGTATAGTTCTCAATATCTAGGATAGAGCTATAATAATAATAATAATAATAATAATAATAATAATAATAATAATAATATATAAGATATATGTATTTAATTCATAGAATTTAGACTGTGACCACCGAGTTTCATGGAGATTTTTGCAAAACAACAATCATCAGGCAGTTAAGAAAATGAAATATATATATATATATATATATATATATATATATATATATATATATATATATATATATATATTGTAAGTATATCTCTCTCTCTCTCTATATATATATATATGTATAGTGAGAGTGAGAATGAGTGAGGTTTATGACAATGAAAGTATATTCCATCTAAAGCTCCAAAACTGGAGCCTCACCATCAGCTATTGTATTGTATTGTACCCAGCAATCTCAATGGAGTCAACCTACCCTTCTACAGCGTGTAACTACACATTTGAAATCGATGATATATCTATTGTATCCAACATAAACAAAATAGGCAAACTTAGTTTCCAAAAGATAAATATACACCCGTTGATATCTACAGTGATGGATATAAATCATATGCTATATATATATATATATATATATATATATATATATATATATATATTGATGTTGTCTCTCTTTTTACTAATTTTCATTTAGATAAGAGTATATTTATATACGCTGATTTTTTGTATCGAGGTCCATCTGTTGTTGCCCTTCCCTTTCCTGAGGAAGTTTTTATAGAATTGATGGGTATTGTCACAAAGTCAGTATCATTCAGTTTTAATGAGATCATGTACCACCAGATTGAGGGCGTTAGCATGAGTTCCCCTCAGGGCCCCATCTGGCTAATATTTTTGTTAGGTTCCAAGAGAGACGTCTGTTTGATAAGTTTCCTAAGCCCTTCATCTATTTACGTTATGTGGATAATACTTTTGTTTCCTTTAGAACACGTAGCGATGCATTAGCATTTTTTGATATATTGAATCAGCTACACTTCTCCCTTACATTTACAGGAGGAAAATAATGGTCAGTTATCATTTTTAGATGTGCTAGTCGAAAGATGTGACTTTTCTTTCCTCACATCGGTCTATAGGAAACCCAACTTCACTGGGCTATATTTGAATTGACATTCTTTTGCCGCTAAATCTAGGAAACTTAATCTAATCAGATGTGTTTCTTATAGAGCTTTAAACATATGTAGTGACTGCAAGATTGAGAATGAACTTAAGGTAATCAAGGTTATCTTTTTTCACAATGGGTACTCTGAGTAAGTCATTGATGTTTATATCACGTATACAGTGACTAGGTTTTAAAATACGAACAAACCCTTCGGACTTCCGAAGTGTCCTGTATACTTTAGACTTCCTTGGGTGAGTTCTGCTCGCCAGTCCTTTGCTAATAAGATTGCCTTTTCTGTGTATTGTTGTTAACGTGCTGTCAACCTAAGACCAATATTCACTACGAAACCGGCCTTTAATTCTACAAATAAAGACAAGTTGCCTATCTTAAAAAAAAAATTAATATATAAATTTTTTATGTCGATATACTTCGACATATATAGGTATGACTTGTCAACGCCTCGAAGTGAGAGTTAGACAGCATATATCCAGTATTCTGTTGTCAGGCCGATTAACATCCGGACACTCTCAGACAATGGATTCGGCTATTGGTAAACATTTGCTCACAATAAATAGCTGCAGAACCAGTTATGAAGACGATTGTTTCTCTGTCATGCATAGAGCTAGAGACAAATCCCATCTAAAAGTTTTAGAGGCGATTTATATTTCTATGAATCGCCCCTCTCTATTCACGCAGTTAAACAATCGTATCTTAAATATTTTGTGGGAACAGCTTGAGACTGGGGTGACTTGGAGTTTTGGGGGGTTTTCTTTCCTAACCCCGTCCTTGCAATCCAAATTACATAATTTATATCCCCGTTTTTACCAATTTCCGGTGTATATAACGTGAAAAGCGCCGGACGAAAGGGCCCTCATTCATTTTACTATTTTATTATAGTTCCCCCTCTTCTATTACCAATGATGTCATTGTTCATTTGTATATATAAATTTGCTTGTACCAGAAATTGAATTATATATATATATATATATATATATCCAGAAAGAAAGAGTGAGAGTGAGATTGAGAGAGAGAGAGAGAGAGAGAGAGAATAATCCGTTTCTCTCTCTTTTTAACGCCAAAGTTAGGCATCAGATTCCAAGACTTATCAACCAAATGGCTATCTCAAAGGACGTTTACAAAATGGAAACCATTTTGCTATTTTGTTGTAAACATTTCAGAAAACCTAAAATTTCTATGAAGATGAATACAGCAAATGAATAAGAAAGAAAGAAAGAAAGAAAGAAAGAAAGAAAGAAAGAAAGAACACTGGGAAGAGAAAACGATTTGGTTGCACCAAGCTTCCAAGTGTTGAACGTACATCTTTTTTTTTAAATTTAAAATTATAGATTACAAAACGATCATTTACCCTCAGAATTAAAATGGCAAAAATTACTTCCTAAATGATTAATGAATACACATGATATATCCTGTTCTTAATATGGAGCGAGAGAACTTAGTAGATAGATAGATAGATATATAGATAGATGGATAGATATGATATGAAATGACTGAGATAGATATGAAATGAGTGGGATAGATTGATATATATGAAGTGACTGAAATATATATATATATATATATATATATATATATATATATATATATATATATATATATATATATATATATATTTGAAGGGCCTGAAATAGATAGATAGATAGATAGATAGATAGATTTCGTTTTCGATCAGTCTAGGCCAAAATGAGGTCTTAAAATGCAAGTATTTTCAAACCTCTGGTAAAATAAAAAGAATGTTTGATAGATAGATAGAAAGATAGATAGATAGAATATAGTTCGTTTTACGTCAGTCTTGACTAAAATAAGTTCTAAAAATGCAAACCGTTTCATCCTTACGATCAAACAAAAAAAAAATAAAAGAAAGCTAACTAGCTAGATAAATGAATGAATAGATAGAAACATCGGGTCCAGTTGTAATATTTATCAGTTTAGGTTTGTCTAAGTTCAATTAAGGTCCAAGACTCCAAATCGTTTTAAACCTGCCACTCAACATAAACAATGTCTTATGTAGGGAAAACATTTTTAAACCAACAAATTAAATAGACAATAATTCTATGAATAGATTAAAGAAAACACAATCACAAAGTAATAATGAAAAACAAGTAAAATACATTTAGCAATGAAAAAGATATCTGTTGGATTTTCAGAATGAGACAAGCAAACAAAAGTCACACACACACACACACACACACACACACACACACACACACACACACACACACACACACACACACACAAAAACATTAACATATATATATATATATATATATATATATATATATATATATATGCTCGTGTGCGTGTGGTTAATTTATCGGTACGTTTACTCATTTTATAAGCTTGGCTGTGTTGTGTTTCAATAAAAGAAGTATGAGTAACCTTGTTAGAATCAAATACTCTTAAAATGATTTGCTAATGATCTGCTATCTTAGCTCGGAATCTTATTCCACGAATGGCATAATTGTTGTTGTTTATTAGGGAGACAGAGATAGAGAGAGACATACGAAAAGGAAGAAACAGAGAGAGAAAGAGAGAAGGATCGAGAGAAAGAGAGAGAGAGAGAGAGAGTATAGACTGAACCTTCGAAAAAGATGTTAAATTGTGAGAAGCAAATAATTGATTTGACTATTAAATATAAATTCGATATAT
This sequence comes from Sepioteuthis lessoniana, assembly GCA_963585895.1. Taxonomy (NCBI): domain Eukaryota; kingdom Metazoa; phylum Mollusca; class Cephalopoda; order Myopsida; family Loliginidae; genus Sepioteuthis; species Sepioteuthis lessoniana. Next base: position 119,650,606 of record OY757905.1, on the reverse strand, counting down.
AAAAGATTATATATATATACATATATATATATATATATATATATGTGTGTGTGTGTGTGTGTGTGTGTGTGTGTGTGTGTGTGTATGGGCGAGTGTATATGCGTGTGTATATGTGTGTGTACGTGTGTGGATGGGGGTGTGTCCGTGTGTGCATATGTGTGTGCGTATACATGTATGTGTGTGTGTGTGAGTAATTATAAAGTTTAAATGTAGCGTTTCTCGTTGAAAAGAGAAAAGAAACTCAATAAACAAACATTTCAAAGAAACATTAACAGAAAATCAATAAAAAGTGACATTGAAGAGAAGGGAAAAAAATGCACATTGACAAATACAAAAAATACTGAACATTTCAATTATGACAATTTTTTTTTTTAATTTTTATCATCATCATTTTTTTTTTCTTCTTTGAATAATAAATCGTCTCAGAGTTAAGAAATGTGCGAAAATCGTTCGTTGACACAGAACGCCATCTTGTAAACAATTAAAAGAGTAAAGAGAGTAAATCACAGCTGAATAAAAATAATATGGCGGAAAATGGTGAAGTAGAATGAACTCAACTAGAATGAATGGATGCGATATTTTTCTTCTGAATTTCACTCAGATATTTATGTTACTTACAGAGACTTATATATATATATATATATATAGTCATCCACAGACAGTTCTGTTTCGTTCTATCAGAACTCATCAGTGTGACTAGACATATTAGCTTTCCGTAGCTGGGATCGAAACCCGGTTGACTCAAACGCCAATCCAAGCGTCTAACCCTTCAGCCACGAGGAGCCCGTAGCGGCGAAGTAAATTTTAAACGGTTATGAATCGCAATTACTATTGTTTACATACATCCGTTTAACGGCTACCGAGACCTCAATTCATATATGAAGAGACTTGCAATAAACGCTAATGGCAACACGATTACTTCATTCGCTAGAGAACTCAACCCTACGGGGGTAAGGGAGTATATATCTCTATAGTCATTCACACACACACACACACATATATATATATATAATTATATATATATATATATATATATATATATATATAACGAATATTTAATTTTGAATGAGGAGATTTTCGAGTTAGACAAATACTTTCAATAGAATCCAAGTCTACAAATATATTCACGGAGAGAAAGTGAAGTGATATAATGGTTAATAATAAAATCATAAGTGTTAATTTTACTTGTTATTGACTTCCTTATAATTTTTCTCACTCTCTGTATTATTATATTCTTATACATATGTGGATTACTTTATTCGTTTTTCTTTCGCTGTTCCTTTCTTACTCACTGTCTTTCTGTCTTTTATATAAGGGTCATTCAAAGAGTTCTAAGTCCCCACAAAAAAGAGAAACATAGCGAAACATATTTATTTGTCAACCAACGACCACATCTAGTTTTTCTAGTTTTTTTAAAGATTTTTCGTGTTGTCATAAGAAAATGTTCTGCTATGGCACTTTTTGGGAGCAGCTTAGAATTTGAATGTCCCATGAATATATATATATATATATAATGAGTGGCTGGTGTATTTGTAGACCGATGTACAACGACTTATTTTCAAATAACTTTTTACATATTTATTATTCAACATAGAACCCACTTCAAATCCACACATCTAGTCCACGAAAGAGACTCATAACATCTGAGACATTATCAGCGGCAAAATAGCGGCCACTGAGCTAGATTCAATTTAGAATACAGGTAGAAGTTCGATGGACTTAAATCAGATGAATAGTGTGGATCTTCAATACGTTCAAAGCCAAAATCTTAATTTGCTGCTAGGGCTTCTGATGATTTGTGAGCTGGCTCATTGACTTGGTGTGAGAGCTCTCTTAGAACTAGCTAACCATGCCCATTTGTCTTAATTTTCTCCCTTAGCTGCCTCAAAAGATTAGAATAGTTGGCACCGGTGGCAATTTAACGCTATTCCAGGTAATCCACGCGCAGAAACCCGTGGGCATAAAAAATAGAGGCCACTAATTTCCCGGTATTTATAACTAACTTGACATGTTTGGGAGCGGGAGATCAAGCATGCTTCACTGGTATGACTGCTATATTTCATCTCGCTCAAAGCGATGAACGAAAGCCTGATTGCTAAACTCCTTTTCATTTGGAGCTGTATATAACGCCAATTACATCTCTGGAGAGGGTTAAGACCACCTCTCAACCAGTCCTGGATATGACACAATAGTACATCTGATGGTGACGCTCTGGTACAGGGGCTTCTGGGAAAAGATCCCTTCATTGCCATTACTCTCATATCCACTCTGGATTTGTAATACCTGTTAGGATCCACTCCATGGGTCAAACAGGACTTCGTAATCGTTTAGAAGGAATTAGTATTATTTCTATTTTTTGACACTAGCCTTAGCTGATAGTCTTAGCTGATAGTCAGCGAGATAGCTTTTCTCTGTATTCGGGCCGATCATCTGAAACCATATAACGGTGAGCAAATTATTTTATTTTTCACAGCAATACTTGATGAATAGAAGAAGAGATGTTGAATAGCAATACTGGAAACCATTTTATTGTGTACAAGCAAATGATTAATACTAGATAGAATCATTATTGCTAGATTAGAATACTTGAAACTGTTTAACTATGTGCATCTATATGGTTAATATAAAATGAAAGATTTTGGTAAATCCGACAAGATGATTGGTGAAAAAGTTGATAAACCAACACTGGCAACTCATTCAATGAGGATGTTCTTTTTTTTTTTAATAAAGAACGTTATATCATTTAATCCGTTGTCATTTTTGGTTTATTTACTTTTCCACGTATTTCTCTCATAAAATGGAATGAATATTGTTAGATCACAATATTTGAAGATATCTAATAGTAGATAAAGGAACGATTAATAATAGAAACATTTATTAGAGCTTAAGTGGAATCCTTAAAACCACCTAACTGTGTGCCAATAAATGATATATAATTGCTAGTATTAATAGATTAAAATATATAATAAAAGTTGAATATATAACGAATAGAATTAACAGAGTTGAATAGGAATACTAGTAAAAAAAAAAAAAATTAGCCGTGTGCAAAACAATGCGCAGTTTAAAAATTAACAAATTATTTGCATACAAAATTATATATATATATATATGATGTAGTTTTGAATAACGGACAAGGTTGACACACAATTGAAAAAGAAATCAAGTACACATTGTTTTTGTTGTAACCATCGTTTCCTGGCAGATCTATTTAGAGATTTCATCCTAAAGAAAAGAAAATAGTGAGTAGCCCTAAGAAGTTAATGATCTTATTTACCCAACCCCTCCGCTCGGGCAGGATATGATACAAGGTCAATTTTTAAGCGGAGTTTAACAGGTTTGAATTCCGAGTTTTCCTTCTCCTAGACTAGTTGCCTCACCAAGGCTGAGGAACCCAGTCTGCCCTACTATGTACCCATAGCTGGAGGGAGAATAATTGGATTCATACCTTTCCTAAGGGTATTAGTGCTATGTGAAATGCAATCAGTCTCGACCAGGATTTGAACTCGTCTCGCCGTGTCCATTTCCTACGACGATAACCATTACACCACGGGCACCTCCTAAGAAGTTAATGATGAGCGATTTTTTTTTCATTTTATCAAAAATAGATGATGTTCAATTATCCATAACATAAAGAAAATAGCAATATACTTCATACATGCAGTATTTATGAAAGTATAAAAGGAAAAAAATAAAGCTGAAATTTTATTGCTCATATCTCTCTATCTTAAATGAAAAAAACTGATCTATCTATCTATCTATGAGGTCTGTCAGGAAAGTAACGGGACTAAGATGAATGGGCAAAACAGAGATAAGCGGATTATGTTATCATCTAACCTTATATTCATGGATTACATAACTGTATTATCTTTTCTGCAACCACTGAATTTTTTCATAGCTTTTTGTATAGTATTCATCAATCTTAGATCATCCTGCTGTAAGTACTGATAAAAGATGGTTAGACAGGGAGCATAATAAATCTGGTATTGTGGGGTCGTTTGGTTAAAACTTCGTCACTTACACTTCAGTAACTTTATAGAGATTACACCATGTCGTAAACACGAGTTTTTTGAGTTGCACATGAGGTTCAAAACAGGGACACGAGGAGGTAAAATACATTTCTAAGAAAACGTTTTTTTCAACAAGCTGGACTGCGGTTAACTTCGAGTGGATATGGTAGGTGGTATGTGCTGGTCGTCGGTTCACTGTTCGAATGCTCGCAAGTTTCTTGGACACACAAAAAGAGGACGGCGCTTGAAAGATTTTTACAGAAAATTTGGTTATGAGGAAAGTTTATTGAAAGTCGATGCCTGGACTACTGGATAAAGATCAGAAGGAGGACCACATTTAAGTACGTCTGGACATCGTCGAGCGTCTTTGAACAGAACAAGAATTATTTCCAAGTGTTATCACTTGTGATTTAAACATGGATTTTTTTACTATGACCCAGAAACCAAGCATGAAGGCATTCAGGTGAAGTCTCCGACATAAGACGAGGCCAAAAGAAGCTAGACAGTCAAAGTCATGTTGATTACGGTCTTCGATGTGATCAGCATAGTACATAGCGAGTTCTTGCTACAGGGCCATACCATCAATCGGTAGGTCTGAAAGGAGATCATGTGGCGTACAATTCGCACAGTGCATGATTGTTGTTGCATAAGAATTCGGAGCTGCCTGACTCTGACAAATCATGTGCTTACAACGCCCAGCAATTCCTGGTTTAGAAGTACAGGAACATATTCTTTATTCACAAGATCTACTTCTGCTTGACTACTTTCTTTTCCCCAAACTAAAGAAGACTATCAAGAGGAACTTTTCATCAAGGCCATCAAGTGGGCTGTATCAACGGTTCTTCGAGGCAAGTTTTGAGTATCCTCCCAGCAAAGCATAGAAACGTGTCGGAGAAGTATAATGAACCTAGTAACACTAGTGGGGTTTTGGATAACTTTGAAGGAGAAAATACGTTGTTTGTTTTGTTTTGTTTTGTCTTTTTAAATTGAAGATAAGCATGTTTGTAACAATACTCCAAATATGTATATATATATGGTTGAGGTGTAGAGTCTTGGATTGGCGTTTGAGTCAACCGGGTTTCGATCCCAGCTACGGGAATCTAGTATGTCTAGCCACACTGATGAGTTCTGATAGAACGAAACAGATCTGTCTGTGGATGACAATATGTATATGTTCCCCTACCCCCGTAGGGGTGAGCTCTCTAGCAAATGACGTAATCGCGTTGCCATTAGCGAATATGCAAGGCTCTTTGTATGAATTTAGCTCTCGGTAGCCGTTAAGCGGATGTATGTAAACAATAGTAATTGTGATTCATAACCGTTTAAAATTTACTTTGCTGCTGGTTTCCTAGTGGCTGAGGGGTAGGGTCTTGGATTGGCGTTTGAGTCAACCGGGTTTCGATCCCATCAACGGGAATCTAGTATGTCTAGCCACACTGATGAGTTCTGACTGAACGAAACAGATCTGTCTGTGGATGACTATATATATATATATATATATATACGTATGTGTGTGGTGTGTTGCTGTGTCTGTGTAGTTGAGTGAGTGAATGTGTGAGTTCGTGTTTAAGAAATTGTTTAGAAATCAGATTAGAAGAAATAGTTAACTACAGGTATATCGTCTTTTGAATGGACATTATTCTATCCCCGAAGAATTATCTCTTAAAGGGAAAGAATTTTACTTGATACAAAATATATCCACACTTAATTTAAAAAGAATACAAGTGTATACGTCTATTTTGTTTTTTTGTTTGTTTTTATTCCGCATTATATTATTATTAGTCTAATAATGACAAAAATCCTGACATTTTTCTACCCAGAACGTCCACATACACACACACACACACACACATATATATATATATAGGAACAGCGTCCTATGATTAGAAATTTATCTCAACAATGGAAACAGACTGGAAAAATTATCTGAGCCGTACTCACTGGCACAAAAACCTGTACGAATGTAATTACATGTGATCAATCGAATACGTACATATGAACACACACGCGCGCGCGCGAACGTGAATAGATTTAATAAAAGGAAATGGCTTTACGTTAAATTAGGCAAGACACATACGAATTCGTGCAGAGACTATAAGGGACACAGACTATGCAGATGATATAGCACTTCTTACAAACAGAAAACCCTAGCCGAATCCCTGCTGCAAAGTCCGTGGAAGGCAGCAGCAAGCATTATCCTCTACTGTCTTCTAAACAAGAAGGCGTTTCCAATCTAAATAGTGATACTATCAAATTAGTAGACAAGTTCACGTGCCACAGTACCAATGTCTCATCAACAGAAACTGATCATAATGTACGTCTAGTGAAATCCAGGACTGCTATTGATAGGCTATCGATCATATGGAAGCCTGAAATATCCAATAATATATATATATATATATATATATATATACGCATCCACCCACATGCACTTGCCAAAAAAACACATGAATGCACACACACACACACACGCACACACACACATACTCTCTCTCTCTCTCTCTCTCTCTCTCTCTCACTATCTTATATGTATATGTGTGTGCAGGCATTACATGGACAGATATATATTTAAAAAGGCTATGCCTTGTTCACACACACACACACACACACACACACACACACACACACACACACACACACACACACATATATATATGTGTGTGTGTGTGTGTGTGTGTGTGTGTGTGTATACACGTATGTAAAGGTTTTTGTAAAATAGAAAATCCAAATTCTTCTCAGGCAAACATTATTACAATGAATTAAACACATATTCTGAAATGCTATTTAACGATAACTTAAAAAAGAAACACTCATAACAACATCTCACCAAAACAAAGACAAACTTTAAAAATGTATTAAAAGCAAAAGCAATAACATATTTTAACAAGCAGACAAGTGAGGCGCAGTAGGGATTTTAAATCAAACATTTCAAAAAAGAAATCCAGGTAATACTGAGGTTTGTAACCAACAAAAACTTGTCAAAAATAACAAAAAACACTCAATATACAATGGAACATTGGCTAAAGAAAGGACTTCCTAATGTTGTATACCGTAATGAGATCAATCTCACCTGTGATAAAAACACGAACGTGTTTATTAATTCCTTGATTTCGGTCCATGGCGACACGAGGAAAGAGGCACAATTCTTAAAAGTCTATGCTAACCATACAATGCTGACCATACTATGCTGACCCCACTCGACGCGGGGCGCATCTTGTGATGTCTAAGATCTCTGTCGGTAGAGATCCGAAAAACCCAACTACATCTTTCAACGGTCAAAATCTAACTCTCAACGGCCAAATACCCAACTCTCACTTCACTGGTCCAAACTTAACTGACTCTTTTTCAAAATCCTCAAATTCTCAGGACCATCTCTTCCGGGCATGACGTCATCCACTCTCTAGTGCGCGAGCATAACTGCACCAGATGACTATGCACCTGGACTTAAGAGACTCGAAGAGTTCAAAGATATACAAAACTGAATGATAAAATGTAATTAACGGAAAATAATTAATATAAAAAAATAATTCCTTAATCCTATAACATCAAAGAATGACATTACAATAACTATAAACGTTTATTTATTGTCAAATATTCGAACGTTATGAATTCAATAAGTTTCCAGGTTTTTTTGTATAGGCATTTAAAATTGTCGTAGACTCTTGAAAATTCAGTATGTTATTGCTATACATCTTTTGATATGACTGACTAATTTCATGATTTTAGGTTCAAATGAACTGCTACAGCAGCAACTGGAATACACCCTACTAAAGCCTGATTGTCACAGCTGGTGAATTTCAAAAATGCAATCTGGACGTGATGACACTTTAGAAGAACGATATGCAATGAAATTCTATCTTAAACTTGGAAAAAATGCCACAGAAACGTATGAAATGCTTCACACTGCTTTTCGACCATCTTGCATGAATCGAGCATCAGTTTTTGCGTGGCATAAGAGATTCAAGGAAGGCAGAGAGTCTTTGAGGGGTGATGAGAGGTGTAGGAGTTGTATGGAAGTCAATAGACCAGAGTTGATTGGCCAAAGGGTTAGGGTTAGGGTTACTCTGTTGAGGTTTTAAGGGTGTTCAGGAAGAGATTCCATCGGAAGAGACCAGCACTCTTCAAATCGGGTCTGTGGCATTTCCACCAGGACAATGCACCAGTCCACAACTCTATCCTTGTCACAGACTATTTGACCAAGATGAGTATGAAGACAGTTCGTCACCCTCCCTATAGTCCAGACCTTGGTCCCTGTGACCTTTGGTTATTCCCAAAGCTCAGAGGCTGTCGTTATGAAACAATTGAGGAGATTAAAGAGGCTGTGACGAAGGTCATTGACACGCTCACACAAGATGACTTTAATGGGGCCTTCCAGAAGTTGTGGGAACAGTACAACAAGTGCATTGCAGCCGGAGGAGATTACTTTGAAGGTGACTAGTGTTTCATGTGTGTACTATCAATAAAAGTGGCCATACGAAAAAAAATGGGAAATTATTTAATGATCTTCGTACATCTATTGGAATAGGAATTGATGTAAAAACACAAAATCTGAATACGTAGAGATTTTAAAAGCAATTGACCTCCATGAGAGATGGCATTGAGTTTTTAAACTCTATACCACGGAAAACCGATGGATACACTCATGGTTATATTTGACGTCAAAGACCTATGAAGTTATGTCAACTATATATTAAGAAAACAGGCCATCCCATTTTAGAGAGAAAATTCCGAGAAACATTACACTAATGATTTAACTAAAAATCACCAATCATGTAAAAAAAACAGTCCTAAACTATAACTCTTGCTAATTCAACCACAAAAACTGCATCAAAACCTTCGGAGTACCTATGGAAACTAAAATATTACCAACGTACGCAACCTTTATCATCATCATATCGCACCATCAGCATGGATACCACAGCTCCTCTCTCGCCAACACCCCTATCCTCCATTGCTTCTGGTAGGTATTCAGGCTACATCCCATATTGTCACAGAGCTGCTGTATGTAGGTTCTAGCTCGTCGTCTTGTCTTTGCTCGTCCATGTGAAGGGGTCAACAGGAGTACATCTCTTATGAAATCTTCCCTACTTCTCCAGCAGGATCCCGCATGTCTGGTTCGTCTAACTGGGATAGTTTTCGTGATGGGTTTTTGGTGGTCGTACAGCTGTTGCTTTGTGGGATTTTGCCTCCGTGACTTCTTCAATATTTCTTGCATTATTCATGTTTATTTGACGTCAGGCTTTTTCTCTATACGTTTCGGTAGCGTCCATGTAGTATATCCATATAGCAGTATCGACATGACCGCTATTTGGAAGAAACTTTTATTGGTTAGGTTTGACTTCCATATGACCGATAGCTGTCCATGCCTTTACTAGCCGCGTGTTAATGTATATCTCGATTGATGAGACACTGCTTCCTAGGTAGGTAAACTTGTCTACTAGTTTCAGGGAGCTACTGTTTAGTGTGCAGATGTCGCTTGTTTGATTAAAGCGCATATATTTCGTCTTGTGTGCATTGACATGTAGGCCTATGCCACGCCACCATACACTAAGCATATTTATACGAAAATCGATATAAATCACAGGGAAAATGCAGCAACAATTTTATAAGAGAATATAAACGATACCTGGAAAGGCACATAAGCCAATAATTACAGATAACTCATATTACTCCAAGAACAATACCCTAAAATAAAATTCGCCATAGAAGACATTTAAAAAACTACCATATTTAGACATCCACATTAAAAATGAAAATGGCCAAATTATCTCAGATATTTGCCACAAACACACCTACATCAAATAATAAATCCATTGCAAGTGTCATAACCAGCAAAACTGCATAAAATCAACCAATAAATACAATAAAGTAGGATTAGCAACAACCTCTGACAAACGCACCTTGAAGAATAGAGGATATCTAGCAACACTTATAAATAAGGGATTCAGATTAGCAGAAAATACCATTTAAAGAACGGCAAAACCCTGATAAACGTAGCAAGAATGAACCCTTTGCATTTGTATCAACGTTCAACAAAAACAACTCAGAGCTCTTAACAAAATCATAAACAAATATAGATCAACGTAAAATCACGGTCGAACTTAAAAACATGCTATACATAACAAAATTTATTAAAAGCAAATGTAATCACGGAACGAAAATCATCTACAAAGGAAAACCCTAAAACAACATTCATAATAAATAGAAAAGTACCAGAAATTCAAAAAAATATAGTCTTTATAATCAAATGTACTTACTCCCAAGAGATATACATTAGATGCTCTAAAGCACTGATTATGAAGACTCTTTGCTCAAAAGCAGTATTAAATTGCCGGAAAATAGAAAACTTTATTTATCAACCGGAGATTAGCCTAGCGGTTAGAGTGTTCGCCAATGGCCCGGGAGACCTGGGTTCAATCCCAGGTCGAGTCATACCAAAGACTCAAAAAATGGTACTTGATGACTCCTTGCTTAACACTCAGCATTATAAGGTACGGATCAAGGGTAAAGTGGAGCAATCCAGGGAAAGGAGTAGCGCCCTCCCCTACACCTTGGTGTAGTAAGCTATCGAAAAGGGAGCCTTCGGGTCACCCTCGACTATGGTCGCCTACTTTACTTACTTTACTTATTTATCAAAACTATTTTATCAGAGCTACAAAAGTGACTTTAAATAATGTCAATATACCTGGCGATTGACAACTCATTACTCTAAAAAAAGCAGTAAAATGTTATAGATTTAAATCAACATTAAACAGCATCTAAACACACACACACACACACACACACACACATAGGGAAGCAAACACGTGTGTAAGCATATATACACAGATACAAGGTTAACCTACATATATGTGTGGGGAAAAATACATTTTCACACATCTTAAGCCAACCCAATGACCTTGAAAAAGATATGTGTATGTAAGCTTGAGTGTTTATTCGTGTGTACGTGTGTATGCATGAGAGAGAGAGGGGGAGACAGAGAGAGAGAGAGAGAAGGGAGGAAAGATAGAGCGAGAGGGAAAACTGACTAGGACAAAACCAGCACAATTCTTTTGAAAATATGTGAGTTTATGATGGTGTGTAAATGAGTACACATGTAGATATACGCTCACACCCAGACACCCAGAATACAATTATACATCCACCCAATCGCATGGTGTTCGCCACTGGCTATTTAGATCGGTGTTCAGTCCCAATTCGAGTCATACCAAAGACTTAAAAAATGGTACTTAATGTTCCCTTGCTTAGCATCATAGCATTATTAGGGGCAGATCAAGGGTAAATTGGAGCACTCCTATGAAATGAGTTGCCCCTTCTCCTACAACTCAGTGTAGTAACTATTGAAAAAGGACTCTTCCATCACCCTCGACTACGGTTGGCAACTTTAATTTTTATAAATATATATATATATATATATATATATATATATATATATATATATATATATATATATATCAGAAGTCTTTTTGAACCATAAACCACTATTGAATGTTCACCGACACAAATCTGAAATTAAACAAAATTTAACTAAATCTATCCGGTGTAAATAGGCATAGATATACTTAACTATTTGTGCACCCCCCACACACATACAAATAATACATTCTTAAAAGCAGAACGACCAGCCCGAACCTACATATAGCAGCTCTGTGAGGATACGGGATGTAGCCCTGAGGACCTGTCAGAAGTGATGAACGATAGGGAGGAGTGGCGAGAGAGAGTCAGAGATATCCGTGTTGGCGGCTCCAGATGATTATTATGACGATGATAGATATGTAAGGCATTCATTTATACATGCAAAAACCATCTGAAGAGATCAAAGACTTTCAGAGACAATAAACCAAAATAGAGCATCCACAAACACATTTAAAAAAAAATCTTATACTAACTCAAAATTCTTCACTATAAAAACAACAATTGATACTCAACTTAACCATACAAAACCTCCTGAAAAAGACGCAAAGTTTGAAACACGTGTTGAGCACAAGCATATGAATAATAAAAACATAAATACCAAATTTGAAATCATTTGTGGACCTAACTATATATATATATATATATATATATATATATATATATATATATATATATATATATTGACCGTGTTAGCTTACTTTCTGTGCTTAAAATTTTTGTGTGTGAGAGATTTTTTGGGCTTTACTTTTATATAACTACGTATATACAATGTGTGTATATACGTTTATACATTAAAATGATTACGAAATTTTTTCTTAAGGGCATAGCTACGGGCATAACATATTGCTCGTGGCATTATTTAATAAGTTCCCAAACTGCACAAAGCCTAAAGGCAACTAGGATGGAATTTGCGAATGTGTTAAGATAGAAATTCGAGTCCATGAGTGCATGTATTTTTTTTTCAAGGTGAATCAAAATACTTATAAGAAAAATAAATAAAAATAAACAATATTCAGAAATTAGATAAAATTAGGGCGATTGGTGAAGAAAAAAAAAGTTGTGTAAAAGATTGATTTGCAGTGAGTAAATTTGTATCCTAGCAAATAAAGCAGAGAAAATTCATGGAGAGGAGAAGCATAAGGGAAATGCATTAAACAAATTATGTCAGGAAAGAAGTGAGACACGAAAAGAGAGATAAGTGTAGAGGAAAATAAATTTAAAAAAAAAGATATTATAAGAAATTGAATAGATCGGAAGGTAGAGTAGGAAAGAACAGAATAAACTGCAGGAGAAAATATTTAAAAGAGAAAAAAAAAAAGGATAAAAATTATATGGAGTAAATAAGGTCTACGCATAAAAAAGAAGAAAAGTGTACCAGGAACAAAGAAGAAAATGTATTAAAAATATTGATTGGAGAGAGAGGGGGCTGGAAAACCACAAAAGTCAGAAAAAATGGATTGCATGGGGAAAAAATTTATGCAGGAGAAGGCATGAAACGATTGATGAGGAAATCTTATAGAGAATGTATAATAATAATAATAATAATAATAATAATAATAGCAATAATAATAATAATAATTAGTCAAAGCTGGTGTGAAAAACTACAAAATGAGTAAAAATGATAATACTAATTATAATAATAAAACAGATGATTTGGTGGATAAGAATAATAGATATATCAAGGGCGTATTAGCGTTAGATAATGGAAAAAGGAATTAACTTTGTAAATAGATTGATAGAAATGAGCAAACTTGAATATATAAATATATATATTGAGAGAGAGAGGGGGGGTGGAGAGAGACAGGTAGAAAGAAAGAGAGAGAGAACGGGAGAAAGAGAGAGAGAGAGAGATAGAGAGCGATATAGACAGATATGAACTGAAATAGATAGATAGATAGATAGAAATATGTTGACAGATTATTTATATATATATATATATGTATTTATGTATGTATGTATGTATGTTCATGTACGAAGGAATATGTATTTTTTACAGATTTATTTCGTTCTTACCTACGTGTATGTTTCCAGCTTGTTGCTTTCGTCAGTGAACATATGTAGCACCAAGCCATGTAAATGTGGTAGTCAAAGAGTGAGTTCACACCAATGAGTTCAAGTCTCATTGAGTACCCTGTTTCCTTCCCTTTTACCCAGTGTCAGCTGGGGGATCAGCCATTTCCGCTAGTTCCACAGATGCGTACATGATTTTGGGACGTCCAGTTTTCACTAGTCATCCCAGACTGACGCAGTTATTCACCCGTGACAGGCTCACCCACAACTGCCCTAACCTAAGTCACTCAGAGGTCAACTACCTGCCTCCATGTCTGCCTTTTTTCCTTATTTTCTCTCTCTCTCTTTCTCTCTTTCTCTGACCCTCCGTAGAAATTAGCCTTTCGTTTTCTTTATAAATAACTATATGACGTTTAAAATACTGATATAGATGTAGTAAAGCTTAATCGATAGCTGAAAAGTGCTTGACTGGAGGCGGACACAGATCAATTAATTTGAGTAGCGGAGAACCAGAGCCCACAAAATAAAAAAAATATCCGATAAACAATATAAGAAATGAATCAAGCCTCCAATATATAGAGGGCGTTGAAATTTGTGGACCTAACCATATATATATATATATATATATATATATATATATATATTGACCGTGTTAGCTTACTTTCTGTGCTTAAAATTTTTGTGTGAGAGATTTTTTGGGCTTTACTTTTATATAACTACGTATATACAATGTGTGTATAAAATTATTAAATTAATTCATGTCATAGTGGTGAGTTGCTCAATTATATTATAATTAAAACATAAAGAAATGCTTATGAAATAGGCCATTATGTACCATAGTGATACTAAATAGACGTTATACCTCCGCGTGACTTCACCGTGTTAACAAGTTGATGAACGCGAAGCACTTAAATATACACCAAGGTTTATTTACTAATAGGTAGCAAGTAACTGCTGAGAGAAAGAAAGGGAGTATCGAAACATGAAATAACCATTTCTGCTAGATAAAAATATAAGCAACATATCATAGTGGGAAAGAGAGAGCAGACAAAGACCTTACATTTTTCCTGGTTCTAACGTGCTTGTCCGCTGGGTCGCGTATTCTAAGTTGCCCTTTGGGACACTCTCTCCATATGAAGGCTCGTAAACTTTCGTCCTTTACTTCTTCGTGTCTGGTGTTTTACGGAGGTTTTCACCTTCTTACATCTTGCTGTCGACTCCCGAAAAGATACAAGCTGTCCTCTTACTTCCGCCTGTCGGGACGGGAACTGGACCACCAATTTACGCTCGTGCATGCGCCAGAGATTTCGGACCTCCTGTTTTTCTTAGTCATTTTCGCCCTTGTTATTCAGCGACTACAGTCTGATTTATTTACTTATCTATTTATTCAATCAATTTTCTATGCGTTCAATTACGTTCTTTTTACACTCATTAGAAAGTAAGTAAATATCATGGAATATAGGATTGTGATGAACGGTATAAACACTAACTAGAACCAATAAGCAAATAGAGAAATATTTTCCGGGACTTTGTTATCCAAACTAATAATAAAAAAAGGATAGACCAAATATAGCGTTAAAGAACAATAAGAAACACATGCCTTCAAATTGATATTTCAATGTTATCAGATAATAACGTATCATTCAAAGAATATAATAAAATAAGTTAATACAAAGACCTAGAAATGGAAATTTAGAAAATTGGGCACGTAAAGGTTATCGCTGTACAACTAATATTGGGAGCATTAGGTGTGATCAAGAAAGAGACAGATAAAGATATTAAGAAGATATCTGTCACTCCCAGTTTATATGAAAAGCCGACATTTACTTTGCAGAAATTCTCATCTACTATCAATATGTCCGAAAAATATCACCCCAAAGAGGTAGCAAAATATATAAATACATAGAACTTATATAATCATTACCTTCCATTACCCTTGTTCTTTGGTAAAGATCTGGTGAAAGAGTGTAAGAGGCTGAAAATAAAAAAAATAAAATTGGTGACATTAGTACCAATTGTAATTGGTGCTCTTGGTACAGTCACCAAAGGATTAGTAAAAGCACTGGAGGACTTGAAAATCACTGGAAGAGTGGAGACCATCCAAACTATTACATTATGGAGATCGGCCAGAATACTGAGAAGAGTCCTGGAGACTTGAGGAGACTTGATGTCACTCAAAATCCATTGAGAAACAATCAGGTAACGCTGATGTTAAAACCTCTTAAAAGAGAACAAATGATAAATAATAACCAAGATATTGCTTGGGAACAAAAAGAAACTCACAATGGAATATAAAGGTGATACTGATACCAATTGTAATTTGTACGCACGGAACAAACCTCAAAGGATTGGTTAATGAATGGAAGACTTGGAAATTACTGGACAATTAGAGACCATCTACACTATAACATTATTAAGATCGGTTGGAATACTGAGAAGAAACCAGGAGACTTGAAGAGACTTGCTGTTACACAGACTCCATTTAAAACCGTCAGCTAAGCTAAAGGAATAAAAACTTGATATCAGTTTGCTTGAACATTGTTACAAGGTATAAATTATTAGTATCTAATGATCTTATTAACCCAACCCCTCCGCTTGGGCCGGATATGACACAAGGTCAATTTTTTAAGCTGAGTTTAAGAGGTTTGAATTCAGAGTTTTCCTTCTCCGAAACTAGTTGCCTCGCCAAGGCTGAAGAACCTAGTCTGCCCTACTATTTATCCATAGCTGGAGGGAGAATAATTGGATTCATACCTTTCCCAAGGGTATTAGTGCTATGTGAAATGCAATCAGTCTTGTCCAGGAATTGAACTCGTATCGCCGTGTCTATATCCAGTGACGATAACCATTACACCACGGGCACCTCCTTTGTATCTAATGATTACATTTTTTTAGATATTTCTATTTTACTCATACATGCAACACTAAATTTTACTTCGACTCCGGATAAAAGAGGAACTGGGAGTTATGATATTGAAGAGATACTCCACACTCCATCGATCCTTTCCGCCACTCACGTATATATATATATATATATATATATAGAGAGAGAGAGAGAGAGAGAGAGAAAGAGAGAGAAAGAGAGTGTGTGTGTGAGAGAGAGACGTCTTGCTTTGTTGATCCTAAAGTAAAACAACTGATTGTCAACAAATGTCGTTGAATCTGATTTGTTGATATCTTAACTTAGAATTTTGCCTACTCTATCACCGTTGTTGAGAACTCTTTATTTATTAACACAGTGTCATTATGTGTGAGTCTGAATGTGTATATGTGTGTGTATTTAGTCGTATGTGTGTGTGTGTGAGAGAGAGAGACAGAGACAGAGACAGAGATTATGAAATAGAGAGACAGGAAAACTGAGAAAATATTTACCCTCAAATTTTATTCGACATAAATACTGTTTTCCAGTTAAACTGTCATTAAATATTTTGATATAGTAAATTTCTTCCAATCCAACCTATTACTATTTAATGTACTGTGACCGAGAAGCCTACTATTTTACTGAAATCAACTTGACATTTTGATTAAATTAAACTTTTCTATCCACCATAATCTGACATCGAGATAAAATTTGCCCCAGCCAACTTGGGAAATGCAAGATCTAAATTCGCTTCCACAAAAGTGATTGTTGATGTTGAAGGATTTAAAATATATATGTTGAATATTTGGTGAGACATGGGGACTGCAAAGCTAAATTGAAAAAGTACATTTAACAATATGTGGAAAATGTACGAGGACTGATTAATAATTTTGTAACCAGACACATCTATTATCTGACTTTTGATTTCTAAGTTTCATTAAATGATATTCCATCTAAGTGAGATGTGTTCACTGGGAAATTACGCGCATTGACAAAGGATATTTATTTATTGTTCGATGTTTTGGTATGAAGAATTGTCTTTATCATATGTTGATTTACACAGGCTAAGGGATATCAGATCTCTGTCGAAAAAGATGAAGCATAACTGTAGTATTACACTTTGAAGACTTTCCACGTGAATCTAACCACTATCGGAAGAGAATAATTCCTAGGAATATGTATATTCTATTCTATATAATTAGGGCTGAAAAGACGAGATCCGCCGAAAAGAAAATAGAAAGAAAGCTGTAAGGTTATTTGATTTGGTGGCATATCAACACTTGCCAGTTATTTAATTTCAAACCCTCTTTTCAATATATATATATATATATATATATATATATATATATATATATATATATATATATACTGAAATGGTTTGAAGGGCTGCAATTTAACACTAATTATTCTATTGAATATTAATCTATTGCTTGCACCCAGTTAATTAGTTACTAAGAAAGAAAGAAAGAAAAAAAAAGAAAGAAAGAAAGAAAAGAAAAACAAAAAATAAAATAAACAGAAAAAGAAAGAAGGAAAACAGAAATAAAAAATGTACAGAAAGGTTAAAAAAGAGATGAAACAAAATAGAAAAAAAAAAGAGAGAGAAACGAAAAAAATAGGTAAGGAAAAGGAGAGACCAGTTTCCTCCAAAAAAAAAAGATTTTGGCAAAGCAGTATCGTAAAAACAATAAAAAAAAGAATAAGACATGGTCGATTATACGTGGAGAGAAAAAATGGGTCACTTGGTAATGATTTAGAAGAATTGATAGAAAGAAACTATGTAATTTAGAGCGATTGAAAGATCCATTACACTCGTTAGTCTCTAATAATCACTTCAGCAGTTATAGTATATAAATAATTTACTGATGGGAGGATTCAGTTACGGATAAAAGAATATTAGTACTTTAACTAATAACTATAACTAATAATTTACTGAGCATGTATTAAAAATAATCATAAAACCCGCTTCAGTGAAAGAAGCATATCAGTGAGATTAAATTAAACGTTTCAAAATTCCTCTAAAAATTGGTCTAAAAAGAAAAACTGCTTAGTAGGTGAAAAATATGTGTGTTTAACATATCCTGACAATCGTCTTGGGTATTGCAAGATATCATATAGTCTACTTTGGAGTCTGGAATATATAAAACATTGAATTAACAAGCAATAATTAACGGATATGACATATTTCATATTATGGATAGAGTAATGAGAAAAAAACTTACATCTGTTGAGTGAAGGAGGAATTTTTAGCATAACGGTTATCTATGAAGGAAATGGAATCGGAGACTCGAATCTAATGCTGGGACAAAACTGTTTGCGTGAATTCATTTGTTATAACTCCAGCGACGGGTAAATTTTTGGCAGAACGTGTTCCTTAGCCTTGGTTAGAAACCAGTATAAGAGAAGGAAAACAAACTAAAACCAGTTTCCCTTCGCTTAAAATTGACCCTGAATCACGTATTTTTGAGAAGTGAAATAAATACAAAAAAATTAGAAATTGAGCATTCAATATCTGAACTGCTTCCTACGAGTACATTTAGAAGGTTGGCTTGATATCTGGCCAGGGAATCCTCATTTCTGCATTACTATTAGCTACTCTCTAAAAATATATATATTATATTACTTTACATTTTCATTTCCTTTAAGCAAGGGGCCAATAGAGAAGGACCCACAGTCGTTGAGAGCTCAATGTTCTAAAATTTTGGCATAACGTTATTTATTGCTCTGTATATTCCTCAATATACCCATTGACTTAAATAGGTTGAGTGTTCGCCAATGGCCGGGGAAACCGGGGTTCAATCCCTGGTCGAGTCATACAAAAGTCTCAAAAATAGTACTTGATGCCTACTTGCTTAACACTTAGCATTAATAACATGTCCCAAGGATACACCAAGCAATTTCAAGGGAGATAATTATTTATTATCCTTCTATAAAATCTTAAAATTTTCACTATTAGACTCAGTGCCCTACTCAAGGAGATATACTCAAGAATATATCCAAACCAAAATGTAATACCTCATTTTAACTGTTCTTTCTATTCTATGTTTTTTTTCAGTTCTATGGCTGATGTCTACAAAGAAGGTCCACATAGTCATTAAAAAATAAAGTTGGATTTTCCTCTTGATTTAAAATTTGCGAATTCATCTTTGTCGACCTTTTTGACCTTAACGACGATAAGATCAAGGGTAAAATGAAGCAATCCAGAGAAAAGAGTAGCAAACTCTCCTACACCTCAGTGTAGTAGCTATTGAAAAGTAAACCTTCGGGTCGCCCTCGGTCACCAACTTTTCTTTTTTTTTCATATTCCTCAATCAGTTTATTCAGTTTGTAAATTCTCTTCTTTTCCGATTCAGATATTCCTTAAATGGCGGCGTATAAGTTGACCTTTTGAAGTCAGAAAAAATATCTACAAAACTTTGGGCCAACTCATACGGCAGAGCTAAATTCCAAATCTTTACTACAGAGTGGTCAACCGGTGGTAAATGTTTGAAATTTAGTCCTGCAGTATAAACCAACCCATATAAAGGTCGACATGTCTAGCGCGTTTTACGCTATTTGTCGTTCGTATTTGCTGTACTGTAGTCTCGAAAACGAAGACGCAGTGGCTTGGCGGTGAGTAAATACGTGAAAAAGGCTTCGGTTTTACATGTCTGGCAATTTACCAACTTCCATAAAAAAAAGTATATGAGTCGAAAGTTTGAGATTATAAAACAGATAAGAAGAAAATAATGTCCCACACAAACTAGTTTGCTATGAAAGAGATTATGTTGGAAAATATTTTTCGTTTTGAAATAAAAACTTTTTTTAATCACCGGTTCGTAAACATATTCAATTAAGGAGGTAAGCCGTAAGCGTTGCACAAACTGACAAAGACCAATAAAATACATGGATAAAAAATAAATCATTTACTGAAGAATGATTGATAGAGAGATTGATAGATAAACAAACGGATATAAAAATAGAAGAGATACATTTAGTCATGTAAAACGCAGAAAGAATAGAAAGTAAAATAAAATGAAATAAACGCAAGAGAAAAAACGAGATGAATAAAAATAAATAAGTAAGTTAATAGATGAATGAATGAATGGAGAAATAAACAATGAAAATATGCTCTAACTAGTCTACAAGTTAAATAAAGAAAATAACTGAAATTTTAACGTCTCCCATAAAAAAGGACAAGATAAACGGAATTAGCAGCAGCATATTTGTAAGATCGATAGCTAGAATTTCGGGAATCGGCAGAGAAAGACATAACCAGTCTTCCACTGTACCTAAAATGAAAAAGTCATAGACTGAATAAAACGATTTTCTCTCTAGTGAAAAAAAAAATCGAGAGAAAGAAAAAAAAAACAGACATACGTAGAACTAAAGACATAAAAATGTAGTCAATTTGATGTACGCGAAAAAAAAAATGAACAGAAAGATAACGATAATATAAAATACAAGAAAAGGGTTCAGTTTTTTTTCTTCCTCTGCAGTTTTTCTGCAAGGAGATTCCATAATTGGAAATCTCGGACCCGCAGCAAATGTTCAGCTCTTAAGCGATTCTCTTACGGTAACGGAGAGGATATTAAGACAGCGGCATTTACATTCAAAATATACCGTTAGACAAGTTAAAATAGCCATCGATATATCAAGATTGCGGTCCAAGCCGAGAAACATTTTATTCCATGCAACCGGCTTTCAGATGAAGTAAGAAGAAAAGAAAATATATATATATATATATATATATATTATGATAAAGTTGTTATAAATAGCAGTAAGATCCTGGATGAATATAATATCAGAAGTGTATTTGAAGATCCTTGGGCTTTTTGTTGAATATAATCGTATTATTTGCATGTAGAACATTTATATACATGATTTATATCCAACTGCACGGCACCGAATCTTGATTATCTATCTATCTATCTATATATATATATATATATATATATATATAGAGAGAGAGAGAGAGAGAGAGAGAAAGTGATAAAGTGAGAGAATCTTAGCTATTGCGTTTAAGGTTTGTGTTATTTGTGGACAAAGATTGGTCATTATGAAGAGAGGGAATATATATATATATATATATATACACAGAGAGAGAGAGAGAGAGAGAGAGAGAGAGAGTTGTTTGAGTGGATGCAAAAAATATTTTTTCATAGAGACTGTCAGTTTCATGGAGACTAATTGCCCAATGTTGTTAGAAATATCATTATTTAAAGGCAGCTTAGAAATTGTTGAACAAAATCGGCTCATATGGGATTTAGGATAAACTGGATAATTCAACTTTGTAATGGTAACCAGTCGAGGAGAAATACAACTCTGAACCCAACCATTTAGACAAAAAAGCGACCTTGTCTTACATGACATTTTGGAAGCAACTGGTTGGTTGTTCAGAGGCTCCATTCATAGAGAATGTCACTGAACTAATGTTTATATGGTGCCTATTCCAGAATTTACCATGACTCTTTTGGGATCATATAGTTCCAGTGAGAACCACTGGTTTAAACTCCCTATATTAGTTGTCGCCAATGCTATCCATAATAGGATAAATACAATCCCATGTGGGGGAGTCCCCAAGGTGTAATTGTTAATGTGCCTGACAGTGACTTTGTAAGAAGCGATATCTAACGGTACTACTTTCTCTTTCGAACTAATAACCTTGAAAAAGGCAAAACCTTTCTTATCCTCTTAGAATTGGGTAAAAACGTTCCATAAAATTTATTCTAAACGGTTACTTTGTTATTTAATAGCCAACGAAGGTTTATACGCCATTAAGCAAACTGGTAAACAGATACTTCCATGGGTTTGTATTTAACGTTAAAGTGTTGATTATAAGTTTCTAAGGATTAAATTTTATTGCATTGCAACTCCCTGCACAAAAGTTTGCATAGAATGCATGATTTGAAACACATATAGCAAGAAATATTGTGAATTGAATTACTATGACCAGAAAATTTGGCGAATACTTATGCACAACATACGGAAACATTGGACCGCTGTTTCGACCTTAGTAGATCTCATCAGCAGTGTATACCGTGATGTCCACAACAGTGTTGGCTCAGTTGTAGAGTTTTGGTTCTGCAATCTATGTCGCTGGTTCGATCGCCAGTGGTCGAGATCACGGTATATACTGCTGATGAGACCTAATGAGGTCGAAACAGCTGTCCAGTGTTTTCGTATGTCATGCGTTGGTATTCACCGGATGTTCTGGTCATGGTAATTTAATTCACAGTATAATTTCTCTACTCAAAAGAAAAATAAACAACAATAAATGTGTTTAAGTATCGAGATGTCCTGTTAGGTAGGAATGTAAAATACGCCAGCTGCACCAAATTAATGCCATGGGTATGATATTTAAGTGCATTTGATGGTGAGGCACCAATCTTTGAGTTTGTGTTGTACTCTTTCATTGTCATTAAAACCAGCTGCATTTACTCTCAGAGCGGAAATTACAGTCAGGTCCAGTCATTGGGTAAAAAAATGATTCAATCATTTAAACCATTTAACTCTGTGCAAACAAATGATTAATATCAAATAAGATTATTACTGCTAAATAGCAATTCTTGAAACTGTGTGCAAACAAATATTTCATATTACTTTGAATGATTGATTGATATTACATAGAATTATCAGTGTTAAATAGCAATACAGAAAAACATTTACCTGTGCTGAATTAAATGAACTCGGGTGCATTTAAGAATAATGTTACCAACAAATCGGCTCAGTCGGCTGGGGCTGTTGAATACACCGACTGCTTCTCCGCAAAAAGGTAAGATGCCGCTATGAGTATCCTGATTATTACACTAAACAATCTGATGTGGATGTTCCAGAAATGCTAGAGCATTGGGAAATGCAGAGTTCTCCTTCATTGCCATTACTCTCAGGTCCTATTTGGCCCAGAGTGGTTGCACCTGATACGGTCCTATCTATGTGTCAAATAGATCTAAACTTTGTACTGCCACTAAACTGAATTGTTTGAAAAAGAACTGTTTTTGACATTGAAACCGTGTACTTATGGTAGACTGAGTTCTTTAAAATAGAACTGTTTTTTCATTTAACGGAACTGTTTTAACATATAAGTGTTCGTAAAGAAAAACTTAACTCTTACTAAACTGAATCGTTTGAAATTTAATTCGGCATTAAATGACACGAAATGGGTTGATTCGCCGTAAAAAACAACAACCTACAAACCAACGTACAAATTATTCGTTTACCAAACTAAATCAAATGAAACAAAATATACGGATAAATATTGCATTTATAATGATACATGTGAAAACTGTACAAAATTAATTTCATATATTGTTTTTTTTTTATCAAATCGAGTGATTAAAAGAAAAGAACGCTCCAAGTTGAATAACATTTAACATATTTGTTTCAATGAGCACTTTGTTCACGTAGTAAGTTCAATCCTGATTTTATTCACTATGTGCCAACTTAAGTTGATAAATCTTTATCGGAGAGGAGACCATAATTGTTATATTTTGACCTTCGACCCAGCCCAAAAATACTATTCCAAGGTGATGCACCGGAAGGAAGTGACACATTCCAATGGCCAGTAATCGAAAGAGATCGCGTGGGCGGATTAAGGCTTATGATATGGAACAAGGTGAAGGTCCCATTGTGACACTACAGTGATGCAGCGGAAGAGAGTAACCTCTGAACTGCATGACAGTTATTTCTGCTTGATGACGATTAAACATTCGATTTCAAAGATCCAGTGGGCGATCGTGTGGGCGTTGAATTATTATTTAACTCAGTTGAGTTCGGGTCCCAAAGCAGTTGCCAGTAGAATTCCAGACAGCCAGAGACCAGATGTGGTAGGGAAGGCCACACCCGACCGAGGAGGCCCTCGGAAAGTCCCGATGGAATAGACCCCAACATCAAGAGAACAAGAAAGATACAACGTGACGGTCATAACAGTGGGTTCAAAATATGAAGTTTATGTTCGGTCTCCAGCACTCTCTCACATGCAAACCTTGAACAACCCTTTCGAACCCTTGCAATAAAGTTAGAGGTAAATATGTTTGTAAATAAGTCTTCATGCGTCCTTTATTCCTGCGTCCTTTATTCCTGCGTCTTTCTGCATGCGTCTTTGATATTGTGTCGTTGTGATGCTGAATGATGATGTAGATGACAATCGAACATAATCATTTTTATCTTTATTAACCATGTTTTCTCCTTGTCATGTATTTTTACTTTAAAATTCTTTTCCAGTGTCGTTATGAGAATGACTTCATATGGAGTGAAGAAACGATATGTCACCATTGGTAGGCCTGGCGGCGTCATGGCGCCTGCAAGAAATCCCTCGTAGCGTTTTGCTGGCAAAACTGCCAGAGAGAGAGAGAGAGAGAGAGAAAGAGAGAGAGAAACGATGAATTTTACTCTGACCTGAGATTCTAGACCGCTTTTTGATTTTTATTTAATTTCCTTTTCTCTCTTATTCTGCCTTTTTTCTTTTATGATTTAGTTTGGCTTCGCGCACAGAAAGTAGAAGAAGCCAACTGGATTTCTGTTATTTATTTGAGAAGCCATTTTTCTGAAAATCTTCACCATGATTCGATTGGTTGAACGATAAAATGCACTCACACATATGAAGAGGCACGTCCCTAGAAATGCAGGAATACTTCAATCAATAATTATCTAGTCTTTCAAAAAAGCAGGAAAAAAAATGTGTACTTATCACAGCAAATAGGAAGAGACATTATATATGCTTACATTAAAACCTTTGAAACTTAAAATTAATGCAACTGTACAAACACACAGACATAGACAGACCGACAGACACACGTATATATATATATATATATATATATATATATATATATATATATATATATATATATATATATATATATATAAGCCAGTGTTTACTGAATGGATTTCAGCTAAAATTTTCGTCGTTCTTCAAACATATTTTTCAGATATTGATATATTTGTTTTTGCGCATTTGCACACGCCCATGTGTATCGAGTATATAATTATTTCATGGGTTAGATTCATTGACAACTCCCTTACTCACACACACACACACACACACACACACACATATATATATATATATATATATATATATATATATATATATATTTTAAACTAGCTAAAAAGCTAGCTAGCAAGATAGATAGATTGATAGATATATAGATGTAGTCGACGTATTAAATACGATTTATGCTACTACTTACGAAGACGAATAAAATGCATAAGGGAAACCCAACGATTTTTAGAATTGATACAAAATTTCTTACAGCTGGCTGCACGGAAAAGTGCTGTGTGCAGTCTCTATAACTCATTTACTCACACATCTCCCTTTAGCTCTGTCTCAGTCACCTCCCCCTCTCTCTCTCTCTCTCTCTCTCTCTCTCTCTCTCTCTCTCTCTCTCTCTCTCTCTCTATCTATCTATCTATCTCTTGCAGTTTCTTTGGTAATCCTCATTCAGCTCCAGATTAGCTTTGAAAATCTTATCAAATCTCAAGATGTCGACAAAAAAGAAAACGTCTTTATCTACGCTTCGAGAAGCCAAGAAAGGAAAACAATCAAATTGTTAGATTTTGGATAAACATTACCAATGGCGTATATGGTATGTACAGAAGTCCTACTTACGACGAAATCGTCTTACGACGAAATCGACCTACGACTGAATCGACATACGACTAGGCTGTCAAATCCTGACCTGATTGTTAATACACTTTAATAGTATAAGTGCCTAATATTTTAGTCTGGCACCAAATGAGTTAAAACTACCTTCATTTTAGGGATCTTGTACAGTTCACGTTTAATTCTATAAGAATCTGCTGATCCATTTATGAACAATAATTTTTTTTCTTTCAGGTATTCATATTTTGTCTCAATAGTATATATCTGATTTGTAAACATTCACTAATAAATAATGTCTCATGAATAAGTTTGCTGCTTTGACTTGTGGTAACTTATCTTGTCTGTTTATTCATTTCTATCTGAATATTTGCGTATAAAAATCTAAAAATGAATGCTAATGCTGACCTTAATTGTTATCAAGACGATATATATTAATTTAACGTCTTGTATAGGCAGTATACTTTGTCAATACCTGGTTAAATTTGTTATTTGAGGTTAAATATTGTTCGATTCACATAAACCCGTGTGTATTCGTAAACAGTAGACAGATGTATATAACGGCGTAGGTGAATTGAGATTGTTCTGATCATATCTTCTCCCAAGGTTCTATTCAGATAGAAAACCCTAAAGCAATCGTCATTGTTTCGCCATCTTCCCAGAAATCTAAAGGAGAAAAATAAAAATAAAAACAGAACCAGAAGAAAACTTGATGAAACTTTTGTTCAAGAACAATCAAAGAAAGTAACCAACAAAGAAAGAAGATGAACGTCGATAAATTTAAAAATAATTATTAAAAAAAAAAAAAAAGTAAATGAAAAGAAAAAAAAAACAACAAAACTTTAATGCCCAGACAGATATTAAAAGAAATATTTTAAAACAGCAAGAAGAATGAGATAAAGAAAATGAAAGAATACAGAGGAAAGGCGATAAACAATAACAAATACAGAAAGAGAAGAACAGTGAAAATTCAGATAGATTCTAAGACAGAAGATACAATGCAAACAAATAAACACCCATCACCCACACGTATATATATATATATATATATATATGTGTGTGTGTGTGTGTGTGTGTGTGTGCGTGTGTATGAGAGAGAGAGAGAGAGAGAGAGAGAGTATATATAAAAGATAAGGTGAAACAAAAGAAAATGAAGATAGTGCAAATAATCAGAGAACTATTGAGAAGCACTTATCTCGTCAATAAAAAAGAGGAAAAAAACTCGAAAAAAAAAAAAGGTGGCAAGGAAGAAATATTCAATTGCTAAATGAAAAAAAAAAGAAGCATAGAAAGTGCGTTTAATATAATGAATGAAAATTTCAATGAATGTAGACTGTAAAGTAGAATAGAGTAAAATGAAAAAGTTTTGAGAAAGAAAGAAAGAAAGATGGTCAATGGGTGCACAGAGAGAGAGAGAGAGAGAGAGAGGGGATAGAGAGAGAGAGAGAAGAAGAGATAAATAGGAAAGAAGGAAATGTTCAAAGTAATACAGAAACAAATAGTGAGAGAAAGAAATGCTGTAAGAAAGAAAGAAAGAAAGAATGAAAGAAAGAAAGAATGAAAGAAAGAAAGAAAAAGTTGTCCGACAGGACCAATTGCAAAAGAAAAGGAATTGACAGGAAGTACTAAAAGAGAGAAGTATCATCATCATCATGTCGTGCCACCGGTGCAGATCTCCCTAACCCTCACCCGCCACCCTTTTCTATCATCCATCGCTCCCGGTATGTCTTTTAGGCTACACCCTTTTTTAGCACAGAGCTGTTGTATATAGGTTGTACTTGGTTGCCCTGCCTTTTCTAGTCCATGTGAAGGGGTCCACATGAGTGTATCACTAATGAGTACATCTCTATTTCTCCAGCAGTGTCCCACATGTCTAGTTCATCTAACTTGGACAGTTTGGGTGGTAGGTGGCCGTACAGTTGCTGCTTTGTTGGGTGCTGCCTCATAGACTTGTTCAATATTTCTCGCACCATTCTTTCGTTGTTGCCGTTAAGCTTTTTCTCCTTACTTTTACTTAGCGTCCATATTGTGCATCCATATAGCAGTATCGATGCGACCGCTACTTGGAAGAAACTGCGTTTCATTTTATTGGTCATGTCCCGCTTCCACATGACCGATAGCTAATCGATGTATGTCCATGCCATTGCTAGTCCCGTGTCGATGTCAATCTTGGTTGATGAGACACAGCTTCCAAGGTAGATGAAATTGTCTACTAGTTTAAATGAACTACCGTTTAGTGTAGAGATGTCACCTCTTTGATTAAAGCACAATTATTCCGTCTTGTGTGCATTAACATGGGGGACCATGCCTGCAGCTGCTCGTTCCTCACTATGTAGATGGCTTTCGGCTTGGTCGGGTGTATTTGCCAGAAGCGCTATGTCATCGGCGTAGTCCGCGTCCGTAATTTTTTGTGTGGGGTATCTTCTGCTTTTTTCCTTTATTAGCTTCAAACCGTTGTCTTTCATTTTATCAATAAATGTTCTAAGCACGTTGTCTAGACAGTTGATGAAGAGGTATGGGACTAATGTGTCTTTTTGCAGCATATCTACGATATCGAGGTAGTCTCTGTGTCCATCAGGGGAGTGAACGTTTACTTTTGTGTTTCTGTATAGCATCATTATGGCTGCGACGGTTTCTTTTGGTTAGGCCGCAGGCGTGTAGTATTTGCTCCAACTTTCCTGTATACTGAGTCAAACGTCTTGGCAAATTAAACAAATAATATTGGTTCCTCTGGGGTTTTTGCACGTACACCTTCAAAAATTCGACAGGTTGTCAAAATTGGTGACGTCCTTGATCTATTTCTCCGAAAGCCATTTTGGTTCTTCCTAAGTATGTTTTCAGTTTTGGGTTTCTTCGGTTGCATTGTAGAGCTTTGTATATCTTGGCTGCTATGGATGTAAGGGTTATATCTCGGTATTTCTAGGCTATTCAGTGGTCGCCCTTCTTAGGGACGGGGAGGATGCATCTCTTTATCCATCTGTCTATTGTGTTTTGATAATGTACGGCATTACAGTGTCGGAGCAGTATGTCGTTGAATTACCTGGTCTTCCATACTTCTGGGGGTATTTCATCAAGCCCTCCTGCTTTACAATTTTTAATTCATCTAGTATTGAATCGAGTTCTTCTAGTATAAACTGTCCTAGTTTAATGTCTAATTGTTAATTGTTCATGTGTAACTTTCGGAGGGGTTTTTGAATAAATTCTCGAAATGTTGTTTTTATAGTTGTATTCGTTCTTGTTGGATGGTAGCTTTCAGTTTAGATTTCGAAGTGCTCTTTTTTCTGCTTACTTCATTTACCGTTTGTCATGCTATCCTAGATTGTATATCTTCAACCTTCTTGTCCTTCTTATTGATCTCATTTTGTGTGTAGTCTGTTTGTTCTTTTAGGTATATGTTAGCTAATTCATTTTGTGCCTTTTTAAGTTTCAGGGCATTGGTATTCGTTGGGATCTTCTCATTGCATTTGGAAGCAGTTTTCACGTCTGCGTGCTTTTTTCTCACCGTTACTGTCTATAATGGGACTCTAGGCTTAGCTATTTGTTTAATTGGTATGCATTCTGCTGTCGCATCTAAGTAGGCATTGACGAAATTCTCATATTCGTCATTCGGAGTATGTGTTTGTCTTCTCCTGTAATGCACTGAATTTGTTTCTTAGTGATAACGCATATTTATCTTTAATATCCCTGTTATTAAGCAGGGCTAGTCATAGTGTACAGTGGTCGTTGTTCGGGCCGTATTCCTTCGTAGGCTCAGTTGTATATTTGCCGTGATAATTCGGTGATAAGAGGACATACCTTTGAAAGAGGAATATGCCTCGCAATTCAATCCTCTATTATTCCATTTCTTATTTATAAAGACATGGTCAATCTGTGCTTTAGTATTATCTACGTAGGTGTAGATCCGTAGTTTTCCATCCCTTTTTTACTCGAGCGAAGAGCGATTTAGTTTGGACAGGTGGTTTGAGTGTGGGTCAAATTAATCTTTCGATGGATGTTTTTATTCTCATCAATAGAAGCCACCCAAATAGATGAGCAGCAGTAGTTCCCCGATCAAACTGTTTGATCCTGGTCGTTGATCCGTAGGATTCATAAGCCCAGGACCTGGTTAGGCATTGAATTGAACCGTCTGAGGGTTTATCCGCTCGCCTTTACATCCACCATGCTGCTTCCCATGGCTTTTGAAAAAAACATCTTACTTCTTACTTCCCCCTTCTGTCAATATTAAGTCTTAACTTAGTATAGAATATCTGATAAATAATTTGTTAAATAAATAAAGAAAGAATAAGCTGTCAGAGAGGAGCAATTGCAAAAGAAAATGGATTGACCCGAAGTGCTAAAAAAGAGAGAAGTACGGAATATCAAAGAAAGAAAGATTGAAAACTATTCATGAGTGATGACTGAGTTCAAACAAACGAAAAATTGGAGGAAATTTAGAAAAAAGAAAGAAAGAAAGAAAGAAATACAAGAGAGAATAGGTTCGTTGGGAGGAGAATTTAAAAAAAACGAAAAAAAAAAAAATCCCACATGAAATGTGGTAGATAAAGAGAAAAACTGGATGATAAAATGTTGCAGAAAGAACGTCGGTTATGTTTTATAACATATCAATCCTCGTTGGTTAATTGATGTCAAATTCTGTTTATACATATACATTAAAGATGTATAATTTTTAAATGAACAGTTGTAGGTAGCATAAACTCTAAATGATCTGTTTGCAAACAGAGAAAAGTTTTTAATAAAGGCTATTTAACTTGAGTAAATCTGATTAAGGATATTCATTTGTTTGCACATTGCTAAATGGTTTCAAAGAAAGAAAAAAGATTGAATATTTCTATTTGATGCATCGGTTGTTGTTTTTTTTTTAAAGGTAAGATAGAAAGATAGCATCGCTTCATTGCCACCGCTCAAGAGTAGACTTGGTGTCTTGAAAAAGTAACACATATTCGTCAAAATTCAAGCACTGGGGCTTTACCAACAGATGGTTTCAGGTTATATCCAGAACACTGCTTTTTGTGTGTGGGGTTTTACCCTTTTGCTGAGATGCAGTCGGCGTATTTTACATTGCTAGCCGACTCGGCTGCCATGAAAAAAAAAAAAAAAAGAAACTGGTTAAGAATATTCATTTGTTTGCTCATTGGTAAAAGGTTTCAAAGAAAGAAAAAAAGACTGAATATTTCTATTTGACGCATCGGTTGTTTTTTAAAAGGTAAGATAGAAAGATAGCATCCCTTCATTGCCACTGCTCCAGAGTGGACTTGGTGTTTTGAAGAAGTACCACATATTCGTTAAAACTCAAGCACTAGGACCAAACCAACAGATGGTTTAAGGTTATATCCAGAACTCTGCTTTGTGGTGTGGGGGTCTTACCCTTTTGCTGAGATGCAGTCGGCGTATTTTACATTGCTAGCCAACTCGACTGCCGTGAAAAAAAGAGAAACACACAAAGAAAAACAAACAAACGGATAAAAACAGAATGAAGGGAGGGAAAAAGTATTCACTAAATTAATGACGTGAAAAGTATAATATTTGATAAAACAAAGTGCAAATGATTACATAATCACGAACGAGATTTTTAAGAATTGTTGAACTGATGGATTGAATAAAATTATAATGTAAAAAGGAATAGAGTCAACAGAAATATTGAACAAAAAAAAGTATAAAAGAAACATGAAAAAAGAACGAAACTGAGAATCTATCTCATGCAAAATAAAAAAGACAAAAGATTTTACAGTCAATCTGAATCAACGAAAGGTCATAAAAAAAGAAGAAACACAAAAATAAAATCAATAAAAAGAATCACAAAAACCGAAATAATATCAAAGAATACATTTCTTATTTCTAACACTTTCCAAGTTGAGGGATTACAATGTTGAGAACCAATCCACATCTATTTATCTTTGACGAGGTCTCTGACTGCTTGGGACCATTCTCTTGGTTCTGCCCATTGTGAAGTGCGTCCTTAATATACTGAGACTATCCAAAATGATAGATCATTGCCTCTGGAGTGCTATTGTATGATCCCAACTGCCGATAGTAAGAATCTCAGGTCTCCATGTTGGACATTTTTTTCTCTCTCGCAAAAGGATTACTATGAATCATTTTAAGGCACACATATTTTCAACAAATCTTCTTTGCGTGTTTTGCCAGTCAGTACTAATCAATACTCTGCAAAAAACCGTTGTATGCAGAAAAAAAAAAGAAGGAAAATAAAGATCACTGCGTCGCACAGAATTATTTGTTCCTTTTATCAATGGATATTATGCATGACCACCGTCAGCATAATTATTTTGATCACATTTTTCTATAAACTTTGGGAAACAAATATGAGCCTCCTTATTCGTAATACTTACGAAAATATCGTACGAATAAAAAACATATTAGCGACTGTAATTAGAGGTGTGATACAGATTTCATCAAGGGTTTGAATAATGACACTTGGTTAACCATTCGGTTAGAAATTGTTGTTCCTGTATTTTTCAATAATTTCGACTCGATCCTTAAAGACTCTCCAACACGTATTTTACAGGAGGTAACTTATTCGACTACGTAATCAGCATCCATGCCACACTTAAGGGATTCGATTTTGGTTTAATTTGCAAGATAGTTTTTTTTTTAATTTTAGGTTATATATATATATATATATATATATATATAAGTACCGGTTGCATAATGGAGGTGCCTCTTTGTAATGTAATGTAATGGTTATCTTAAAAGTGGACAATAGAGATGCCCGTGGTTAATGTTATTGTCGTAGAAAAGGGACACGACAAACCAAGTTCAAATCCTGGATGAGGCTGATTGCATTTCACATAAAACTAAAACCCTTGGGAAATGTGAAAATCCAGTTATCCTCTCTCCAGCTATAGCTAAATAATAGGGCAGAATGGGTTCCTTAGCAGTAGTTAGGCAGCCAGTCAGCGAGGAAGAAAGTTCTGAATTCAAACCTGTTAAGGCATTTTATCGATGTCCAAATACAAGCCATCGCCGAACTATTATGCAACGGTCCAATAGTCAAATTAAACGGACCTTTGATTCTTCAACCACTTAACCAAAAATATCAGTCCGAATTTTCACGACGTTAACACAGTTTTGTTCTCAAAGGAACTCAGGATGCACACGAACGTATACAAGTAAAAAAAGGAATACTAAAAAATACCTGTTCCTTGTGTTATGCGGAAATATTTCCCGGCAACGTGTATCAATCAATGCACGTCTTTGCTGCCCCCATCTTGTCCGTCAAGTGTCCAGCTGTTAAAGGATCCTTCGATACAACATTTCATCACTTATGTATATAAGTCGGTCAACACCCTGTACGCCTGCAAAATTAATATCACTCAAAGAAGTTTTTTTTTTTTTGTAAATTATTGCTTATTGCTAAGATTATCACAGCTAACCCGAAACCTCCAATGCTACAAAACTAAACTGCATTTTGTTGCAAAATGGTTACGCCTCGTTTGTTAAGTTCGCGTAATCTTCGTAACTATAGTGGTCCTTATTCTATTTCTAGGAAAAAACTCGGGGTATGTGTGCTAAAACTGATTGAAAATCGATTATTAACTGTTGTTACCGACTTCACTCTACCCGTCTCTGACAAACAAAAGCATTTCCCGTTCCAGCAAGTGGAGTTTTTTATGCTTGCTTTGAAAAATATTGCATAAACCACTCCTGCAAAATTCTCGTCGCTCGAGACCACGTATGATTAAATTGAGATGTTAGGGCAGACATGTTTTCTCTCTTAGACGTACCATTTATTCTGCGCCCAATTTGCCCTACGGGGTAAGCTGTCTTCTCTTTTCCATTTAATTATTCCACGATATGGACAGTTATAAATAAATAGAATTACTTGATTGGTTTATATTTACGAGTGTGAAGCAAAGGTTTTGCTTTAATTTTGTACATAGTAGTTTGATGCGAGTATATCACGTGACCGAGACAGTTCAAGTCGTAGGAGATACCCTCTGTTATTCGGAGTATTGACATATTGTATATTTGCTTTCCTTCGCATCTGATTTGAAAGCCGCTCAGAGTCTAACGCAGTCTAATTCAGAAAATTTGGATTTAAGATTTCGAAATAGGACATAACTCATTGGACTTATCCAAAAATATTTTTTGGTTTGGTTTGGTTTCTTTGTTTAATGGCATATCAACCTCTGTGGGTTATTTAATGCCAAAGCCATTCTCCTAGAAGAACAGTAGTGGTACTATTTAACCCATAGCTGGGAGGATATGGGGGTTCATACCTTTCCCAAGAGTATTTGCCCGAAAGTGAATGTAATAGCGCGACTGGAGTATGAACTCGCGTACTACGATTCCGCAGTCCATAGTTTTAACCATTACACCACGAGGACACCCCCCCCACAAAAAATATTTTTTGGTGAGAAGGTTGAAAGTACAAGTGATCAGATAGTTCAAGAAATTTTGCTCTGGTTGCAAGAAAGTCAACTATCAGATAAAATCAGGTAGTTCTTTGTTTGAACAAATGTAACACACACACACACACACACACACACACACACATATATATATATATATATATATACATATAATTACATGGCAGAGACTGTGACTCTGGGCTTTAATGCGGATAGCATGAAACCAGGTCACAGACTACTCTGATATATATATATATATATATATATATATATATATATATATATATATATATATATATATATATATATATATTAAAATGAGTAGGTCCACGAAGAGAATTCTTTTTTTTAGAAATTAAATTCTAAGTAAATCCTAAAAAAATACTGATCTTTTCGCGGACCCCTTAATTTTTAAATATTTTTCTCTCTTCGGACCTACAACAAACTTATATATATATATATATATATATATATATATATATATATGTATAAGCTCTCTCATTGATATTGAGTATTATTTAACAATGCTGCAACATAAGGTCCTTCATTAGCTCACCAAGTGAGCTAGTAAGAACCAGAAACCTCTTTAATATATATTTATTTAATATCATTTGCCTTGATCTTTTCTCAAAACCATAGTCTAAGCTGTCATCATAATTGATCCTTTTGGAATGACAAATAGGAAAACATTAGCTCCATGGAGGTACTATTACCATTGGCCTACCTTGACTTGTACCAAACAGATAAAATATAGGAGATGAGATGAAATTAAATAAACATAAAATCAATGGTACTTGGTCATTGCCTCTTACCCGCTCGTTGGGTTTGACTATGACCAGGTCATTGGCCTAATAATTGAGTGTTCAATCCCAAGTCGAGTAATACTAAAGACTCAAAAATGGTACTTGATGCGGCTTGATCAAGGGTAATTTGGAGCAACATAGGGAAAGGAGCAGCGCCCTCCCCTACACCTCTGTGTAGTAGCTATTGACAAGAGAACGTTTGGGCCACTCTCGACTACGGTTGCCAACTTTACTTACTTATATACTATCATAGGGAGAGTTATCTGGTGTGAAGGGTATTCAACTTTGTGGAGTATTCAGGTAAGAGCGATCTATTTCATACTTGTTTTGTTTATATCTATTGAGATGTAAGGTATATATCTTATTTTGCTTTTGTCATATGTTGTTTGCTTCTGGTGCGCAGATATGTAATTGGCTATCAGGCCTAATGAGTAGAGTGTTCACAAATGGTTCAGAAGACCGGGGTTCAGTCCCAGGTCGAGTCATACCAACGACTTAATAAATGGTATTTGATGCCGCTTTGCTTAACACCCAGCATTATAAGGTAAGAATCAAGAGTAAATTGGAACAATCCAGGGAATGGAGTAGCTTCCTACCCAACACCTCGGTGTAGTAGCAATTGAAAAGGGAACCTTCGGGTCACATGAGACTAAGGACGCGAACTTTACTAACTTTATATTAACTTTATGCTCTTTTAATTGAATTGCTTTATTAATACGTTCTTCATAGAATACCCTACAAAGTAGATTATCTTTATCACCATAAACCATACAATAGTATATAAAAGGAAACCAATAACTTAGAAGCTGCTTCCTTGCTGATTTCGTTTAGGCTATTCTAACTCAGATCTACTTCAATCCTTTAACTGATAATGAACCCTCTTTATTTAGAATTTTATAAATCAATAGAACTATAATATAAATTATATATTCTTCTCCCGTGGCTTGAACGCTCGAGTAGGGTAATTCACCAGCTGCCACATACGCTGAAATGCAATTGCTCTTCCAATGAATTGAGCACTCCGGTAGCCAATAGTGTATATATATAAAAAAAATTATTCACGACGGTGGCCCTAGAGTAAGATACACATCAGGCGTAAATTTAGCCGGGTTTCGATCTCGGCTAGAAGTATGTCGCAGGTCGAGTGACACAGAAGAGCTGTGATACAGCAATATATATATATATATATATATATATATATATATATATATACATATATATTAGCAAACTTGACCTCGTGGAGTGTTTAGTAAATATTATATATATATATATATATATAATGTATATATATATATATATATAATGTATGTGCAGTTTGGCGCTGTCTTTCATTGTCTTGGTTTTTGGCTAGAATTAGTCGATTAATTTCAACAATTGCCCTTAGCACTTTCGAACCTCTCATAGGCCATTATCAGATGTGGTTTACATGTGTAAAGAGTGTTTTTTTTAATATGTTTTTAGGTGTGTATAACATTACAAAATTACGAAAAGACAAAGTTGAATAAAACCGAGTCGCCAATGACATCGAATGATTTTAAAAAAGAGTGCTAGCAACGGAAATAGAATATTAAATATCCAGAAAAAATAAAATATTCA
>OY757905.1:119528965-119608965 GCA_963585895.1 Sepioteuthis lessoniana | reverse complement strand
GCCATGGATTTGAAGCTGTCGAAATCAACGGTCGAATACATGCTGAAGACAAACTCCGAGCGGAAAAAGAAGAGAGGTCGGAAAAGATCAATTGGCAAGAGGACTGAAAGGAGAATTAAGAGGACTGTGACACGGTTTTTGACATCTGGAGAAAAAGTTACTGCAAGAAAAGTGAAGGAGAAATGTGAATTGGATGTAAACGTCCGAACAGTACAAAGAACGCTGCATAGGATTGGTTTGAAGTATGCAAAGGCTAAGAAAAAAATTACACTAACAAAAAAACATAGAGGAGCAAGACTGGAGTGTGCTAAAAGGTGGTTAACAAAGCATGTTGACTTTAAGAAGGTTATATTTACTGATGAGAAGCGTTTCAAGTTTGATGGACCCGATGGATGGTGTACTTGGTCGAGAAGGGGTGAGCCTGTTGTACTGAACAAACAACAGATGGGAGGAGGAGAAGGAGGAGGAGTTATGGTTTGGGGTGTGATCTTTGCTAATGGAAATATATGGTTGGAGTGGCTGAAAGGACGACAGAACAGCGAAAGCTACAAACAGTTGCTGGACGAGAAAGCCCTGCCAAGGATAAGAAGAGTGATGAGGAATGATTTCGTTCTACAGCAAGACAATTCCAGCATCCATGTGTCAAAACTCATGAAAGAATGGATGGTTAAAGGGAATATGACTAATTTGGAATGGCCCGCAAGAAGCCCAGATCTAAATTTAATAGAAAATGTTTGGGAAATGCTTGCGCAACTTGTCTATGATGGACCTGAAATAACAAAAGAGGGTCAACTATGGGAACGAATACAAGGACCAAAAAAACAACTAATAGAAACACGTAGAGATGTTATTGTGCATATGTTTGATCATTATGAAGAGAGATTGATAAAAGTTATTGAGAAGAAAGGTGATATTATAGACTGTTAACAGTTTTTCAACGATGTCCGAAAAATAATGTCGCGTGTGTTTTGTAAAAAATGATGAAAATTAAATATTTTTCCTTACCTAAT
Organism: Sepioteuthis lessoniana; assembly: GCA_963585895.1. Classification (NCBI taxonomy): domain Eukaryota; kingdom Metazoa; phylum Mollusca; class Cephalopoda; order Myopsida; family Loliginidae; genus Sepioteuthis; species Sepioteuthis lessoniana. The sequence continues at coordinate 119,607,955 of OY757905.1, read as the reverse complement.
TGATTTTTTTCCATTTTTATTACAGGTATTATCTTTATATGTTTATGCTATTCTATTTAAGGAATTTCGCCACTCTATGGTACTCGGAAAGTCGAATACTAAAGTGCCCGAAAAATATTGTCGGGCCCCTGTATATCTATATCTATATATATATATATATATATAGAGAGAGAGAGAGGGCAGATAGAGAGAGACTATAAGAGAGGAAGGAATGGATACATCAATAGGGTATGGCTTCACAAAAATAAATATTTATTAACATTCAGTTCAATTTTCAACATGCAATCCTTCTTTCTTATTACACTTTGTTAAGTATAGAAATCATTGAAAGAGAGAACAGCAATTACCCACTGAATATTTTGTAGATTGACTTTTAATTAGCAAAATTTAAACTTTTGGGTTATTTAAAGTGAAGTTTATGCAAATTAACAATGGTCTAATATCGGGTCTATTTACAAACACGTACAGGCACATTTAGAATTCTTGCATACAAAAGTAGGTCTGAACATACATCTGTACAGAGGTATGCGTGTTTTCCTTCTTTTGTTTTTACAATTTGCTTCCATATAAATTTGTCAAGTGGAGACAGAGAAAAGAAATGACCTGTAGGAGGGCGAGATTACATACGTAATTGATCAGCTAAACAATGTCATAAAAAATTAAATCTTTTAGTTAAAGAGTTTCTTTTATATCGTAAAGTAGAAGATGCTATAATTGTTTAAGGTATACCGTTTTGATATCAAAGTCTTTCATCAAATACGTGGTCAGGCAAAATTATCTTTCGTGTGTTGAACGAAACTAAAGGAGTCAACATGGATCCTATTCAATATCTGATTTTTATGAGGAAGAATAAAATTAGCCATTTTTTTTTATTATCCTCACATTCCTTTAAACTGCTTGTGCTTACGAGTTTTACGCGCCTGAATCTTAAACCCAGCGGTTCGACAGGCCTCGTCTGGTCATAACCTCAGGTAATATTGAAGATTCTTGTCGAATAAAATGTTTCAGCTCGTCTGTTGATTATTGCCTATGTTTAATGGAAAAAGCCTTCAGGTATCAACACTGGAAGTAATCACAAGGAGATTGATCAGGTAAGCGAAAAATTTAAATTACGAATGAAGGTGCCTCCACTCCACGATGAAGGATAAAATGGCGTGGCTGCAGCTCAAGCTTATACTACCTGTAAGCATACTGCTACAAGCATGTTAGTGACTGAACTTTTAAATCCATGAGATCATTTTGCGGGCATAAGAATATATATATATATATATATATATATATATATATATATATATATATATATATAAGTAAATTTGGTGACCGTAATCAAGGGTGACTCGAAGAGATATAGATGAAACAGAATAGATCACCGAATAATTTCAAATATGATGTTTTAGTTTTTATTCTCTAATATACATGTGCTTTACACGTGTTGCGAAATTTTTATAATGTTCGAAGCTATTCTTCGTCGCTCTTCTCATTTCACTTCTGTCGTCAGACCTCTGTCTGACCCATCTATGTATCCACCACTTCTAATCGCGTGAACTCCAGTAGCACAATCCATTTCAAGACTTGTTGGTTATTAAATGCTGAATATTGTTTATACATATATATTAAATACACAGGATTTGTAAATATATTATCTCGTTAACATTCTTAAACGAGCCTGAGTTTTGTTTTCGTTTTTTTTTTTTTTTTTTTTTTTTTTGCGTGACCACACAATTAAATGGTTTCAAGTGTTGCTATGTAACAGTAACAGCTTAACATCAAACATTTGTTTTCAAACACTTAAATAGATATGTATGATATGTAAGAGATTATTTTGTTATTTTTAAATGAGTTAGAACTAATTTCTTTACACACTTGTATTGCTGATGTTTCTACACAGTTAAATCGTTTCTCTTTTTGATATCTAACACTTATTGATCTATTCAATATTAATAATTTTTTGCAAGCAGAGTAGTGGTTACAAGTATTGCTATATAACACTAATTATTCTATTGAACATTACACACTTGTTTCCATGCAGTTAAATGATTCCATGTATTGCTAAGTATCACTAACAATTCAATTAAACATCTGTCATTTATTTACACACATTTTAATTTCAAACAGTTCTATTTCAAGCAAGGCAATTTAGCATAATTCATTTGTCAAATGAGTAATATGCAATATTGAGATAGAACCGTATCAGGTGCTACCACTCCGGGTCCGAGTGAAGCTGAGTCCTATGGGGATGAAGGGATATACCGTATTCCTCAAAGCTCCAGCATTAATGGAGCCTCATACTCATTTTTTAGTGTTATATCGAGTACACTCGTTGGTGGAGTTTTACCCCTCAGCAGACATTTAGTCAGTGTATTTTACAACCTCAGCCGACAGGGGTGAGTTCATTTTTAAACATTGTTCACACTTAACACATTTGTCTGTCAATGTCAAATTGTTTACGCTTCTCATCCGCCAAAAAATTAATAACTGACCTCTGTTCAAACCTAAAGTGCTCTGTTTGATTTGTCGACATTTTAAATAGCCTCAAAACAAATATATCAATGTGATTAGAATAGTTTTGCTATTAACCAATTCTAAACAATACTAAGTTTTTATCTATGAAAAAAAAATTCTGGGAGAAAAATTATTTTGCCTTTTTTAAAAAATGCCTTTTTTATTGAACGCCTCTCGAATATGATTACTTATGTCATTGTATTCAGGGCTATATTCAAATATATTCACACTATATGCAATTTATGTATATATATATATATATATATATATATATATATATATATCGAAAACATATGAAACACGTCTGTTAACATGTGAGTATGCGTGTATACATATCACTACTAGTGGATTTTTATGTATAGCTATGAACCACATGTGTCTTTTGACTGTATAAAAGAAAGCCAGATAAAGGCACTTGACAATCTATTGTGATTTGATGACACTGTGCGTCCGAGCTACTTCTTTGAGGTTCGCGCTCAACTTTCCCGCTTTTTTTCCTGTCTCGCCGCCATATTGTCTATCGCTACAAAGATGGATGACAACAGCATTTCAATTTCTTTATGATATTTTTATTTTCATTACTTTTTTTGTTTTTATTTTTGATATCTAAGGTTGAATTTTTTTTTTTTTTTTTGCTTTGTTTTATTGTATGGCCCATTCGTGTTGTTCCTGTTGGCTAGCCACACGTCTCAGTTATAATGGCTTGATGGTCTGCTCAGTCGGCCGGGCCATCAAAGAACGGGGAAGAAATGCTTATCGGCAGATCAAAGATAGTGGAAGAAAGAAAAAATAAGGCGAGAATTTCAAAAAGAAAAAGAAATCCAGAATCTAAGGCGAAAGTCTGCTGAATGTGGAAATGGTTTGAAGAATAAGGAGGAAGAATGAAATATGAAATATAAAATAGAAAAAAAGAGAAAAGAAGAAAATAACACATAGTAAAATGTCAAAAAAGGACGGCGACGCTTATCTCCCCTTGTGTGTGCTTATATATATATATTCACGTGTATGAGAGAATGAGAAACAAAGAGTTAGTGAGTTTTGAAGCTTGAAAATTGTTCATATACAAAAATATTTTCAGTTATTATCTACTCATGAGAGTTTTTCATATCAGTTTTAGCTGATGCTTTTTCACTGGAGTTTGAGTGACAGTAAGTCTCCTCAAGTCTCTAGGTCTTTTCACAGTTTTCTGACCATTCTAAACAATGCTGTAATTTGGATAGTCTCCACTTGTCCTCCAACTTCCAAGTCCTCTAGCCCCTTTAATAATTTTTTTAGTCGCTGTCCCGAATGCACCAATCACACTTGGTATAATTGTCCTCTTCACGTTCCATAGTTTTTTCAATTCCCTCGCAAGGTAGAGGTACTTATCCTTCCTTTCACATTTTCTCTTTTATTCTGTGGTCAGCCGGTACAGCAAAGTCCACGATTCTGCAAAATCTCTTTTTTCATGTTAATTATTTTAAGGTCTGATCTTCTTGCCGGGATTTGGTGATCTGTTTGTATGTCCAAGTCCCATATGAGTATATGTGTGTCATTTTCAAGGACAGATGCTGGGTTGTGCATATACCATTTTTTCGTATGGTCAAATTTAATTTTCTTGCACATGTCCATGTGGGTCACCTTGCCCACCTAGTCTTTATTAGTTTTATACACCTTCTGTACTAATTTGCTGCATTTTCTTATTACGTGATTGATCGTTTCGTCTCTATCACCGCATAGCCTACAGTTGCTATTTTGTTGTGTCTTATCTATTTTGGCTTTGGTATGAGTAGTTCTTGTGGAGTTATTTTGTGCTGTTATTAGGAGATTCTATTCCTCTCTTAAAGTTTCCTTTTTTTAGCCACGTCCAGATTTGTTCGTGGGAGATGTTGCTTATCAGTCGCTTAAAACCCCTATGTGGTTGTTTTTCTTCCCATTTTTGTTTCTTAGTTATTGTCGTTCTGTTGTCCATCGTGTTGTTAGTATCGTTTCAGGTGACTGTAATCAGACCTCCTTGTTTTTCTATGTAGTCCTCGAGTCGTTGTATCGATGCGTCAAAGCTGTTTCAATGCTGGCAAGTCCTCTTCCTCCCTCCTTTCTTGCTACATATAGTCTGTCAACGTCATTTCTGCTATGTAATGCCTTATGCATGGTCATTTGTTTTCTTGATATTTTGTCCATTTGCTTTAGTTCTTCTCTGGTTCACTTCGAAAGGTGTCCCGAATATCCAATGAGAGATACAGCCTCGGAATTCATTCATTTGATAAGTTTTCTACTTGGCAGTTTTTTGTCGAGTAGCTTTCTATTTCTTCTGAAATATAATTTCTGAATTTTTTCTTTCGTCTTCACTTATTTGATGGTGTCAGCCTCTAAGATGCCAAAGTATTTGTAGGTTTCCTTTTCTCTGAGCGTTCTAATCTTGTCTTGATTTGGTAGTTCAATTCCATTTGTTAGATGTCGTTTGCCACTTTCCATTACAAGCATGGCACATTTTTCCATGCTAAAGTCCATTCCTATGTCATGAGTCTATATTCTCAATGAGTGTATCAGAGTTGCCAGTTCTTTTTCATTTTTAGCAAATACTTTGATGCCGTCCATGTACATTAGGTGTTTGATATTGTCCTGTGATCTACTAACTTTGTATCCGGTTGTGCATTCTGTGAATATGTGGCTAAATGGCATCATTGCATTTATGAATTGAAAGGGTGATAGTGCATCACCTTGAAACATGCCTCTATGAATCTTTGCTTCAGCAAGCATCTTCCTCCTGCTCTCAACTACACTCGCCAAGTTTTCATGGTTTTCACGATAAAGTTTATGACTTCCTCTGATATTTTGTACATTTTGAGGCAGGTTATAATCAAGCTTTGACGGACCATATCATAGGCCTTATTGTAGTTAATCCATGTCTTTCCTTGCTCTTGTTTTGGATTTGCTGATCTATGTAAAGTAACTCTGTTGTGTATGTAGATCCTTCACGGTATCCTTTCTATTCCTCAGCAAACAATCCACGGCTTGTTAACGAGAAGTAAATCTCTTCCCTTATTTGTGCTGTAATTATTTTCCACATCATCGGTAGGCTGGTTATGGATCTGTATTTGCTTGAAGCGGTTTCTTTGCTTTGGTCCTTTTGGATCAATGTGGTCTTTTTTGGTCTTCCAATCGGGTACGTGTGCTCCTTGTAGGCATCCGTGCATTTCTAGTGCTAGTACTAGTGAATGGAGGTGAATTTCCTGAACCAGAAGCCATGTATTCAATCATGACCTGGCGTTTTCCAGTTTGATATTTTTTTTAGTTTCGTTTTGTGTAAATCGATGTGTATTTCCGCTTTCGGGCCTTCTTCGAGTCTTTCAAATTCTCTTGTCATATTGTTTATCCTTTCGGCCTTTTTGTTATGTTTTTTGGTTGACATATTTTAGTCCAAAATCGTTTGATTCCTTTTGCATCAGTTGGTTGTATGTTTTTATGTTATCTCCTCCCAGTTGATGGTTGAATTTTCTTTCCTTTTGTTGGAATGTCCTGTTTTGTCTATTATTTTAGCATTTGTTGATATCTCTTTAATCTTCCTTCTTTCACCGGTACTTTCTGGTTTATTTCCTCAAGTTATATTGTTATTTTTTCTTGTGTTGCCTTTTCCATCCTACATATTCCAGCGTCTTTTCTTTGTTTTTTTCATTTCGGCCTTTTTTTGTAGGTTTTTTTATCTACATTTCCAGTCGAATTTCCCATCCTGGTTTTAAATTTTGTTCATGCTTTTTGTAGGGATCCCAATTTTCTCACAAACTAATTTGGCCGCTACATAAAGTAGCTCATTTAATTCGGTTACATGATTTGTTGATATATAAGGTAGTAGTTGAGTCATTTTATTCGTTTCCGTCCTAACTTCTCCATTCTATGTTTCGTAATGATGGCAAAGTAGTCTTTTCACTGTTCATAATTCTCTTAGAATTTTTTTAGATTTACTTTTTGTTTTTGTGTTAGTGTTTGCTCTGGGTTGTTTGGTTGCGCGTTGTTTGGTTTGTGTGGCGTTTCTATTTTCCGAAGTTGGTAGTAAATTTCGGTTGGGCTATTTTTTTTTTTTTGATAATACTTCTTGTGTCTAATGCTGTATTACTATCTTGTTCATTATCTATTTTCTGGTATGTTTCTAGTATTTCAAGGTCAGAAAACCAAACATTCTTTATTATTTATTATTTTTTGGACTTAGTCGACAAGTCTTAGACTCTTGTCTGAAAACTTGATCGTTCTTACTAGATCTCTATAATTCTTTTCCTATGTCCTGTTTGTGTAGGGTTGCTCTTAAAATACAATGTAGTGCAAGTTGGTTGTCTTCCCTAGTCCACATTTTGTGGTTACGTCTCCAGTTGGTGTGGTTCCTTGTATCGTCATTCACGTAACTGAAAAAAGAACAGCTAGCAATCGCAGGATGACGATAGGTCTCACATATTGCCTATCAGGAGAGCACCAGGTGATCATGACACCCAAGCCTGTTGCATGGGTCCCATGTTGTATTATTATTATTATTATTATTATTATTATTATTATTATTATTATTATTTTACTCATTTAGAGTTTTTCACGTCAGTATCAGCTGATGGTCTTTCACTGGAGTTTGAGTGGCAACAATTCTCCTCAAGTTTTCAGGACTCTTCTCACTATTCTGCCCGTTCTCAACTGTGCTGTACTTTGGATTTTCTCCACTCGTCCGCCAACTTCCAAGTCCTTTAGTGCTTTAATACTGAAACGTTACTGTACCGAATGCACCAATCACGATTGGTATAATTGTCCTCGTCATGTTCCAATTTTTTTTAAAATTCACAAGCAATGTCTAGGTACTTATCCTTCTTTCCTCTTTCTTTCAGTTTCATTCTGTGGTCAGCCGGTACAGCAAAGTCTACAATTTTGCAAGTTCTTTTTTTTTTGTTGATTACTTTAAGGTCTGATATTCTGGACAATATTTTTTTTTATCCTTTTGTATGTCAAAGTCCCATAGGAGTTTGTGTGTTTCAATCTCCAGGACAGATGTTGGGTTGTGCATATACCATTTGTTCGGACGATCAAATTGAAATTTCTTGCACATCTTCCAGTGGTTCACCTTGCCCAACCAGTTGGGTCTAGTCTTATACTCCTTCTGTGCTAATTTTCTACATTCGCTTATCATGTGATTGATGGTTTCGTCTCTGTCACCGCATAGCCTATATTTGCTATTTTGTTGTCTTATCTATTTTCGTTTTGATATGACTGGTTCTTATGGTGTTCTTTTGCACTGCTATTAGGAGAGATTCTGTTTCTCTTTTAAAGTTTCCTTTCCTTAGCTCATCTTAGTGTATTGAGCACTCCTACGTTTAGGTGAAAGAATTCTGTAGCTGTTTTTTTTTACTGGATATTAGTTATCATTTGATTATTTTTAAGAAGTATGTATGTTTTTAGTCTTTAACATTCAGATGAACAGTCTTTGCAGAAGTTTATCACAAAATCAGTGGAAAATACGTTCAATTTCTCTGTTAATCTTTTAGATAATGTAACACAATTATCTAAGAATTCTCTACATACTTATGAAGATTATTTTCTATCCTTACGATTTCAATATAAAACTTCAGCATATAGTTTAACCCTTCTCTAACAGCTACCTCGAAAGATCTTCCTTGCATCTTAACCTCCGATACGGCATTAAGCTCACCCACTTCAACGGCTATCTTCGCTTTGGGGAAAGTCATAACCCATAGAGTCTCAAATCTGTACAGTAGATTGTCTGCTAGACATGTGTGATGAGATGATTCGTAGAAGAAAAAATAAATCAATAAATACAAAATAATACTCAGGAAAGAGAGAAAATTACTAGTTTGTATTATTTATAAGAGAACAAAAAATCATTGAACCTTGTAAACTATTTGTCAGATATCAAGACTTTAAGAAAATATCTAAAAACTGGTGAAATCGTTGAGTTCTTTTTACAAGATTTTCTTCCACGTTTTTACATAGTGAAGTCTGAGATTTAGCTATGTATATTATTTACGAACATGAACAATATATCCTACGCCTTTATATTTTTTACTAACGAAAATCCTTTCAAAAAATTATGAATATTTCTGCCTATTTTTCAACCTTTCCATCAAGACTACATTGTGCTCGAAAGTCATTAACACCAAAATAAGCCGTGTATGTTCACCCAACCACTTAGCAATGAAGAGGATTTGTCACAAATCCAATTTTCAAAAAAGATTTAGCTGGTTTGACTCAAGACTTTTCCATCTCCTAGACTCGTAGCCTAACTAACGCTAAAGAACCCAATCCACCCTACTATTTACCTTTAGTTTTAAGGAGAGAATAGCTAGATTCATATCTTTCAAAATGATTTACCGTACAGTAGAACTCAAACTGCCTCATCCAAGATTTGAACAGTGGTCAATGATTTTATTTACAACACCGATAATTTTTACACTAAGCAGGAGTCCAAAAGAATTCCTGAATTCCTTCGCAGAAACAATGCCAGGTTTTTATTTGAATTGTTCCAGCAACCTAAATCAATTAACAAATTTTACATAAATCAATCTTCGTGTATTGATGTTATATCGTTTGTAGTTTTATTGTTTATTTAATTTCGCTTTTACAGTTTCTAATTCTCAGTAATCCTACACATTGTCCAGGGCCTTTTTACTTAGGTGTTTGGCTTGTTTCAGTTGCTGACAATAACAAAATATCTGTATATCAATGTATATATTCATGAGCCCTTTTTTCCATTTTATTTTAAACGGCCTTTTGTTCATGCTTTATACTTTAATGTATTGATTATCTCTCTATGAGACGTGGAATGTTGTTTTTAATCACTTCAGGTTTTATTTGGTTTATGCCTCTGAACGTATTACACATTGATAGAAATCAAGTTTTACTTTGAGAAAAAAAAAGTAATGGAAATAATTTACAAACACTTTTGATATACTATAGATTTCATTATAAAAACGAATGTTTACTTCATTTTAAACGAATTTTTAAAAGGTTAAAGACGAAAATATTTGTATGGTCAATGCAGCAAATATTTGAAACGATTGCCGTTTTTTTCTTTTTTTTAGAATCGTTTCTGATTTACCCATATATCAAATCAATAGAATAATCAATAAAATTGCCGCTTAAAAATATTCTATAATAATTCCATAATACTTCATAGATCATAAAGAAAAAAAACACTTTTTGATTAAATAAGCAGTTACAAGGAATTCTAGACAACACTGAAAACGTTGATTTCCTACTCTAAGAATTGTCCACGTTGTTATTGATAGTTATGTTTTGCATCGAGAGAAATATCTTATAGTAAAAAAAAAAAGTAGGCGACGCACTCGAGGGTAAGTCTCCCATTTCAACAGCTACAACACCAAGGTGTATGGAAAGGCACTACTCCTTTCCCTGAATTGCTCCACTTTACCCTTGATCACTACCTTATAATACTGAGTGTTAAGCAAAGCAGCATCAAGTACCATTTTTTGCGTCTTTGGTATGACTCGACATGGGAGTGATCCCTGTTCTCCCGGAAAATTGGCAAACACTGTACTCGTTAGTTTAATTTTTTCGGTTATATCAATAATTTGTATAGGAGATAAAGTCAGTTTGAAGACAAATCTTACAAAATTATCATAGATGTACTGTGACTGTTACGTAGGAAATGGAATCTGCAGTCTGAGTTCAGATACAGAACGAGGCTGTTTGCGTGTAACATAGCACTAATATTCTTGTGAAATACATAAATTCAGCCATTATCCCCCTCCCTGCTACTGGTCAATAATATGGCAGAGTTGGTTCGTTTGCTTCGGAAAGGCAACCAGTCGAGTAGAAGGTATTCGCTGAATTCAAATCAGCTGTTCTCCGTTTAAAATTGACCTTGTGTCGTATCCTTCTTATTGTGTTGGGTTTAAGTAAATGTACACGCGATACCATTATTCACTTGTCAACTGGATTGTTAATCGGTTTGATTGTATTGCTTGAGTAGAAACTTTGCTGTGATGAACCGTTTTTGTGGTCTAACAGTTACCCATACACACATAGACAAACTGATAATGAGAATCAAAGTTCTTTCTTGTTACAGTTGTGTCTCTTCTACGCTATGGTTGCACTACATAGACTCTAATGAAAGGAAAATATCTAGATGAGAACTGCACAAATATTCAGCTTGTTTTGAACAGACTCTAGAAGCAGCAGCACCCCCCCCAAAAAAAAATAAAGGAGTTTTACGGCCACTTACTTCACATTTCACAAACAATCGATTTAAGACGAGAAAGACATCTCGGACACTGATGGAGAAGTAAGGAAAAATTGAAAAGTGAGGTTCTCCAAAAACTTCTACACATGGACACATCAGTAATGGCCGATCAGAAAATGAAAAAAAATACTTACATTCCTCAGCTGTATGTTTGACAGGAGCCATAGCCGATAGGGACGAATAGAGAAAGATAATCAAAGGAATCTGTCCTGTCAGCATGCCTTCATGATGATGATGATGATGATGAATAAATAAAAACAATGAAAATTAACAATCATTTGCTTTCAGCTCTCTTTGGAGAAAATTTTAATTAGATTAAATTTGAAAATTAGAGGAACAAAAATGTTTTAAACAAGCTGGAGTAGGATTTTTTTTAAAGGTAGATCTCATATGTCTGTTGCTCGAATATTTAACGCAGCTTGAACGTAATTTGGAAAAAAGAACTTGGATATGTTGTCCAGAAATCCTGATAAATATCCCAATTTTAGGATTAGTCTGACTTGAGAGGTCTCTTGTATGTATAAGAAAGCCAGCGAGTCGAAATGTTTTTTGTTTTTTTTCTGAGAATAGACAGATTAAGTTTATGTAACACATTAAGCTTATGAAATACCTAATCAACCGAACAAGTTTTGTTTGGATTTCCAATATGAAGAATTATCATTGTACACCAATATGCTCAGACTAGTATCTTTATCTTGTGTGCTGTTATAATCAGTTTTCATTTGTTATATACACAAGCTAATCAGAAGAGACAGACAAGTAATATGAACAAAGCTTAATCAATGCTTAACCCTTAGAATCCGGAACCCCTCATACCCCTGCGGATCACTTTCACTCTGGACTCAAAGATGGAAAATAGCTGGAAATGTAAAATGTTTTAATCTGCTTTTTTAATATTAAGCTGCCAAATAAATGATAACATTTTATAGGTAATAAAAATATAGAAATGAAAATTCCCTGTTGGGAATTCAGGCCATCCAGATATATGTATTTCTAGAAAGTGGCACAATTACAGGGTAGAACTGACAAGGGTGGAATGAATAAGAAATACCCACATTTCCTGTTCAGTTTTCGCAACCTCTTACCACTTTATTCATTGAAAATTTGTTTTTTCTTCATTTCTATAATCCTATTTCCTTTTTTTTTTTTTATATATATCTATAATATATTCTGATCTTTATTAACTGTCTTGTTTTCTCTTCATTTTGCAGGCAAGACATGTGCCTTTCGGCACTGTTAGCTGTATTTTATCTGTTTTTTTCCCTTCATCTCTTATAAAATATTCATACTTAGTGGCTGTTATTCCTATGAAACGCTTCTCTTCAATATAAGTTGTTTGTCATTTTTTTCTGGCACTAACATTTTCTTCATTATTATGACATATCTAGCTCTGTTGGCTGTGTCTTTAGTATACACCAACTGCTTCTCTGCTGAGGAGTAATCACCCCTCACAACATCTGTTGAAGATATGACGCTAGTTCTTAGGCTGGGGGTATATTGAGTACTTCTTCATTGTCATTACTGACGTGTCCTTTCTGACCTGGAGTGGTAGTACTTGTTAAAGTCCCATTTATAGGTCAAATAGGAATATATAATCATTTACTATAATCATCCAATAGCATTGAAAGTACGGATTTCCCTGACTCTTTCTCACACTCTCTCTATATATCTATATCACTTGGTCTCTTTGTTTCTTTCTCTCCATCCGTCTCTATAATCGATCGAACTTGGTACGTCTTCTAAACTACATTCTGTGTCCACGTGGAGCAGCTCAGCCAAAACTGGCACGTCCATGTGCAGGGGTCCATAGAAGAACATCATTTATGAACGGCACTCCTCTCTTTCACTTTTATTTTGTTTCTACCTCAGTTTTAACTCATTTCTACCAATCATTTCAGATGTTTATGCATTTCGTTCCACTTCCCTTGGAAATGACTTCTTATTTATTATGAAAAAACGAAGGTAATTAAAAAATGATTGAAAATTAAGTCCATTATCGCACATGTTCTGAGCAGTCAGTTTTTTTTTCTCGCATGCCTCTCAAATATTTGACAGGTTCACCTGTTATTTATGAATTTAGCAATGTGTTCAGCCGAGTAGAATGTCTGTTTTTAGAATTCAGTTATCATATCCTCCAATCTGCTACATTTCCGAATGGAAATGCTCACGCACTGATATTCACAGCAAGGATTTTTTAATTGCACTCTGTGTTGTAACAATTTTCTGTTCTTTCTATTTTAAGGTAGCATACGTTTCTCTTGCGAATGGTTGTGCAGGCAAAAACGTGCTAATGAAGAGATTAGCACGTAAGTTCATTATATACATATATATTCTCTGGCGAAGAAGTAATCGTGTTGCCATTAGCGTCTATTGCAAGCCTCTTCGTACATGAATTGAGGTCTCGGAAACCGTTTGAACGGATGTATGTAACCAATAGTAATTGTGATTCATAACCGTTTAACATTTACTTCGCAGCTAATGTCTCCTCGTGGCTGAATGGGTAGAAGCTTTGGTTTGGCGTTTGAGTCAACCGGGTTTCGATCCCAGCTACGGGAAGATACTGTCTAGCCACACTGATGAGTTCTGATAGAACGAAACAGATCTGTCTATGGATGACTATATGTGTGTGTGTGTGGACTGTAGAATAAAGATATGTCATATGTTACTTCATCTTAAAGTCATATATTTATCCGCTTTGATTCTTCGAAAAGCCTTTTTGCTAATTTCAATATTTACTCGATGTCTTAAAAACTTTTGACACTAGTCGTCCTTTATTTACCAGAAGGATTAAATTTCAAATTGTACAATGTCTTGTCAATGGCAACACATGCTTCATCTACATGGTTGCTGAAATTGTTTATATCAAATGAAATATTTCTACTGGTGTATACGAACATGTGTACTAGTTTCAGAAATTGTATATAATGAGGATATGGCACTGACTTGATAAAAACATATAATTATGTTTTACATGAGTTCATGAAGATATTAATGCCTCTTACTGAGACAAAATGTAAGATAATTAGGGATTTTAATTAATTATTTTTGTGATAACTTGAGTGTTAGCTAAAAAAACTTTGAGTTCTAAGTTGCAGGTTTTCGATTACGAAAGGTCAAAACAGGTAAACCTTGTTTGGCATACACGCGTCGACTCCAATCAAAATAAGAATTGATAGTTTGTTTTAGAGTCAGTAGTAAGCAAGATATACATTAAGATGTTCATTTATGTACATATCAGCTGAAATTTAGTAATTACGTGTCCCTTAAAATATTCAGTGGTTACGCGTCAGTAAGAAAAAGTAATTAGAAGAAAATTTATAAGACTTAAAAGACGCGGCGTTAGTTCGAGTCAGAAGTTGGAATCGGTCAGACGGAAACGGAGTTGGAGACGACAGACGACAAAGATGCCCTTATGTGGGGATGTAGTCAGCCCACAGCGAGGTTGCATGCACATGGGTAGCGTGCGGAACAGTGAAGAAAGTAACAAAGTTCTTGCTCCTTTTCGTCTAGCAGAGTAGCAATGTCTCTATCTATATTTTCGTCTCGTACGATAGATAGTTCCTGTCGATATCAATGGGTGAAGTAATTCCTCTAATCTATATCTTTACCTTCGACGACTTGTCTTAAGATGAATTAGTAGCTTTAAATTTACGTATCATGAAATTTGGGATTTGTTTTGTAAGTTTCTTCTTTTACAACTTTAGATAGTGTGCTTCAGCGTTACAAAAACCCATGCTTATCAAATAATCTATATTAAACAATTCATTATCAAAAGTACACTTATTGTGACGGTTACTGTATGGAATACACATTTTTTCTATTCTTAAAATAAGCAATAAAAACATACTTAAGAACATTCTAGAAATTTAGGACCAAAACTGCATCAGCATTTCAGTTACATTTTTATATTTTTCAACCAGTTAGCTACACAACATTGAATAGAACATTCTAGAAAAATAGGATCGGAAGTCAACTAACAGAAAAGATTTAGGCTTTAAAATAAAATAGTAAAATACAAATCTGATTGGTCAATAAATGTCTACGCGCCAAAATTTTAGGACGATTCTTTGATCCACTATTACGGTATAAATAACACACAGATAAGGAGCCATTCACTAAGACAAAACCAAGCCTAGCCATTAAGTCAGTAAAGGAGTAGCCGATACTTTGTCCGGCAAATTCCTTTTCTTCCACAATGAAAGTTCATGACCTAGCAACAGATGGCCGCGAATCACGTTCAAAAGAAAAACCCGACAAACTTTCTTTCATCACGCGACACGCTGTCGCCACAATCATAAAACACTATATGAACTTAATGTAAGAACGACTTATTTACGGACTTCGTTAACATGAACATACACAGACCTTTAAACAAATTTATTTTCTTCTTGCCAAACTTTATTTTTCAAAAGGCAATTTATACATCATGTATTTTATTTGTTTTCACATTCTGTTTTATGCATATTAAATTGTTTGTTGTTTGATGTTCGTTGTGTTCTATTCCATTTTTTTTACGCGATTGTAAAGTTTTGTGTTGTATTTGTGGAAGAAATAATATCAAGAGCAATACCCGTAAAATGCGGATGCATCTCCACTGAAATAACCTAAATACATACCACTCCCACAACTGCCTTTGAAAAGGGGATCAGCGACATGATTTCAAATGATAGATTAAGCTCTTTCTTTTATTTCGAGCTAACCACTTTCGGAAACGGCATGAATATGTCTTCTTCCTCCAGCAACGTGTAAATATTAAGACAACAAATCTAGTAAGAAAACTGAATTAGAATTAGCTTTACTCCAATTAAATATTGACATTAAATTACATCCTGCTCGAATTAAAAGGGTTAGCTAAATACATACTTTGTTACTAAACCAGGAATAAGCGATGAATACGCTGAAAATCAAAAGTATCTTTTCGGGGCTCTTAAATTCTCAGCTCAAGACATATTTTTCCATCACATCATGTTTTCAGCTTATCATATTTACCCAACCCCTCCGCTCGGGCAGGATATGACACAAGGTCATTTTTTAAAGCGGAGTTTAACAGGTTTGAATTCAAAGTTATCCCTCTCTTAGACTAGTAGCCTCACCAAGGCTAAAGAACCTAGTCTACCCTACTATTTACCCATAGCTGGAGGGGGAGTAAGTGGATTCATACATTTCCCAACGGTATTAGTGCTATGTGAAATGCAATCAGTCCAGGATTTGAACTCGTGTCGCCGTGTCCACATCCTGCCACGATAACCATTACACCACGGACATCTCCAAAACACCTCTGTTTTCAGCTTATGCACATTTAAATGTTATATTACACTGTGTCACTTCACATGCGATATTACATGGCATATCATCAAACGGAAAGGCAAATTTGCAAAATTCAAATTCTGTAATTGCTATATTACATTTATATTTTCATATTTACAGCATATTCATTATATAATAGCAATTCTTTTTACCTGCCTTCCAAGTCCATCCTGGCGACCGCGTTGAATGTGTTCTATTTAAACGATTGAGCCTAAGGTGATCCAAAAGATGATGCCAAAGGAATCAAGCATTTTTGTGATAGCTGCATATGAATCTCTGTTTTAGCATGTCCCCATCCATTAGAGAATGATATCATGTCAAATCTGACTTAGTGGGAAGTTAGATAAATTTCTTTTATATTATATTAGTAGAAAAAAAAGAAATTGAAAAAAGAACAATCTTATCAATGTGTGTCTTCAATATGCTCAAAATAAACTTCGATCATTAATGTATTTGAGTCATTTACATTTCTTCTGGAAGGTGCTGATCTCTCACTGTATAAACCAACTTCCAACATACTTTGGTGAAAGTGTCACTGTTTTCTAGTTTATATCACTGAAATGTATTTCAGGAATAACCCTTCTTTGCCAATCATTTATCTCGTTCAGATTAAGTGAAAAAATGAGAATGCAATGTTATTCCATTCTTTGTTGCATTATTAGATTATTGTTCATTTTGATTACTATAATGTTTAATTGTATATCACCCAAGATGAATCTGAACAATGAATATGAATTAATCCCTTGTCGTCAGTTCAAGTGAACTGAATTTGCCTTTTGACAATCAGAAATCAGTTCTCTGATCGAAAGAATAGAATTGTGTTCATTCTCACCTTTCTCTGTTTCATAGAATAAATATATATATATATATATATATATATATATATATATATATATATATATATATATATATATATCTTATGTTAAGGATGAGGAATAAACTACAATAAAATATAAATTTGCTTTTAGAAATTTCTTACTGAGATTTATTTCGATGGAAAATAATAATAATAGGCCCGTTTTCAGGTATTCCTATGGTACATTACGTAAATTTTACAAAATTCTGAGATGTTTCAATAATTCTAAGCCCTTCTTCAAAATCAGCTCATTCGTTTTTTCTGAATAAAACTTTTTGAACAATGACATTAATGGTCACAAAAAATCATATTAATAAACTTATGTTATGAAATAGCCGAGGGATTTCGGTTCATGCCTTTGAGTTTAGTTAGGCTGAGAACCTTTCGGCTCAGCACATGGGTTGGTTGGGTGTAAGATTGAAGCAGGTGTTAACGCGGGTGCGCGCGAGCGGATGGAGGTGTCACTCAGATGTCATAACAGTCCGAGACGATACTGGGTGACAAGGTGCGGGTGACGTCACGCACC
The DNA here is from genome assembly GCA_963585895.1 of Sepioteuthis lessoniana. Classification (NCBI taxonomy): domain Eukaryota; kingdom Metazoa; phylum Mollusca; class Cephalopoda; order Myopsida; family Loliginidae; genus Sepioteuthis; species Sepioteuthis lessoniana. The sequence goes on along the minus strand of OY757905.1, from coordinate 119,590,534 downwards.
GGATGCACGCGGAAGTTTATGTGAGAATTTGAAGAAAATAAGAGTCGGGTTTTACACCCCAAACGAGAAGGATCGACCCTTGGAGCTCGCAGGCGCGAGGCGAACGTGCGCCCGATGGGGGCCGCTCGAGTTGGGGGCCAAATGAATAAGACAGCATAGAAGATTGTGTCTCTCCTCCTTAGGTTGAAACCTTTAACTCAAAGTTAATAAAAAGGTTTCGTACCTGAACAAGAAGTAGTTACGTGTTTTGAGATTCCTGTTCTTTATATATTCTATCGTTATGAACATTACATGTCCATTTCGCACATACCGTTAATTGCGAATATGGTACACTTATATATTCGCCGACGTTTTTTTCAAACATGGTTCATTTTTTTTTCATATTGTCTATTCTATAACATAATCGTCCAAAAACTTCTTCACGTTCACTTTGTCGCTTTTTTTTTAAAAAATGGACAGATAATGAGATCTTATCACTTGGACTATTACCCTCAAAGTCATATTCACGCCGTTTCGGTTAATGCATTGGAATCCTTTATTTAATCTTCTGGGGTAGATTTTTATTATTCCACTAACCATATCCGGGTACAAATGTTTAGCTGTAATTATAACTTGGCATTTACCTGTAATTGAACCAGCAACTTCCAGATGATTTGACTAAGAAGCACTTTTCATCGAAACGTCTTTATCCGTTGCGCTATATACCCTGTTACAGCTTCAATTCTTTATATGCGCCTATTTGTCTACATATGCAAGTGTGTATCCACGTGTGTGTGTGTGTGTGTGTGTGTGTGTGTGCGTGCGTGTGTGTGTGTTCTCCTTCATCTGTGTCTTAAAGTAGCTTATATTTTATTCCCTGAGAGAATTTATTCAGTTACTAAATGGATAGTGTTTATAATGTAATCTTGATTATAAGAATCCTCTGTAACTTGTTTTAACAAATAAAATAGTTACTTTTGTTCCAAATCAAATACACCATGATATTACTATTTCTAGGCAAGATTTATGAAATTTAAAATGATTGTTATAATAGCAAGCTTAACATCCTTGCAAAATCTGTGATTGTAAATTGGAATATGTGATAGTTTTAAAATTAGTATACGCTATACGTAAAATACCAAATCGTATATTTTAAAATAAACCTTTTTTCAATGCTGTTAAATTTCAATGCTGTTGAGTTAGTAATGTTTAGTACCTAATAGATAGAATTTTGACTGAAATAATAAATTTGAATATTTTTCTTTTTGAAGAAATTAACATTTCATGAAGAAGTATGATGTGTTAGCACACACACTCACCCGCACAAACACACCCACCCGCACAGACAACACACACACACACACACACACACACACACACACACACACATATATATATATATATATATATATATATATAGAACTGAATTGTGAGACGGCCTGTGAGAACGGGAATCGCAACCATTATTCTTCTAAACTAGCTTGGTAAGTATTGTATAACATGCCGCAACTATATATATATATATATATATATATATAATCTGTAATTTCAAACAATATTTATACTGGGTATAATTCATATGCGTCTGCTTACTTCTATTAAATGTTTTTAGATTTATATATGCAGTTGATACTTTATCTAACATACTTTTATATTCAACATATATCTACAAATGCATATATATATATATATATATATATATATAAACACATATGAGCGTGTGCTTATATATATATATATATGTGTGTGTGTGTGTGTGTGTGTGCGTGTGTGTGTGCGCGTGGGTGTGCTTATATATATATATATATATATATATACACACACGTGTGTGTGCGTGTGGGTGGGTGCCTTATTTCTATTTTTCATAATTTTTCCTTATTTTTTTTTCACTCGTTTAATTCGGTTTCCTCTTTAAAACTGCCAACGGGTTTTTACCAAGAACCCATTCGTTCTGTCGTCCATGTTATTCTCTGTCTCAATTTATCTCTAATTTACCACAGATCTACAAATGTTGCCTGCGGGCGTCAGGCTCTTGTCTGACATTGGCCTCATTACCATGTCGGGATATGGCGCCAATTTTTGCAAGCCACACGTTCTCAACAGCCTGACAATCTACCAGTCTGCGTCAAAAGCCTTGAGACAGAAAAATGTCGATAGGCTTACAGGATAGCAGATGTATGGCACTGCCCGCGTAAAGAGGCTGTCGATGTTCCGCTTGTGCAAATGAGATCTGCTTTGCACATATATATGGGAATCTGGGACGAAAATAATAAGTTTTGCTATCGAATGACACCTGAGCTGAGAAAAGCAAATGCATTCAAATCATAGTAGCCCTGCGCCCTGAATGTTAAATTTTATTGTGGTATATTTTTCTGTTTCAGTATAAATTATAAAATCTACGAAAAGCAAAAAGTTCAAAATCAGCAGTTTCACTTCGGTAATTAAAATGAAGATAATTATGGGAGAGTCTCCGTATTGCAGTGACTAATGTGTTGTTCGGTGATATTGTAGTAACGAGTTCGAAATTCATTCGCGCTTTTTCTTTCAATTTCGAACAAATAGCTTTGGGAAAGGTTTTAACTTGCTTATCTCCACAACTGTGGGTTAGATATTACCACTATTGTCCTTTTTCGCGTATGGCTGTGGCATTAGATAACCCATGAAGGTTTATATGACATTTAAGAAAGAAATTTTTACCCACCTGAGTTTAGTCAAATAAATATTATTTCCCTTGAGCGAGTGATGTATAATTTTAGAACTAATATACGTACGGTTTATTGTTTTATATGGAGGGTGTTACCTAGTTTATATTTTAGCGATGTGGCGTTAAGTGGAATAGGCAATAAATAAAGTACAATAAGTAAAGGAAACATCACTGACGACCCATCCCGAAGCATCAACTAAGATGTATGGTATAAATAAAAAATGCGTTTTGAAATTTACTAAAGGTATTTGTACAAATATAGATTGATACATAGATAAATTGACTGTGGTAGATTTTAAAAGAAATACTGTCGTTTTACCGGGGATCATCACTGACTTCCATCCGATGAGTAATATATCAATCAACACACACACACACACACATAGATAGATAGATAGATAGATAGATAGATAGATAGATAAAAAAAAATTTTGAATTATTAAAATTTAAAAAAAATGATTTTACATATTAAATCATTAAACTCTTTTTTAAAAGAAATAACTACAATAAAATATACAAATAGCTACGAAGAAGAGTCTAATTTTTCTTACAACTTGTTCTTTTCTCTCTCTCTCTCTCTCTCTCTCTCTCTCTCTCTCTCTCTCTCTTTCTCTCTCTTTCCATATCTATCTATCTATCTATCTATCTTCACTATGCAATTCTCTTGACAGATATCAATGAAATGTTTTTGAAATGTATTATTTCCATTGGCCATTTATTACTATTTTGTATAATTTTTTCTTTGATTTCTTTAAATGTTAGCGTCTATTTTTTTTTATTATCATAAACTGCCCCCTACTTCTGAATATCACTTTATATTAAATGCAATTCATTGATGGATAATTCATTCTTGAACGTGTGATTATTTTTTAAAGCTAAAGAAACGCGTGAATGATATTTTATCATTAATTACTCTCACATATATAATTAATATGTCATATTCGATTAGGATAACTATTTGCCTTTTGATTGATTTGTATCGTCATATAATAGTTTATTGCCACATCTAATGTCAAGGGAAATGTAAAAAGTGAAAAATGTATAGAGGTAGAAAATTGGGAGTATTAGAAAGAAAGAACAAAAAATATGAGAAGAAATAGACGAAAAAGAAGATGAAATATCTAGTTGTTTAACTTAGTGGTGATGTGAACATATTTATTTATTTATCTATTTTAGACTGATTCGAAAAATTAGAGAAAAATTGAAGGAAAGGTATTATATATATTTTGAATCATAAAATAAAATAAAACGAGAAGAAAATTGGAGGAAAATTTTATTAAAATTTATTCATTGACATAGATGCACTCATTATTAATTACACCCTTGCAACGATTCAGTTGTTTCTGCGATAAAAAAATATTTTGCTTTCTATAAAAATATACATAAAAAACAATAAAAAAATCGATATATTTTCCAATGTTAGTTTCTCAATCTCTCAGTGTTTTAAGAGCGCGTCTAACAAGACTATTCTGAGTAACCCAGATTAAGTGTTAATCAAAGGAAGAGAAAAACTGATTTTCTTTTTTCTCCGGGCAAAATCTTCAATCAATTCTGATGAGATCATTCCTTAATAGTTCAACGTATTACCATCGGGTAAAACAATAAAAACCTGCTAGACGCATATATTAATTACCAGACGCCAACGTAATAACCGACAGATTAATAACTCACCGATAATGAAACTAAGACAAATCCCCTTAAAGGTCTCTCTCTCTCTCCCTTTCTCTCTCTGTTTCTCTGTCTCTCTCATTCTTTCTAACTATGACTTAGGAGTAAAATATCCAATGGACTTAAAGTCAGCTGGCTTTCAAACCTAGCTTGAAGCATATCACATATCTAGCCACAATGAAGAGTTGTGATACAACGAAACAGTCTGTCTGTGGATGACAATATATATATATATATATATATATATATATATATATTGTAAGTTGTAAGTTGGCGACCGTAGTCGAGGACGACCAGAAGGCTCCCTTTTCAAAACCTACTATACCAAGGTATAGGGGAGGGCGTAACCCCTTTCCCAGGATTTATCCGCTTTACCCTTGATACGTTCCTTATATTGCTGAGTGTTAAGCAATGAGGTATCAAGTATCAGAATACGGAGACTTGGACACTTGAGGAGACTTACTGTCGCTGAGACTCAAGTGAATACCATCTGCAGACGCTGATATTTAAAAAAAATTCCAATAAAGAATATGTCCCAGCGGACCACAGAATAAATCTGAAGGAATGTGCGAAGAAGGATAAGTACCTTCACCTTGCTAGAGAATTGAAAAATCTGTAGAACAAGAAAGTGACGATTGTACCAATTGTGATTGGTGCTTTTGGCACAATAACTAAAGGATTATTAAAAGGCCCTGAAGACTTGGAATTTGGCGGACGGGTAGAGACTATTCAAATGTCAGCATTGCTAAGAACGGCCAGAATCCAGAGACGAGTCCTGGAGTCTTGAGGAGACTTGCTGTCACTCAAACTCCAGTGAAGAACCATCAGCTAACATTGATGTGAAAAACTCTAAAGGAGTAAATAATAACAATAATAATAATAATGGGACTGGAAGACTTGGATATAAGAGAACAAGTGGAGACTATCCAAACTGCTGCATTATTGAGATCGGCTAGAATACTGAGAAAAGTCCATGTAACTTGAGAAGACTTGTTTTCACTCAAGAAGGCTTGCCTACCAAGTTAGAACAATAACAAAGAAGGGTTGGTTTTCTGACCTTGAAATACTAGTAACTCACCAGAAAACAAATAGACAAGATAATAATACTGTTATGTTTTGACCTTTTGACCCGACCAAAAATACCATTCAAGGTGATGCCCCGGAAGGAAGTGACACATTCTAATGGCAGTTATGAGAGGAAATCGCGTGGGCGGAAATTGGCTGATGAAATGGGACGAGCAAAAAAAATTCCCATGGTACACTACAGAGTGATGCACCGGAAGAGAGTGACCTCTTAACTGCATGACAGTTATTTCCGCTTGATGACGATTAAACATTCGATTTCAAAGATCGAGTGGGCGTCGAACGATTATATAATTCAGTTGAGTTCGACGAGCCAGAGTAGTTGCCAGGAGAGTTCCAGACAGTTGGAGAAGTGCTGTGGAAAGGAAAGCCACACCCGACCGAGGGGGCCCTTGGATACCTCGATGGAGTTTGAGGTCCGGAGAAGATGCTGATAAGATGCAATAAAGAAAGCCATCACACAGCAGAGTGAGCCCCTAGGCGTCCGGTTGAGCAGCACTAAAGAACGAGAAAGATATAATGTGACGGTCATAACAGTGGGGTCGAAATATTACAGTTTATGTTCCGTCTCCAGCTCCCTCTCACATGCAACCCTTGAACAACCCTTTCGATCCCTTGCAATAAAGTGAGAGGTAAAATATTGTTAAAGAAATCTTCCTGCGTCGTTTATTACTGCGTCTTTGTCACTGCGTCTTAATTATTTTGTCGTTGTGATGCTGTAGATGAGTATATAACAATACGGTACAAGACACATCAAAAGTTGTCAAACAAAAACGACCAAACAGAAATGAACTACCAGCTTCGGAAAATGAAAACGCCACATTACCAACCAACGCACAACCAAGCAAACCTAAAGAAACATTATCAAAAGAACAAAAGATAATTCTAGAAAGTGTAAAGAGAATGATAAACAGTGAAAAGACTACTTTACCATAATTAAGAAATATAGAATGGAGAAAAGTTAAGACAGAATCGAATGAAATAAATCAAGGACGTGAGCAAAACAGACTAAGCCCACCAGCAACCCCCCAAAAGAAAAAAAAGCGTTTAAAAGTGTTTACTGTGAAATATTTTTTCCGAATACTTCACTGTCAAGATGAGTCTTGGATATGACTCTAGACTTCATCCGATGGTGAGAATCCAGTCCTGGAAATGTGGAGTACACTTACATTGACATTATTCCTCGGTCCATTTTTGAATAAGTGTTTGAAAGGGTTCAACGATTTGTTCAAATACATCTGCTTAAAAACTATTAACATTCAATTGGAATGTTTTCTAAAAAGAAACCTAAGGAAACAAGTTTCGAATGTACAATGAACGTGATTCCCTTACCTGTAGGCATAAAATAATCATAGACGTGTGGACATGCCATTAAAACCAATCTATCTACTCACTTTCTTGAAACATACCTAACCCTGGTCAACAAAGAAAATGTCCCGGAGCATGATATAGTTCGTGTGTGTATGTGTATTTCTGCTTGTTCGTGTTATTGTTTTTATAAGTCTATGCACATATCTATGATGAATTGGTTTTTATACTGACAATACTTCTTGAAAATATCAGGACGAAACGCTTTCAGTTATTTCTTTCATAGCTCTCTCATGATCTACTCTTTCTCTTATATATGCTAATTTACCGATCATGAGGTGTAGACATACACAAAACACAAATCTTTTAAATAATTGCGTTAACGTTTATCAAATATACCTTCAGAGAAAAAAAAATATTCCCTGAAGCGATATAAAACCTCCGTAGAATAGTTGTGTCAAATCCCACATGTGTCGATAGGACATTAAAAATGGCGATATTCAGTATTCACATAAACTTCGATTTCATAAAGAAAATAAAACGTACGGCTCTTTAGCAAAAAAAACAAAAAAACTTTTTGAACCAATATCAGCCAATTAGACATTGAACCAAAAAATCTTCGCTGAATATTTAGATGATAAAAAATCACAACCTTCTCCAGCGTAGACTAACCCACATCTATCATCATGACATTAGAAAGGATGAACTTTTGTAAAAAGGCATGAAATCTAAATCTTCATCAAGAATTATATGCCCAGTCGGCTGGAGCTGTAGAACACATCCACTACTTATCTGCAGTGGGGTAAGATTTCCATAATCAATGTTCTAGTAAGACACTAAACAATCTGATGGTGAGGGTCCAGAAATGCTGGAGCCTTGGGGAATACGGAGTACTCCTTCATTCCCATCGTTCCTGGGTCGACTCTGGCTCGGAGAGGTAACATCTGATAGGTTCCTATCTATGGGTCAAATATAATTTAACTATGTGCTTACGCTCAACTGAACTGCTTCAAATAGAACTGTTTTGATATTTTAACTGCGTACTTAAGATGAAGTGAATCCCAGCTGCATAGTCTACAGCAAGCAGCAAGCAGGCATTGGCCTCCACATGAACGGAAACAAAACGGAGTGCATGTGTTTTAATCAAGAAGAAACTATATCCATTTAAAATGACGGTCCTCTGAAATTTACGGAAAATGTTGTCAATATTCTTCTAGTGAAGGCTAGGATTGGTATCGACAGGATATCAATCATATGAAGTCTAATATATCGATAAAATAAAACGGGATTTCTTCCAAGCAGTGGTTGTTTCAAGACTGTTTAGATGTCAACAAAACGTACTGAGAAAAGGCTAACCTGCAACTTCACAAAAATGCTATGAGTTATATTGAACAAATCCTGGAAGCAAAACCTTACGAAGCAGCATCTGTACTGCTACTTACCTCCCATCTCTAGAACCATCTAAAACAAACAAGTAATGTTGGGCCCTTCTAGATAGGGAAGGATGATCTCATAAGTGACGTCCTCCTATGGTCCCTGCACATGGACGCATCAGTGTTGGTTGACTAGCAAGAAATTACCTTCAATAGTTCTACACAGAGGGAGGACGCTTTTTAGAAGACCTGTCGGAGCAGTGGACGATAAGGACGGATATATATATATAGAGAGAGAGAGAGAGGAGGAGGAGGAAGAGAGAGAGAGAGAGAGAGAGAGAGAGAGAGAGAGAATCCGAGAAACCCATGTTGTCATCGTGATTTGATGATATATATATATATATATATATATTACATGTTAATGTCTCTGACACAAGGTTTCTTACATCGCCTCACCAAATAAATAAGTAAGAACCATAAAAATCTTATATATATATATATACATATATATATATTCACCAATCGTCCGGGGGACAGGGGTTCAAACCTTAGTCGAGTCATACCAAAGACTAAAAAAAATGGTACTTGTTACCGCCTTGATTAACCCTCAGTATTATAGGGTAAGGATCAAGACTGAAGTTGACCAATCCAGGGAATGGATGGTTTGGTTTGGTTTGGCGGGTTTTATGGCATATTAACCATTGTAGATCATTTAACGCTAAATCCATTTTTATATAAATAATCTGTTCTATTTAAAACAATTCAGTTTAGCATAAGTACACAGTTTAATTGTCAAAAACTTTTATTTCCAACTATTCAAGAAGTTATATGTAACAATTCAGTTAAGTGTAAACACAATTTTAATGTCGAAAAACAGTTCTATTTCAAATAATTCAGTTAAGCATAAACACGCAGTTTAAATGTAAGTACGGTTTAATTGTAAAAATATTTCTATTTCAAGCTATTTAGTTTACTCAAACAATTCAGTTTAGCATAAGAATGCTGTTAGTTCTATTCAACCCATAGATAGGGCCCTATCAGGTGCTACCACTCCGGGCCATAGTGGACCTGGGAGCGATGGTAATAAAGGGGCACTCCGCATTCCCCAAAGCTCCAGCACTGCTAGAACCTCACCAGCCGATTGTTTAGTGTCATATCCAGGACCCTCGTTGGTGGGGTCTTACCCCTCTGCAGAGAAGTGTATTCTACAGCCCCAGCCGACTGGGCAACCAGGGAATGGAATAGCACCCAACCCTTCACAACGGTGTAGTTGTTGTTGAAAATGGAGCCTTCGGGTCACCTCGACTATGGTCACAATATATATATATATATATATATATATATATATATATATATAAGTACTATTAAATTACGAAAAATTAATAAAAATAGATCATTGATTATTACTGACAGATTTAATGTAGATTTGCTTTTACTAATAAATTGATTTGCATTTTTTAAACAGTATGTTTCTTTCGAAACAAAACAATCTGATTTTACAAAGTATTATAATGGATTTTTTTTCTTTTTTTCTTTGGTGATTTGTGTCTCCCATGTGCAGGTGTAGGATATTGAAAGACCCAAAACACCAAATGAGGTTGGGAAGAGCATCACCGACGATGTGGTCAGGGGCACCTGAGAGTGTATTCCTTAAAATTCTATTTCATTCAGACGATTTTATTCAAAGGTTCACTCAACTTATAGACACACACGCACACATGCATTTATACTCGCACACGCAGACAGAAAAACAGACACACTCAGACACACAGATACGTATATATATATATATATATATACAGAGAGAGAGAGAGAGAGAGAGAGAGATTAAAACAGAGGGGCAATGTACCTCTTTATTGATGTTATTCTCTTTTGGGGAGAATAGAGTTACATGTTAAATTCACTTTATATTAAATTGCACCTGTTTTTCTGTCGCTTGCATTTTATAACGAATTGAAGAAATTAAAAGCACCATATTTTCTTGTTTTTTCTTAAACACAACATTTTGTGTAAAAATGATCTATCTATCTATCTATCTATCTATCTTTAAAGTGCTTTACCTTCATATATGTACATTTTAACATCAGTCGATATATATATATATATATATATATATATATATATATATATATATATATATATATATATGAGGTGCATACGATGATTTTCCGGACTTTTTTCGTATGGGCACGTTTATTGATAGTCCACACATGAAACTGTAGTCCCCTTTGAAGTAATCAATCCGGCTGCCATGCACTTGTTGTACTGTTACAACAACTTCTGGAAGGCCTTATGAATGTTCTCTTGTGTGAGCATGTGTTCTCTTGTGTGAGCATGTCAATGACCTTCGTCACAGCCTCTTTCATCTCCTCAATTGTCTCATAACGACAGCCTCTGAGCTTAGGGAATAAGCAAAAGTCACTGGGAGCAAGGTCTGGACGATAGGTAGGGTGAGGAACTGTCTTGATGTCCAGCTTGGTCAAATAGTCTGTGACAAAGATAGAGTTGTGGACTGGTGTATTGTCTTGGTGGAAATATCACCGACCCGATTTGAAGAGTGCTGACCACTTCCGACAGAATCTCTTCCTGAACTCCCTTAAAACCTCAACGTAGTAATCCTAACCCTAACCCTTTGGCCAATCAATTCTGGTGTATTGTCTTCCTTACTCCTCCCACACCTCTCATCATCCCTCACAGACTCCCTACCTTCCTTGAATCTTTTATGCCACTCAAAAACTGATGGTCGATTCACGGAAGATGCTCCAAAAGCAGTCTGAAGCATTCCATACGTTTCTATGGCATATTTTCAAAGTTTAAAACTAAATTGTACTGCATATCGTTCTTCTAAAGTGTCAGACGACATTTTTGAAATTCACCAGCTGTGACAATCAGGTTTTAGTAGGGTGTATTCCAATTGCTGCTGTAGCTGTTCATTTGAACCTGAAACCATAACAATTGGTCAGTCATCTCATAAGATGTATAGCAATAACATAGTGAGTTTTCAAGAGTCTACGACAATTTTAAAGCCCATACGAAAACATTCTGGAAACTTATCGTATGCTCCTCGAATATATATATATATATATATATATATGCTCCTTATATATATATATAGCTATATATATATGCTCCTTTTATATATATATATATATATATATATATATATATATATATATCATTAAAGAATTAAGTGAATACATATTTTCTAAATCAAACGGACTTTCTGTGTAATAGAGATAGGAAACTAGATTTTTATGATTGCGTGCCAGCTATTCTTTTCTCTTTTGTATAGAGATAAAGACACTAAAATGCGTATAGTTTTAGGAATTTCTTTGTCATGTGCAAAATGGGATGATAAAATGAATGTGAATCTGTGGTAATTATTTTTCTTGTCACGGACATCGGAAAAAGATTATCAGAAACAACAGAGTGATAAAAATTAAAATAAGTTATTTTCTAATGACATGAATGTATAACTTCCTTTAATTTCATCTTGTCCGTCTACATCAATTCTAAAATTGTTCTATATCGACCATTTTACACACACACACACACATATATATATATATATATATATACCAGTTTATGTATTCATTCGTGCGAATGTCTAATTATCATTGTCTCTCCTGGTAAATCGACATGCATTTTCACATTTTTTACCCACCACCTACGAGTCAATAGTTGAGTTGATTGAATTCTTTAGCCTTAGTAAGGCAACCATTTTGGGAGAAGTAAACAGCCTGTTTTCATTGGCTGTTTACTAAAAGACAGATGTCTATAAGAACGGCCGAAGTCCAGCCTTATTGCCTTTTTTCTTTGCTTTGGTAGAGGCTCAAGCGTGGCACGTCGCGATCACGGAGGTGGCTTGGCTCTTCCAGAGTCATGCCGGGGTTGTTGTCGGAGCCGATATGATGCAGAAATAATCTGAAATCGGCAATGAAGACAGTGCATCACTGAAGACCGCCCTGATGCATCTAAGATGTATGATCGAAAATATATATATGTGTGTGAGTGTGTGTGTGTGTGTGTGTTTGAAACTGGGTTTCAGGGAATCAATAAGTCCGCTTGCTAGCACGTAAATATTGACTGAGTAGTCTTGCGGAATTTTGTTGCTTTGCCAGGGAAACACATGTTATGGATTATTAATGTTCTATTTTACGTTTTTATACTTCACTAAACACACACACACACACACACACATACATATATATATATATATATATATATATATATATATATATAAATCAGAGGCGGAGAAGGAATAGTGCTACTCGTGCCCGGCATGACCAATAACTCGGTCAATGTTATTCAAAATGGATTAAAAATCATCCATTAATTTCAAGCAAACATACTTAGTCTGATCTCAATTAAATTACGTATCTATTCAAGTTTCGATAACTAAGTAACCAAAAGTTCATAAATATATCTGGGAATAATACAACGATGCTGTTTTGAACGGATGGTCTTTGTCCGGCCACCGTCAGATCCACTGAACATCCCATAAAATCGGCTATAATGTTGAACACGCGTTATCCGTGCCAAGCACAAGACCCTTATAATAACAGTAATGTTAGAGAAATCTCGCTTTTGGCTGTAGCCAATGGCCAAACAAGTCAAAGTACCGTGCTCAAAAAAATTAGCACAATGTGACTGTTGACGTCTGTGTTGGGAAGAGGGAGAGGGACCGAGAGAGAGAGAGAGAGAGAGAGAGAGAGAGAGAGAGAGAGAGAGAGAGAGAGAGAGAGAGGTGGGTAGCAGATTATGGCCGTCGCCGACGTCATCATCATCGCTATGTTAAATGTTGGTTTAACGGCGTGTTTTAATTCGTTTTTTCACTAACAGATCTCTATTTCTTTAATGAATGTTGCATATATTACATTCTGTAACTAAAATTTGTTTATTTGAATACATTTTCAACAAATAATCTTTATTTTAATCGAAATTGAAACTACTAGCTGTGTCTGTGTATATCGTAGACACATACATACGCATAAATACATGAAGAACTTATCTTATCTAACAAGACTACAAATTATATTGTATCTTGATTGTTTACAAAAAAATACCATGCAAGGTAAGTTAGTCAATCTGTGCTATACAATGGAGAATCCCGCAAGAGCAACTATGATGGCTTACTTGGGGTCCACAGACCACGGGTTGGGAACTGAAGTTAACAGAGGGCGGGGGCGAGCACGAGTAGCAAAAATAGGCTAGAGTCACCATTGATATATATATATATATATATATATATATATATAATTTTTGTGTAACGTATCTGTCAACAGAAAAAGAATTTATGATGACAAAACATCCTTCATTAGAACAATGGATATACCACTCCAACTATAAGTTATACATCAATTTTCTTAAACCTTAAAAATGTTTTCAAAAATTTCAAAAAGTTTTTCAATTTTTTTTTTTCAAAACACTATATTCAAACTATGACCAAAGGTCAAAACTAATTGAGAAAAAAATGACAAAAAAAACATTATAGGTTTATTTCTGCCAGTGTTACAAACACACACACACCCCACCAACACATGCATATATATATATATTGTCCAATGATCGTCTAGCCATGAAAATTGACCGGCACAAACTCTGTTGATTCTGTCTACTCTACCGTAACCAATTATTTAATTTGGTTTTATGGCATATCAACCTTTGTAGGTTATTTAACGCCAAATCCTTTTTATGCAAATAATCAGTTCTGTTTTAAACAATTCAGTTTAGCATGAGTACACATTTTGTCAAAAGCATTTCTATTTTAAACTATTCAGTTTATTCAAGCAGTTATATATAGCAATTCAGTTTAGTGTAATACAGTTTCAATGTCCAAAAAGTTCAATTTCAAAAAAATTCTGTTTAGCATAAGCACGCATTTAAAATGTAAGTATGGTTTAATTGTCAAAAACATTTCTATTTCATGCTATTCATTTTAATCAAACAATTCAGTTAAGCATAAGTAAGCCGCTAATTCTATTCAATACATAGATAGGGCCCTATCAGGTGCTACCACTACGGGCCAGAGTGGACCTGAGTTAAATGTCAAAGAGTTTTATTTCAGGTAATTCAGTTCAGCATAACAACTCAGTTTAGATGTCAAAACAGTTCTACTTCGAGCAATTCAGTTCAGCATTAGTACGCAGTTTTAATGTCAAAACAGTTATATTTTAAACAATTCAGTTTAGCATTAATACGCAATTTAAAGGTATAAAAACAGTAAACGCCAACCACCGTTTAGTTCTATTTAACCCATAGATAGGACCCTCATCAGGTGCTACCACTCCGGGCCAGAGTGGACCTGGGAGCGATGGTAATAAAGGGGTACTCCACATTCTCCAAAACTCCTGTATTGCTGGAACCTCACCTTCAGATTGTTTAGTGTCATATCAAGGACACTCGTTGGGGTGGGGGCGTATTACCCCTCTGCAGAGAAGCAGTCGGTGTATTCTACAGCCCCAGCCGACTGGGCAATGTTTAATTTGGTGTTAAGAACTTCTCCCACAAAAATATAAACAGATTAGGCTTTTGATCTCATTTGAATTAAAGTATAGCTTTAAATGTATCCGTTCGGTGGGAACAAGCGTTTAGGTGCGAATTATAGACATGTTATGCTTCCTACGGTGCATGGAACATGTTTATTTTCTTACAGTTTATTATTTTTCAACCTGGTTTGTCCTTGCCCAGTCGGCTGGGGCTGTAGAATACACCGACTGTTTCTCTGCAGAGGGGTAAGACCCCCCCCATAACGAGTGTCCTGGATATGAAACTAAACAATCTGATGGTGAGGTTCCAGCAATGCTGGAGCTTTTGGGAATACGGAGTACCCCTTTATTGCCTTCGCTCCCAGGTCCACTCGGGCCCGGAGTGGTAGCAGCTGATAGGGCCCTATCTATGGGTTAAATAGAACTAACAACATTCTTATGCTAAACTGGATTGTTTGAGTAAACTGAATAGCTTGAAATAGAAATGTTTTTGACAATTAAACCGTACTTACTTTGAAACCGTGCTTATGCTTAACTGAATTATTTGAAATAGAACTGTTTTTCGACATTAAAATTGTATTTACACTTAACTGAATTGTTACATATAATTTCTTGAATAGTTTGAAATAAATGTTTTTGACAATTAAACTGTGTACTTATGCTAAACTGAATTGTTTTAAATAGAACAGATTATTTACATAAAAATGGATTTGGCGTTAAATAACCTACAAAGGTTGATATGCCATAAAACCAACCAAACCAAACCAAACCTGATTTGTCCTGAAACCAACTGGACATGCTTTCTGTATTCCACGTAACGCTAATATCCTTGTTAAATTCACGAATCCAAATATTCTCTCGCTTGATATGAGTTAATAGTTGGCTAGAATGAGACCTTTAAACTTAGTATTGCAATTAGTCTAGATTTATGAACACTCAGAATAAAAATCAATTGAATGCCTGAGGAAGGATTTGGCTCTGCTTGGTTATTTGTGACCAAGAAACTCTACAGGTAGAGCACCCCACGACAAAACTCGATTGCGATATATGTCATTGACATATCTTTTATTGACACGCATATGACTGTTCCTCTTGTATGTAGTTGCTATACCGACAAATATATTCCGTTTATACTCGAGTAATGAACAACTTCGTGTAAAGAACAACCTCTAAGTCTTAGCCGTTCACCAAAGTGTTTTTATCATATATTGCTTTTTGTGAACGACCTCGCTTGTTCTGGCTATGCAAGCCTACAAGTAAAGTAAAATTGGTGACCATAGTCAAGGGCGACCAGAAGGTTCCCTTTTCAATATCTACGACACCGAGGTGTAGGGGAGGGCGCTACTTCTTTCCCTGGATTGCTCCACTTTACCCTCTATACGTGCCTTATACTGCTGAGTGTTAAGCAAGAAGGTATCAAGTGCCATTTTTAGAGTCTTTGATATGACGCAACCTGGGATTGAACACAGGTCTCCCGGACCCTTGGCGAACACGATATTCACTAGGCCAAATATTTCCTTAACCCCCTATGGCATATACAGAAAACATTTATACACTGATTTATTCTTTCAAAACAACAGGAATGCAATCAAAATCAGTACAGTGCTAAAAACAATGTAGATTAAACCTTGATGAGGCCTTCAATGTTTACTCAGAAATTCCAAATACATTTCATTAATTAAGTAGTTTATTCATTTAGAAAACATCATTTGGGTATATTATTGAATGATATATACAATTGTTCCCAATCGCAGTCAAATATTTCTAAAACATAGGCCATCGTATCCATGATTCGGTAAAATTAAGAGTTAGTCTGAATTTTCGCATAGCCTAGCTAATACTTTATCAAAAGGGTGTTAGTTAAGATAATGAAGTTGTTACATAGCTCTATTTTCTATTTTCTTAATATATGTACGTATTATATGCATAGATATTATCAATAGTAAAAAAAGTCTAGTAGGCACTTGCCTGAAATGTACCTTAGCTAACAGCCTTTTTTTAGTTATCAGGTTTGCGGAGACACTTTGGATAGAGGTTACGCAAGGCTAAGCCTAAAAACAAGACAACCTTCGATGTTTTAAAAACATATCTCATATGATGAAGAACGAACCCTGGTATTAGAAGTGAAAAATGTTATTTAAAAAGTTGTTTCGGTTCACTATTATATACGGTACATTACATTATGCATCATTACATCAACCATAATCCTAATTTTGTTTTAATCCTAATCAATATTTTCATCATTAATTTAACTCATATCCATCTTTATAGTTCTTCGGGGGTTTATGAAGATACATACTTGACAAACTTTATATAAGTTTAACCATTTTAGATTAAAATTTTATCGTCATGAGTATATATTTGTGTATCACATTTGGTTTATACACCTGATCCTTATTCTGTTGAATTGAAATTAAGAAGGTATCGTTGAAACTGTCTGTTTTGTAGGTTTTTTTTTACTTTTTATTTTTGTTCTTTTCATAGATAACTTGTCTATAATCAATAAAAACTGGTGAGTGGATGAGACTCAAGATAATAACATAACAACAAAAGATAAATCCAATTTACAAACTAATAATTACACACATTTGAGGCTTAACGTTTCGGAAAAATAATCTTGAATTATGCGAAATCTGTCCGTTTGACCATAAAACTTTCGTTTTCTTCTCCACTACTTATTCTGTAATAACCCTTTGATCATGTTCATTCGCGTAATTTTACCTAGATTGCTTTTCTATTGGTCTCTATCTCTGTCTGTCTATCTGTTTCATATACACATACAGCGACTACAGGCACGCAGCCACACACACACACACATACACACACACATATATGTGTGTGTGTGTGTGTGTGTGTGTGCATGTGTGTGTGTGTGTGTGTGTAAGGAATACACTCACGCACACACACACACACACACACACACACGTATATATATATATATATATATACGTGTGTGCATATGTGTGTGTGTGTGTGTGTGTGTGTAAGGAATACACTCACGCACACACATACACACACACACACACACGTATATATATATATATATATATATATATATATATATATATATATATATATATATATATTGCAGGCACATGGAAAGTTTAGTATTATATGAGATTGAAATGCCTGGAAGAGAAACTGGAATCCATATCTATCTCACCTATGTGTAAAATTAAAGAAATAGTGTGTGCTGTTGTCGTTGTGTTGTATAAATCTCGAAGAAGGATAATACTGAATTCAAACAGAAGAAAAAATTCGAAAAAAACACTTAAATGAAGTTTCGACAAGCCGTGTTTTTTTGGATTTTTTTTCAGTACTGCAAAGATATTGTATATTAGACTAATAAATCAATTCCTTAATAAAAATTTGATATTATTGACGCTCGTATTATTCTTCCTTCGCGTAAAGTACATAAGTTTCATAAGAAAACATTTACGCAGACTAAGTGACTACCTTTTTTTGTCGGCTGGAGCAGTAGAATACACCGACTGCTTCTCTGCAGATTATTTGTCCGAAAGTGAACGTAATAGCGCGACTGGAGTTCGAATAGGTGTACTACGACTGTGCAGTCTAGCGAGTTAACCATTACACCACAGGGACACCCGCTTCGGATTTAATAGCTCATTAGATAAATAATATTTTACATATAATATCATGCGTAACATATTCCTGGAACAACCAAGCCCCGAATATCATCTGAAGGGGGAAGAAGATTAGTAAGAAGTAGGATTGTTGTTACATCTTCATCTTTCGATAAACTGAACGAAAATATGAAAACGGAAAGATTTTTACTGGCAATCAAGTTTGTGCCCGTGTTGTAGTCGTTATCGTCGTAGGAAATGGACACGGCGACACGAGTTCAAATCCTGGACGAGACTGATTGCATTTCACATAGCACTAATACCCTTGGGAAAGGTATGAATCCAATTATTCTCCTTCCAGCTATGGGTAAATAGTAGGACAGACTAGGTTCTTCAGCCTTGGTTAGGCAACTAGTCTAGGAGAAGGAAAACTCTGAATTCAAACCTGTTAAACTCCGCTTAAAAATTGACCTTGTGTCATATCCTGCCAGAGCAGAGGGGTTGGTAAATAGTATCAAGTCTGTATTATGTACTGGTAGTTTTAATAATCATCTATGCCAGGGAAACCTGTTGTTTGAAGAGGGTAGGAAACTGCTCATTTGAGAACGACAGACTACAGCACTAATTCATCAGAATTTCAGTGTTATTTTTAGTCATTTAATTGCGTTTAATGTTCAGTTATTTAATGGAGTTCAGTGGATTATCCTCGGGAGAATTGCATTATAGTGGATTATATAAAAACTGAGCTTTGAATGCCAAATAATATAAATGGTATTACCAAGAAGAAAGGGTGAATTACTTAACTCTCCCCGTACGCAGCGTAGTGTAAGAAAAAGTGGTTTGTGCAGTTATATATATGAAAGTAACTCGTACTGTTTTTTTGTAAATAATAATAATAATAATAATAATATGCACAACACAGCACTTGTCCTAGAAAATAACATACATAAACTCCTATGGGACTTTGACATAAACAGGGATCACCTAATCTCGGCCAGAAGACCAGACTTAATAATAATTACCAAAAACAAAGAGAACTTACAAAATTGCCGACTTTATTGTCCCGGCTGACCACCGAATAGAACTGAAAGAATGTGAAAAGAATTATAAGTACCTCGACCTTGCTAGGAAATACAAAAAACTGTGGAACATGCAGGTTAGAATTATACCAATTGTAATTGGTGTGTTTGGAACAGTAACTAAAGGGTTACTAAAGGGCCTAGAGGACTTGGAAGGTGGCAGACGGGTGGAGACCATCTAAACGACAGCATTATTGAGAACGGCCAGAATACTGAGAAGAGTCCTGGAGACTTGAGGTGTTTTGCTGTCTCTCAAACCCCAGTGAAAGATCATCAGCTAAACTGATGTGAAAAACTCTGAAGGAGTAAATAATAATAATAATAATGATAATAACAAGGCTCACTGAATAGCTAAGGAAAATAAGAATGAATAGTTGGTTTGCTGACTTTAAAATACTGAAATCCACCAACAAATATACAGGCAAACACATTAAGAAACCCCTAATACAGTAACCAAGACACTAAATACTGGAAAGCAAGTAATTCCTAACTAAACAATACATGGCAATGACACATGTACCGGAAACACACACACACAGACATTGAACCAAGGGGGAAAAAAAACAAATATAAATGCCACTCGAAAAATCATGTCTGAAAAGAGAACTACATTGCCTTCTCTCAGGAAACAAGACTGGAGGACAATCATATCCGAAACCGAGAAAGTGAATGACTTATTGACAAATATCCCGACAAACGACATCACGTACTTAAACGATTTGATATATGGAGGGGCAAAATTAGTCTGTGAAAAAACCGGTGTCCCCTTGAAGACCGCCGGCAGAAAGCCAAAACCCTTTTGGGAACTCAGACTTGAATCACAGACAAAAAGACTACGAAAACAAGCAAAAACGGAACATTAAGAAATATTCGTACGAAACTGAAAAAGTACGGCAACTCAAAAAAAGCTTGAGAGACCAACAAAAAATACTAGCGAAAGAATGAAGACAAAAAAAGATACAAAGTCAAGATCAAACACTATAGACAAAAAAGAACGTTCCAAAACAACGAAAAAAATTCTACCAACATGGGGAGAATGGGTGAAGCCATATTCACAACCGGATTCGAGAGAGTCAAGAAGAGTGTGATGCAAAATATGGGAACGGAAAGATCACAGCAAAAATGCCGAATGGATAAACAACATGGAAACAGAGTTGCTAATGTTCGAAGAAGGCCATCAGGTGAACATACACCCTGACGGGCTAAAAGCAACACTTTAAAAGATAGCAAACTGGAAAAAACCTGGACTAGATGGCATACATGGATTTTGGTTTAATAAATTCACCTTCATACACGACAGACTTGCTACGGAAATTAATAGATTCATACAGAAACCTGAGATACCCGAATGGATGACCAAAGGGAAGACCACTATAATCCAAAAAGACCAACTCAAAGAACTGTCTCAGACAACTATTGAACCATAACGTGCCTACTGATGATGTGTAAAATACTAACCTCACAAATAAGAGAGATCTACTACTCGTTGATAAGCCACGGGATCCTCGCCGAGGGACAGAAAGGATGCCGAAAAAGAACCATAAGGAACTACTATAGAGGAACAGAGGAACTACTATATATAGATCAACACATCCTCAACGAAAGTAAAACGAGGCTGGATTGAATGCAAAAAGGCTTACGATAAGGTCCCTCAAAGTTGGATACTCTACTTTCTCAAAATGTATAAAACACCCGCCCAAGTCGTACAGTTTATCGAGAAGACCATGCAAACCTGGGGAGAGGATTTTACAGCTGGAGAAAAAAAAGGTTAGTGGAGGTAAAAATCCATAAAGACATATTCCTGGGAGTTGCACTGTCATCTTTACTATTTGTAATAGCCAGGATACGACTCAGCTACATTTTAGGAAGTGCATAGCCGGTTACAAACTCAGTGAACCGCAGTGAAAGATCAACCACTGGACGACATCAGACTTTTTCCGAAAACGAAAAAGAATTGGAAAATCTAATGCAAAATGTGATAATATAGAGTCAAAATGTATGAATGGAATCTGGCATAGAAAAACGCCACATGCTTGTAATGAAAAGTGGCAAATGTCACATGACGGAATGAGTAGAACTACCAAATGAAGCAGGAATCAGGAAACCTATAAATACTTGTGGATATTAGAAACTTACCCATCAAACAACAGGAAATGAAAAAAAATAGTATCTCAGAAAAACTAGAAAATGACATGAGACACAATTCTATAGTAGGAATCTTATCAAAGGGATACATATATAGGTTTTTCCCCTGGTAAGATACTCGGAACCATTCTTGAAGGGGACCAGAGAAGAACTTAAGCAGATGGACCAGAGAAGAAGAAAACTAATGACAATGCATAAAGAATTATTTCCCAGAGATTATATTGACAGTTGATATGTGTCAAAAAGAGAGGGAGGAAGAAGGCTTACCGGCATTGAAGACAGCGTTGATGCATCGATACAACGACTCGAAGACAACACAGAAAAGGACGGATGATGGCATAACATTTCCTCATTTTTTTTAGGTGGCAAGGATGCTCACATGCCCGGCAACTTTTAATTTTGCCAATAAGTTTTTTTTTTTCTTGGCAGAATTGGATCACCATTTCTGCACATTGTAGATTTTCGCTTAGCTGCGATAAATTTATGTATATCATTATTTGTAACTAAGTAAACAAATTGATTGAGTTATTTTATCTTAAATTTGATTAGCTAGGCCTTTCGCCATATTCCGATTCTTTCCGGAAACACTCGTGAAAGTTCGGCTTTTTTGCGGTAACATAGATGCATAATTACCCAGAAATATTTTGGAGACATGAAGAGATTTGCTGTCATTTAGTCTTCAGAGAAAGACAACCAGCCAACTTTGGTTCAAATAACAACGACGAAAACGAAGAAGAACAAGAACACTACTACTACTACTACAACTAATAATAATAATACAGATAAGAAAACTAATGACCATGCATAAGGCATTACACCCCAGAGACGACGTTGACAGACAATATGTATCTAGAAAACAGGGAGGAGGAGGACTTGCCAGAATCGAAGACACCGTTGACGCATCCATACAACGGCTCCAAGACTACATAGAAAAACACGAACGAGGATTAATTACAACCATCAGAGTCGATACGGACAACACGATAAACGAAAGAATGACGACAACTAGGAAACAAAAATGGGAAGGAAAACAACTCTATTGCCCCTTTAAGTGTCTAATAAACAACATCTCACACCAGAAAACCTGGACCTGTCAAAGAAAAAGAAACCTTAAGAGAGAAACGGAATCCCTTCAAATAGCAGCACAGGACAATGCCATAAGAACGAATCCTATCAAAGCGAGAATAGATAAGACGCAACAAAACAGTAAATGTACGCTATGCGGTGACAGAGACTAAACGTTCAATCACATTATAAGCGAATGCAGCAAATTAGCACAGAAGGAGTACAAGGCGAGACACAACTGGGTCTGCAAGGTGATCCACTGGGAAATGTGCAGGAAATTTCAGTTTGACCATACAAACAAATGGTATTAACACAACCTGGCGCCTGTCCTAGAAAATGACTCGCATAAACTCCTATGGGACTTTAGCATACAAACTGATCACCTAATCCCGGCCAGAAGACCAGACCTCATAATAATCAACAAAAGAAAGATAATCTGCAAAATTGTTGACTTTGCTGTCCCGGCGGACCACAGTATAAATCTGAAGGAAAGCGAAAAGAAGGATAAGTACCTCGACCTTGCTAGAGAATTGAAAATGTAGAACATGAAAGTAACGATTATGCCAATTGTGATTGGTGCGATAGGCGCAGTAACTAAAGGATTATTAAAGGGCCTGGAGGACTTGAAAGTTAGCGGACGGGTTGAGACTATCCAAACGACAGCATTGCTGAGGACGTCCAGAATACTGAGACGAGTCCTGGAGACTTGAGGAGACTTGCTGTCACTCAAATTCCAGTGAAAAACCATCAGATAATACTGATGTGAAACACTCTAGAGGAGTAAAAATTATAATACTGATACTACTACTACGACTACTACTACTAATAATAATACAACTAATACTACTTCTAATAATTATAATAACACATTTCAGAAAATAATTCAATTTTTTATACATTTATGTCAATGTATCTGGCATGAATCCACTGATACCCTAGTGATTGATCAAATGTTATGTTTCGACCTTTTGACCCGGCCAAAAATGCCATACAAGGTGATGCACCGGAAGGAAGTGATACATTCTAATGGTAGTAATGAGAGGAAATCGCGTGGGCGGAAATTGGCTGATGAAATGGGACGAGGTAAAAATATCCCATGATACTCTCATAGACTGACGCACCGGAAGAGAGGAGCTTCTGAACTGCATGACAGTTATTTCCGCTTGATGACGATTAAACATTCGATTTCAAAGATCGTGTAGGCGTTGAACTATTATATAACGCAGTCAAGACGGAAGTTGAGGCAGTTGAGTTCCGGTCAGAGAGTTCGAGTTCCAGTGGAGGCGAAATGTGGTAGGGAAAGCCACACCAGGCCGAAGGGTCCTGTGGCCCTGATGAGCTGAGGTCCGTTGAAGATGCAGATAAGATGCAATAAGGAAAGCCATCACACAGCAGAGTGAGCCCCTAGACCCCCGATTGAGCATCAAGAGAACAAGAAAGACACAACGTGACGGTCACAACAGTGGGGTCAAGATATTCCAGTTTATGTTCGGTCTCCAACTCCCTCTCACATGCAAACCTTGAACAACCCTTTCGAACCCTTGCAATAGAGTGAGAGGTATATATTTTTGTGAAGAAGTCTTCTTGCGTCTTTATCATTATCTTTGCGTCGTTTATTACTGCGTTTGTTATCATTGCGTCGGTATGTATCCAGTATATATATGTATATTTCTGCATGAATCAGCAGATGACAATATAACACAAACAGTACCACGACTGTCATTCTTCAGGGATGGTTTTGGCATAAAAATACCCACGAAATTTGATATGCCATTAAGCAAATATAGCAAACCAAATCTACTTCTATCTATCTTTCTACCTATCTATCAAGTTTGTTCTTTGTCTCATCTACAATTTAATGTACAGGCCATTCCCCACATATTAATTCTTGTTTTATACATTCATATGAAGGTGAATTAATTTTAATTACTTACATATGCCTCATTTCATGTTAAGAACATATCTTTAAATCGATTACTTTCAAATATTCTCATATGCAAGATAGGTAATCCCTACACTGCCTTGAGTAGAAAAAAAACACAAGTATATTCTTGACGAGCAATAAACAAATGTATTGACATTCAAAGAAAAATATCATTAACTTTGTAATACTCCATGAATTCATCACGGCTCTATTGTTTAGTGTCACAATTTTTTTTATTAATATTTTCCTGGTGCTTACACGACAGAAGTTATTGTTATAGGAAATGTAGTTGGTTGTTTTTTTTTTTTGGTTTTATGGATTATCAACCTTTGTAGGTTATTTAACGCCAAATTTTGTTTATATTTATATACATTCAACCGAGCATTTCTAAACAAATATTTAGTAGGTAAAATTTTCTATAAGCAGGAATTCATTTGTTTGCACATGATTTACCAGGTTTAATTCGTCATATTTTTGGTTGTTTATTTTTTTAGAGCACACCAACCTTTGTAGTCATATTTTTTTTATATAACCCTGTCTCTCTCAAGAAGGACAAAACGTCATCTATTTTGACGTTTTCGAACAGATCGGTTAAACTATTAACTTTGAAAAATCGCTTTCTGATGACAGCGAAAGCTCTGCATTCTGTAAGAATGTGTTTAACTATGCAAGTTGTCTGAGAGGTCAAACACTGTGGTTGTGGTTCCTGTTTCAGGTTCGAAATGTAATATGATGATAGATAGATAGATAGATAGATAGTGAATATTTTAATGTTTTACATTGTTTGGAAATTTTACATTTGCATGTTTTAGTCACAGCACTGAAATTTATCTGTTATTCTTACAATGTAATATATGCATGCTCATAAGACGCTCGGGTGTAAAAGATGCACCCCGATTTCAGCAGGGCAAATCAAGAAAAAACAAAAAAAAACAAAGTAGTAATATTAAACGTGATTAAATTAATATAATGAATATTATCTATGATAACACTTTTAATCTACATAATTGTCTTTTTAATTATGAAAATAAGAATATAAAAGTTAATCTGAAGTCTAAGCTAATAAGAGTTCCCAGATACGTAATATCAGGCGACTATCACGAATTTTAAACCTACATATGATATATTACACGCATGGGAATTTTAAAATATATTTTTGTAAAACGCAAGAGCGCCTTATTTACTGTCATATACGGTGCATGGAAATATTCTATGTGATAAAAAAAGGAGGAACAGTGCTCTCCTGCACTGATGAATACAAAGATGCAACATTTCAATAAAAAAAAAAAAACAGAAAGGAATTATTGATTGGATTAGCTACGAGCAGCAATAAAAAGTCAAAAAATTAAATTATAAAGCCAAATTATTTACCAAAACCTACTGAAGACTGCAAGATATGAGCGGGGATCAATTTTTTTGAGGAATACAGTTAGTTTAAATTCATTCTTTTTTCTCTCCCAGATTTTTATGCTGGACCAAAATTATTGTTGCACCTTGTTTCTTTTTGGATGTCTTGATTGTATTTTTTACGCCATTTGAGTCTTTTTATCTGAATGACTTTATTTGTTTGAGTAAATATTTCGTAAGGGAAGCTGTCATGTTTTATATTAGGATGCGCAAAGTTTTATCAGTTTCTTTCACGTACCTCTCCTCCAGTGAAAACTTACTGAGTTGGCAATGATATTCCAAAATAAGGTCAGCATCTCAGTGGTCATAGTGATTGGCTGGAATACATGCAAAGCGTGTACATCCACCATCACAATTTGTCAAACGTATGACTTTTTAAAGATTCATAGATTTATAGAGCCATTGATAGGAACCTAACAGGGTGTTAGAGTGAACCTGGGAGTAACTGCTGCGGTTAAGTACTCCATATTCATTAAATTTCCATCATGAGAGCCAACATCATGTGAAGTTTAATATCATATCGAGGACAAAATTCATATCATATCAGCAGATTGTCATTATCAACAGATCAAGGAAAGTGGTTTTTTAAGGGAAAAATATTAGGAAACCTTTTAAAAATAAACTTTAAAAATAAATAAGTTATATAAAGGAGACCGGAAGAATAGAAACGAAAGTGAACCCATTTGACATAACAAATTATAAAACACTATATTTGTAATAACAGTGACATTCTTGGTACTGAAATCATATAAATTTCAAATTAAATCTCGACTAATCACCATATTTTTTATTTGTTTTTAAAAAGTTTCTTTCTGAAATTGTTCCTTTTTTTTATTGACATAAACATCAAATGATTTCTCATCAAAATATTTAACAATAACCGAGTAACTGTTGGTTACATACTCAATGTATCAAGTCAGAAAAACAAATATACCTTGTAAAATAAAATTAAATTTCGTTACCTTTACGTGTAAAAGTAAAATCCACTTTTCACTTTTGTAAACAAAATATACACAAACTTTTCACCAGAAAATATGCGGCAATATGTAATAACATGAAGTTAAATGGATTTTCATTTACTTTGCTTTTTTGCCTACTTGTTGGAC
Organism: Sepioteuthis lessoniana; assembly: GCA_963585895.1. Taxonomy (NCBI): domain Eukaryota; kingdom Metazoa; phylum Mollusca; class Cephalopoda; order Myopsida; family Loliginidae; genus Sepioteuthis; species Sepioteuthis lessoniana. The sequence continues at coordinate 119,563,621 of OY757905.1, read as the reverse complement.
CGAACCAAATTAATGGGACACTAAATGAAACTCGAACTCACTCGTGAATGTTTGCAAGTCCATCTTGCTAAACATTACACAATCCAAGCTGCTCTCGAAGCTAAATGCATAGTTCTATTTTTTCTCTGTACACTAAATAAATAACATATTTTATTCATGCAACAAAATTATTATTATAAAGCATTAAATATATGGAATACGTATTATCATATAAAGAAAGTCACATATGAAATGTTATAAATTATATATCAGAAAATTTGATTCATAATAGAAAAATAGGGTTTTTCTTTTGAATAAGATTGAGTATTTTTCCAGAAATATTTGCAAATATATTTTAACAAAAATGCAAACTTCACCAAATCTACTTATTTCTTCAGTAAATGTCATTCTTCATTTTCAAGATCCGGGACACGGATATTTTCAATTGTCTTAATAACTAATGCATAAATGAAAAAGATAAATGTTTTTATGAATTTTAACTGAGTAAAAACTAATACAATTTAAACTTCGTTAGTTCATGATAGATTTTATTATTTTTTTATATGATTCCAGTTTGAAGAAATCGAATAAAATTACCATAGAATCTGAAGCTATTTAGGGATCTTAATCCAACAGTCTGTGGAATAGGAAACATAGCAATGAACTTGACGATGGTTTCGGTGTAAACGTCAATGTTCAATGGAATTTTAACTCTACATGTTTCTATATAAGATCAACTTGTAATATGCTAATTCTATAATCGACTTATGTTTTGCAGACGAAAAAAAATTCGTACGAAATTACAGCTGTGATTTTATTGTAAACTAAATAATATTTAACAGAATTAAGATCATTGAAGGATTAGAGGGTTTTATGAGTGAATATAATAATATCATGATTTAGGAAACGGATTGTGCTTATAGTTAGTAAGATTTAGGTTAAGCTTATAAATCATCATGGCGGGAAATTTTTTTCAAATATCAACGTCTCACAAAAGTAGATTTATTTGGCTATTTCAAAAGGGTATCTCGGATTAGCTACCTTTTGTATTTTTCCTGAACAATTGAATGAGTAGTGTCTATCACATTCATTTAAAAAAAATAATATATTCTGAATTTCTCAAAAATAGCGTGGAAAAGAATTGACTAACATTCGGCCGAAACATAGAGAGCATAGCACCCAAGATGTATATAGTAGCCCACTATGTCTAAACAATATATAAAAATAGTGATAGCAGAAAAAAGAAACCTTATATGTTTCAGATAGTTCAAAGGTTAGATAAGACTAACAAAATAGCAAATGTGGGTTAATTGGTAATATACGAAAAAATTAATTACAAAAATCTTTGACCAAAAAGTGTTTAAGATAAAACAAGAAATATTTGGGGAAGGAGATCCACTGGGAAAATATTTAAAATTCTCCAGATGAACTAGGGGTAAATGCACATCCCAAAATCCCTTCTGAAATTTTTAGAAACTTTATTCCAGTTGGAAGACCAGACATATTCAAGTCGGTAAAAATAAAGAGAATCCACCCCAAGTAGATTTTGTCGTCAAAGAAGACCAAAGATTGAAAATCAAAGAAGTCAAAGGACAGGCAAGTACTTAGACCTTGCCAGAGAACTAAAATAGCCTTTGAGCAAGAAAGTGAAGGTGATACCAATTGCAATTGTTGTGCTCGAAATAATCCCCAAATGTTTCGTAAAGGGATCGGAAGACTTAGATATCAGAGAAAAAGTAGATACTATTCACACTACAGCTTTATTTAAATTGCTAAGGATACTGGAAATTTTCCTCAAGACGTGAGGAGACTTGCTATCACTCAACCTACAGTGAAAGCCCATCACTTAAGGCTGGTTTTAACAACACTTTAGAGTAACAATAATAAGCATCATGATAATAATAATGCCGACGATCGAAGTAACTCGTTCAGTCAGGGAGACCAGTGAAGAAAATGGACGACGGAGGACAACTACCATCGTCTTCGCGTACATATGAAGAGGAATTCTACACCACGAGGTCGTAGAAAAAGAATGACAGACATTTCGATGGGATCCATTTGATTTAATACAAGTCGAAGTTATAACACAATAGTTTGTTCTGGTTACCGGTACCAAATAATATTTTTACTATGTTTGCACCGTTGTATCATGTAATACTATCGTTTGGTTCGGCACTAAAGATAACACTATGATTTGCACTATCTGAGCATGTACCTTGAGCACGGTACTTAATATAGTTCTATGGTTTGACCCAGAACCAATTATAACAATATCGCTTGATCCGGTACCAAATATGATACTATGTTCTGTGGTCAGTTCCCTTATCGATTAGGTTCGGAACCAAATGTAACAATATCTTGGCAAAGCACTACTTTAACAAAATATCGGTCTCTGATACCTAACGCCCCTACCAGCGCCACAAAATGTAATAATAATTGGTTTTATCCTGGTAACGCCAGCAAAATGCGTTTCCAGATAGTTTGTTTATCAATTTTTTCTGTGCTAACGCTGTGTTTGAAAGACCCACAGATAGGAACTGATACAATCTATCCGTAAGTTTTTCTGGCGGTCGGGGAGATCCGTTGGAACAAAGTTGCCTGGGTGTTGGCAACTCAAAAACAAGAACATTCCATCAACAATTAACAATCATTTATTGTTCGATGTTCGAACTGCATACAGTAGCGCAAAAGAGAGAGAGAGAGAGAAATGGGGAGAGAGAAAGAAAGAGAGAGGGACAAAGTGTAAGGGTCCATAAAGAAACACCCGACACCCGACCGAACTTTCTGAACACCTACTTCTAATTTGTCCAACTGACCGACTGACAACTTTTTGAAAATTCGCAAATTTCTCTAAATCTAAATTCAGGACATCGTTAGAAACATGTCATATTGCTGAAGTATTGCGTCATCTCACACGTGTCCAAAATTCCTTGTTTTCCATTCCCTAATGAAACCTGTGCCAGAACATGAATCGTTTTTGTTAACATTTTAGTCTTCCTGTTTTGTTCATTGCTTGAATTTTCCAATTTGACTTACATTTCAAATGAAACAATTTCAGCTAAATTAATAGCAATCTGAAAATATCGCAGCTCAACTAAACCAGATAATAAAATAATTAACCATCACAGCAACTGCGTTACAAAGTATTCTTAAAAAACAAGAATGATGTTAAGAAAATGTTTTTTTTTACCTAAGATACTAAGGGTATGTGAAATAATAAATACAGAAAAAAAGGGAAATGGTTTTCCCAACCAGATTAGAAACATTGCCGGAAACTGATGTTAAAACAAAATATTTAAAAGCGAAACAGCATACATCTCCCCACCATCAAACAAACATTAATGCCAAATGGCAAAATCAATTCAGAATCCCTTTTTTAAAAAATCATGACAGAAAAGATGATTACATTACCGTCCCTTTGAAAATTAGTCAACCTAGACATTGAAAACTTAAACATATTACACACAAATATCATAAAGAGTAAAACCTTTCAACTAAATGAGCCCATTTTTGCCGAAAGCCTAGTTCGAACTTTAATTGAACTATTAGGTTTACTTTTAGATTAATACCGTTGGTGGAAGAATCAACCACCTAATTAATCCAACTATAGGTTAAATAGTATTATTACTTCCCGTCGTCAAAGATGGATTTAGCAGGAAATTATTCACGGAAATTGATATGATATCAAACAAAGCAAACAAAACAAAAAGCAGTGATATTTACTTCCTTTCGTCGCCGTATGAAATTAAATTTTAATAGACAATAGAAAATGGAGTTTTTTCCTTGAACGACGATATTCAGAATAGATAATTTTTGACAATCAGCTGCATAGAAATTATTTGTCAATGTGAGTTTTCTTTTTAACAGCAAGTCAACCATTGCTATTTCATTTAATACCAGGTTATGCCATTTGTTTTTTTCTCAAGCAACTATATGGTATCAAGAAATATACTTATTTAATGATAATCAATCGCAAACCCTTATGATTTCGAATAAATAATCTTAATACACGTAATTTCTGTATAATTATAGTTTCAATAGTTATAATTTTATGGTCAACGAGTAAACATGGCCTGCATATTACATTAACAGCTGAATTATAACAGCCCGACGTGATGTAACCAAAAAGAAAAATAATAATCCATTCATGGCTGCATATGAAATTAACCTGAAACGAGAATTACCTTTAAAATTGGAAGAGATAAAATGATATCATGTGGGCAGAATTTATACGATGCTTTTTTTAGGTATGTAATATCGGCCGACTATGACGAATTTTAAAACTTCATATAGTAAATAAGACGCAGGGAAATCTAAAATTTATTTTATTAAAAAAAAAAAAAAGAAAAAAAAGGGCACCTTATTTGCTGTAAAAAATTGTTCATAGAAATAGTCTATGCGATAAAAAAAAGGAGGAACTGTACTCTTCTGCATGAAGGAATACGAAGATGCAATATTTCAATTTAAAAAAAAAAAAAAAAAGAAAAGAGGGTTTGATTAGAACAGCTACTAACAGTAATAAAAAGTGAAACAATTAAATCCCAAATACAAATTATTTACCCAAACCTACTGGCAATAGCAAGATATGAGCGGAGGTCATTTTTTTTAATACAGCTAGTTTAATTTCGGTTTTTCCTCTCCCAGATTTTATTGCTGGACCCAAATTATCGAACACTCAGTCCTCCTAATTACCCAAAGATGTGGTTGAGAATTGAATGGAATCATTATTTACAAAGGTTATGTTTAATTTTATTATAGGAGTTTATGTTTCTTATTCAAAAAATACCTAGACTCACTAGGAACACACACCGGTTATTAAATAATAATTAGCAGTTGAAAATATAAGCAAAAAATTCTTTAAAATAGGGTAAAATAGAGTAATAATTTGCCATTATTATATAAAGAGACTTCATTTAGAAAAAAGTTTTTTTGTCTCTTCGAGCCGAAAACAAGGTAGTGAGGGCTACATATTAGTCGAAGCACCAATGTAATAACTATATCTGATGAAAATCATAATGACCAGAAATTAATTCATGATAGAAACGCTAAATTGACACTTCTTCGTCAAATTAAAAAAAAAAAAAAAAAGTTTTATGTTCGGTATTTAAATTTTGGTAAATTCTTAATCGAAAATTAATTTATATATCCGAAAGCCGTCATCAGTATGTACTCAATGGAAATCCAATCAACCTCTGATTATGACTAAATATGTTTAAACCCTTGACTGTTTTCCAGGGATTATATATACATACATATATATATATATATATATATATAAAGTATTATATGTATTAATTTAATCGAAAGAGAAAAAGTATTCAAGAGAAAAAATGTGTTCACATCTAAATAAATTATGATGCGAGGGTCGTTCAATTTTGTTGTGACAACTAACTATTACTTCTTATAAAACTAGAAAAAACAAATTTAGATTTCTGTTTTAATTTCGAAAAATGTATGACATACGTGATATCTATCAATAAATGTAAATCTGTGAGAAGTTAACAACTTTCTGAATGACTGGTGCTGCCACTTTTTTGACGGAATTTTCATTACCTCAAGGGATCTTTTGATGATGTCCACATGCCTGAGATTTGGTTTGCTGTCTCTAAGTGTGTGGGAGTGGTCAGCCTATGTTAGATTGCATTATGCGCGTATAACGTTGATGATAGTGAGTTTATTTTTCTTGTAGGATTGAATTTCAGATATTTTTCAACTTGTTGACATTTCGTATGTTTCGTAAGAGACGCATTATATTGACATAAAGATTTTAGGCATCCGATTTATGCACCATTCAAGTTTCTACCTAACCGAAGGGTTAACGAATCTCTGTTACATCACACAAGATATTTAATATTCATGGAGGGGTTTTTTGAAGCCAGACTCAGTTCAAATAACTGGCAAATTAGTTCGAGGCATTTAATATTTGTGTATCTTTTTTCGCATATAATGCATTCTTCTTTATTTTTGTTGGCGACTGTGTGAGTGTAGATATTTGAATCTTTACTTGCTATACTATTGTTCATCAATCCATTTAGGCTAATCTTATTTGATCTCGGCGGCGCCTGGGTTAGGGTTAGGGTTAGGTCTATTCTCTTGACGTAAATTATTACGCTAACTGACTTTTCAGATTTCGAACAACATATGATTATTTCCTTCTCATAATATTAGTTCTCTAAAATCAAATCCATTGTCTTCAGCAATCAAAAATCCAAATGAAATATTCAGAATGAAAACTTTGGAAAAGGACGAAAATATCCTACAAATTCTCAGTGAAAACCTGTCTGTTAGCTGTTTTATGTATGCTTTCTGAAGACAATTTTCCATCAGCTGCTGGAAGTTTCTCGAATAAAAAGAATTGTTTACAAGCTGTATTAGCAGACAATCAGTTTGATTTTCCCTAGATGCTCAATACTTCAAAGCTTTTGCCAAAGACCGTCGATTTTATTACGTGACAAATCGACGTCACGGTTAGTCAAGCAATTATTTGCTATGCGTGGTTTAATATTTAGCCACTAGAGTTTGTCGAATATTTTGACAGAGTTCAACTCTCACTAAGCGCAATGTATTTTCAGATTTTATTAAAAATAACATATATGACAATCAAGCTGTTTATCCTGTTCTAAAAGATATTTAAAAATGCAATCATTATGTTGGGGTCTTTCCTATGTATATTTCCAGATGATTTATCTTTCTATATCATCATGTTCTCGACTCCAACGTAAGAGTACGGTGTGTAGATATGTACGGATATCTCAAACGTCATCCTTTTATTATATCCGTCTATTCTGATATGTCTTCTAGGCTGACTAGTGTTTCAGCACAGAGTTGATATAAGTATGTCTTTACTAGTCGGTCAACACTTGGCACGTCAAATGCCGGAGAACATAAAAAAATGGATTGAGTGTCTCTACAACTGCTTTTTCATTAGATTTTGCTTTGAGGATTTCTTCCAGACAGCAAACAGCGTTCTAGTGTAGTTCCCATCAAACGTTTTCTTGATGTAATCCAATTGCATTTATGTGGTACGTCCATATATAATTGTGGATACAGGTATAGAGTCGAAGAAGTCCAGTTTAAATTTTTCTGAGAGGTCAGACTTCTCTATGGTATATTACCGGACAGCTGCATTCCCCACTGTCACTAGGCGTATATTGCCTTCATTTTCTGTTGGTGAGATATTGCTTTCGAGGTATGGGAAACGGATCACTAATTTAAGGGCCTCTTATTAAAAGTAGAGATGGTTTATTTTCGTTTATATCATGTATACATTATTTTATTTGCTTCTTGGGAACCTATGATTTTTAGATTTTGTAACAAATCATTTTAGCTGTAGTAGATTATTTGGGAGGACCATTTGCAAGTAACCTTTGCAATATATTTCCTCAGTGTATGGAGTGATATTCTTTGGCCATGTTTACGAACAGTAGCGTTTCCCCGAGATTCTTGGCGCGTACGTCTTCGATTATTCGAAACTGTCAGATTCTGTGAGACGTTCTAATTTTTGCTAAGCATTTTCTCAATTTTAGGTCAGATTCAATCGAGAAACGGGGCATTAAAATATTTGCTGTTAAATTAGTTAAAGTTAAGTTTCTATATTTCTTTGGGATTGCAAGGTTGCCTTTTATGAGGGAGAGAGATACGCAAACTTTTATTTTCGATTTTATTGTGGAACGGAACCTCACACCCAGATTTGATTTACTGGGATACCCAAGGACACTAATAAATTAACCCATATATGGGACTCTGACACATTATACAACGCTTGGTTAGAGTGAATCTACGAAATGGCGATGAAGGCATATACTGTATACTCCCCACAGATTCGGAAATGGAAACTCACCTTTCAGGTCCAGCTTACTGTCATACCCTGGATACTCTCTGGTGTGGAATCTTACAAAAGATTTTGCTCAATGTACTCTTGGCGACCTTGAAAAAGACGCAGTCAGTCCACAAGCAAAATATACCCCAAGAAGCAGGAGCTGTTGAATCCACCGGCTGATCCTCAGCAGAGGGGTGTCCTGTTTATGACACTAAACAATCTGATGGTATTACTGGAGCTTTGGGGAATGCTGATTACTTTTTTCATTGCCATTATCTTCAGGTCAACACTGACTAAGTGTGCTAGCACCTAATAGGGTTAAATCTATGTGTAAAATAAGACGGTTTGATATTTAAACTGTGTGCAAACAAATGACTTAAGCTAAATGGAACTGTTTAAACATTTAACTGTAAACGAAAGACTGATAATTACTTAAATCGTTAGTGATGTATAACAACGCTAAGAATTATTTAAATTTTGTTGACTTATGATAAATTGAATAGTTAGAAAGAGAACTGTTTGATTATTTAACTGTGTATAAAAAGGTGTTTACAAAATATATATTAGGCTTTTAATAAACTACAATGGTCGGTATGCCATAAAACCAAACCAAAACTAATAAAACAAGCAACAAACATTTTGTATACTAGCTGGCAAATAATCATTTCTGATAGACGTAGGGTGTATTTATTGAATTAAGACAAGCGCCAACCAAAGTAGAGATATCAGTTCCAGCTCGCGATTAAAAGCAGAGTTTCAAGTTTCCTATTAAAAATCATCATATCGTGCTTCTAGCACGGGTTTCTCTGAGTCTGCCTCGCTCCTCATCTCTATTGTCCATCGCTTTTGGCAGGTCTTTTAGGCAACATCCTGTCTCTACACAGAGCAGCTATAGATAAGTTCTAGTTGGTTGTCGAACATGCGTTCGTCCGTGTGATGGGGTCCAGAAAAGAATGTCGCTTATGACTTCGTCCCTACTTTTCCAGCATGTCTTGTTAGTCTGATTTGGATGATGTTAGAGATGGGAGAGAGTTGTTCGTATAGCTGCTGCATTGTGGGATGTGGCTTGTAGGATTTGTTCAATAGAGTTCCCAGCATTCTTGTTCAATTACTGGCAAGCTTTTTCTCCGAACATTCTGTGTGCGTCCATGTAATGCATAACTATGGCCTGGAAAAAAATTGCATTTTTTCATTGATGATAAACAAGTAATAATACTTATAGGCCTCTCGAAATGACGAGCCGTACTTGAAGATTTTCATTGAAGTAACACACGACGACGACATAAAATTAAAAACAAGGCAGTTTTGTGCTGCCCAATGTCCTGGATGTTTCAGTAATGTGAAGTTACACTTATTTGACATGACTTCCAGGTCACTGTTTTCCTGAAAATGTAGTACCTGTTAGGAATCAAAATATCAAACTTAACCAGTGTCCTGAGTATAATTCAAAGGATACGGTCAAAGCAACACAAGTATAAAATTGGAGCTCACCAGGCTAAGGGGACATACATGGATTCTGGTTTGAAAAAAAAAAAAAACTATTCATGTCCATACACGACAGACCGGCTCTTCAACTGAGAAGAGTCCCAGAAGAAGCAAGAATACCAAAATAGGTGACTAAATGGAAAAATAAAAAATTTCCAGAAACCTACACAAAGGCTAAATGCATATGAAGAGTGGACATTTTTCAAATTTACAGATACTCGTTTCATGGAAAATAAAATGAAAATGTTTAAGTTAAAGAAAAAAAACGAAAGCAATCCAACTTAAAGCAATGATGAATATTTATTTTACATACACACACAAACTAAAAAGATGAAGCGATCTTTGTCAGTTTTCATTGTCTAGCGTCCACAAGCACCCCCCATGCAACAGGGGCCTCCACTGCAGTTGAACATTTCAGGTGCATTGTGATCGTTGGGCACATCTACCCCCTCATCCGAACCTGGTTCTGTTTTAGAATCATTTTGGCTCACTGTGACAAGATTGCTCTCTGTGACAGGATGGCTCTGTGTGACAGGATGGCTCTCTGCGACAGGAAGATGAAAAAGACAAATACTGGGTATCTTTTACTATTTCAATTTTTTTTTTTTTTTTTTTTAATTTCATGAATCAAATTAGTTTTGAAAGATTGTTTTATTTACTACAAATTCATACTTAAAAAAAAAATCGACAAATATTAATAACCTTTTGAACATTATAATTAAAAATTCTATTTTTTTCAGTGTGAAAATAGAGAGAATGTAATGATCAACACATTTAAAGAAATGAAATAGAGTTTAAAGAGAAAATATCAGGCAGATATTTTTAGGATTATTAATCAAAGTTGCGCACTTTGTAATTGTGATGAAGTGAAATATCCACAAAATATAAAACCGTTTTTTCTTACCAACGATGGCTGACATGATACTAAGGACCAACAGGATAATTAAAGTTCTGTTCATGATGATATACTGAAAGAAAATAACAAGGAAGAATTAGTTTACACTTCACTGTATACTAGTAAAATATACGAAAAAATATTTAAACTGTCCAAACTCACTGAGTCACCGTAAACGTGAGAAGACTGATAAGTATGAGAAAATAAACTTGTTGAAAACATCAAGACTTATGCAAGATTTGCTGAGCATCAGACATACAGAACAGTTGCTCAAAATATCGGTGAGTAAATATTTATTAAAGCAAAATCGTATTTAAAATTATTCCTACACTGTCGTATATAAAACAGATATAAACTTGACAACAGCTTTTGCATCAATGTCAAAGTTCAACCGGAATGTTGCTGTTCATTCTTTAAAATAAGAACTTGTACCGAGGGAAATTTAAGATTAACTTAAATTCCTACAGACATGTCAATACAGTTTATATTTTAACAAACGAAATGCTTAATAGACAGTAGTATGAGTGAAAATAAAAGTATAATTGGAGAAGTGGATTACGTTTATTTTTAAGAGATTCTTATCAAGCTGATGATAGGACTTTTAAGCACAAAGATAATTCCAAAAGTAGATTTAGAAGTCTATTTAGGATAACTTTAATTCACGAGGTTTTGTCTTCCTCGTTGACCAAAGAAGAGTAATGCCCATCAAAACGATTGAAATATAGTATTATGCACAGAATTCCCTAAGTGTAGCATGAAGAAAGCCGGACTTGAAAGCGTCTGAAAATTAGTGACTATAGCAACTAAGATGGGTATATTTTTTTCTCCATGTCTGAATAATAATCGTCGCAATCACGAAATAGATTTGTGTGGATTTACTGCACTAAACGATGTTTTTTTATAATCTGTACACCGAAAAAAGTTGTGACCGAAAACTGTCAAAATTCATGTAGAGCTGGTTAAAAATAAATAAAATAAAGACCTTAAGTCGATTAACCTTTTTTTTGTTTTTTTCTTTTTACATATATATTTTAACTCTTAACTGAATACGCGAACTAGCTTCAGGTGTTCCTGTATTATTTTTATGGTTTATATTGACTGCAATATTTTGTAAGTTTATTTCCGTTAAAGTTATTATTTTAATAAATACTATGCTCCGAATGTTTTCCCACTTATATGAAAGACTAACAGTTCTTAGAGCTTACGGGTCACATTGGGTACGTATTTTCTTAGATTAAGAGAAGTCTTAGATGAGCTTTATAAAAACTGAGGCAGTTTAATTTAACCAAATCTATTTCGTGGTTTTGATATAAGTTAGATGAAAATAATGTTTGAAATTAAAAAGTTTTCATTTAAATGCAACTGTTAACTGAAAGATTTTACGAGTAACGAAAATAAAAATCAATGTTCTTACACAAAAGGCAGTTTCTACTTTATCAAAGTACTTCAAAGGCCACCGCAGCAAGGATCCTTTAAGTGATTCTGGTTCAACCCTTTATGTAGTTTTCTTTTTTAGTTTTTTTTTTTTTAAATATATTTATATTCTAAGATATGGACATCACGTGACATTCTAGAATGTTCACTTCTAAAGAATTATCCTTTTTGTGGGTGGAGTTGTTTTTATTTACATATTTTTTCATATATTTATTTTTAATCTTATTTTTAGTTCCCTCCACTCTACATAGATTATCAGCACCCCCCCCCCGCCGAGGGCGCCTCTGGTGGTGTAAAGCTTAGTAAATTTCCATCAGCACCCCCGCCTTAATCCTAGTAACAAATAAGACATAGAAATTGAGGTGATAAATTTATCCAAATCTATTTCGTGATTTTTTTAAATAGTTGAGCTGAAAATAATTTTGGGAATTAATTATTATTATTATTATTATTATTAATAATCTTATCGTTTTAAAAGGAATTGCTTTTAGTAGATTTACATATTCCAATTCTTTTTCATTTATAAATTGTTCTCTTCTCTGACTAATTTCCTCATTGACAAATCGAAAGAGTTTTTACTATTTAAAGTCTTAAAGGAAATCCATTACTTCTCTTTTTTTTCTTTTTTTCTGTAAAAGTGAACCATGCTGTAGTTTAGTTTTGTTTTAATACTTTCTTTAATTTCATATCAATAATCCACACACCAGAAAAAATATCTTTTTCATAGAACAGTGGTGCTAAAATAGCTCATAGCTAAATGGTAAGTTGTTTTATATCATGCTATTTATACTGTGAAAAAGTGTTATATACAATAGCGCTAAACAGTATTGGGTATTTTCCACTCCTCATATTTATGTTTGATATTGTGGTCGAGGTCATTATCAACGTGTAGCTTCTTCATGTTGCTGGCAAGTATTATAATTTATTGACGCAATAAAGATATCCACTTAAACATCAAATGAATTATCAAAATATTTAACAATAAACTTGTCACTGTTGGTTAAATATCCAATGTATCAAGTAAAAAAAAAAAGAAACAAAAAAAACAAAAACAAATCCATGATATTAAATCTCGTTAACTTTGCCTGCAAAAGTAAAATCCACTTTTCAGTTTTGTAAAAAAAAATATGTACACAAAATCATCCCCCCAGAAAACATGCAGTGATATGTAATAACAAGAAGATAAATGTATTTTAATTTTCTAATGTTTTTTCCCTAGACTTGGGATAAGACCGAATTAATGGGTCACCCAATGAGAATCGAACTCGCTTGTGAATGTTTGCAAGTCCATCTTGCTAACCATTACACCACCCAAGCTGCCTTCGAAGCTAAATGGGTAGGTTCATTTTTTTTTCTCGGTATACTAAGTAAATAACATATTTTATTCATGCAACAAAATAAATATTATTTTAAACGTGTTATATACCATTACGGTGAACAGTATTGGGTATTTTCCACCCCTCATATATGTTTGATATTATAGTCGAGGTTATCTTTGCTAAGTACTCCCCATAATCAGCGTGTACCTTCTTCACGTTCCTGGCGAGTATAATAATTTTTTGACGGAATAAAGATTTCCACTTAAGCATCGAATGATTTTTATTAAAAAAATGAACAATAACTTCGTCTGTGTTGGTTATATATTCAATGTATCAAGTCTGAAAAACAAATCCACAGTGTAAAAATGTAATTAAATCTCGTTAATTTTGCCTATAAAAGTAAAATCCACGTTTCACTTTTGTAAAAAAAAATTATATACACAAAATCTTTTCCAGAAAACATGCTGTAATATGTAATAGCACGAAGTTAAATGTATTCTAATTTTCTAATGTTTTTGCTTAGATGTGGGACAAGACCGAATTAATATGGTCACCCAACGAGACTCGAACTCACTCGTGAATGTTTGCAAGTCCATCCTTCTAACCATTACACCATCCAAACTGCCCTCGAAGCTAAATGCATAGGTCCATTTTTCCCGGTACTCAAAATAAGAAAAACATATTTTATTCATGTATCATAATAATTATTATTGTAAAACACTGAATATATCGAATACATATTATCATATAAGGAAACTCATATGTGAAATATTACAAATTTCATATCAGGAAAATAGATTGACAAAAGAAAAATAGGGCTTTACTTTGAATGAGAGTGAGTGTTTTTCCTGAAATATTTGCGAATATATTTTAACAAAAATGCAAACTTCACCAAATCTACTAATTTCTTTAGTAAATATCATTCTTCATTTTCAAGATCCGGGACATTAAAATTTGGGATATTTTCATTTGTCTTAATAACTAATATATAGATGAAGAAAAAAACTTTTTTATGAAATCTGAGTAAAAACTAACAATTTAAATTTCGTTAGTACATGATAGATTTATTACTTTTTTTATATGATTCGGTTTGAAAAAATCGAATAAAATTACCATAGAATCTGAAGCTATTTAGGAATCTTAATCCAACAGTCTGTGGGATAGGAAACATAGGAATGAACTTGACAATGGTTTCGGTGTAAACGTTAATATTCAGTGGAATTTTTTATTGTAAGGGTTTCTATATAAGATCAACTTGTAATATGCTAATTCTATAATCGACTTATATTTTGCGGACGAAAAATATGAGATTTTATTGTAAACTGAATAATATTTAACAGAATTAAGATCATTGAAGGATTAGACAGTTTTATGAGTGAATATGATAATATCGTAATTTAAGAAACGGATTGTGCTTATTATAAATAAGATTAAGGTTAGGCTTATAAAGCATGATGGCTGTAAGATTTTTAAAATATCAACGTCTCACAAAAGTACATCTATTTGGCTATTTACGAAGGGTGTCATTGATTCGCTACTTTTTGTACTTATTTGAAAAATTGAATGAGTAGTGTCTATCATAGTGATCCTTTCAGTATTAAAATTCATATTTACACTTTGTCTTTTATAAATTTACGAATTATGAACGGCCATGATTTAGTGAGTTTTTATAATTTTAAAATGTTTCATGCTGAGAACTGACATTTTTATAGGAAACCTGAGATCACAGTTTACAAATTTACCCATTTCTCGAGGAGATGGAATTTTTTCAAGTGGAAAAGAAAATGTCGATAGTTTTTCTCTATTAGTACGATATCCACTAGAACAGCCAAATGCCACACATTTGTAAATTATTTTGGTTAAAGAAAATATCACGAAAAACTTTAAAATTCAATATTGAAATACAATTAATTGTGGGTTCGCAAATTTACCGAAAAACGTCTATAAACAAAACAGGCGTAAATGCGATTGAAAATTTTAAAAGCAAGGCGACACAGCCGTTTTTAATTCATTGATAAAGATATAGATAAGACAAAGCGTGTAAATGCATTTTAATGGTGAAAGAATCAAATTCTACCAACTTGATTATATTTTTTTTCCGTTCAATATTAAAGTTAAATTCTCATTTTAGGTTAATTTCATATGCAGCCGTCAATGCATTATTTGTTTTTGTTTACATTAGTTCGGCCGGTTAGAATTCAGCCTTGTAATGTAACATTCAGGGCCATATTTTCTTGTTGACCGTGATGATTTTTAAACATAACAATTTGATTGATAGAAACCTAACGAGTACTATCAGAATGTACTAGAAATACTGATTACAAAGGGGGTGACTCCACAATTTCCCAGAAATCCAGAACAGTAGTCTCACCATCGGGTTTAGTAAAAAGTCATAACCAGGATAATTCTTTTGGTTTGGGGCCCTTCCGCTGCTATACAGTCAGTAGATAATAGTTTTCACTGAAAAGGAACTACCCTATGCGTATAACTTTTTAGATAGTTCATGTACATATAAGAATCGAAAAATAAAAGCATTTTACGTCAACAGGGATTAATGACTTGAATAAATAAGAAATACAAGTTAAATCTCTCGATACTTTGAGCAGATGTGACCCTCTATTGCAATCCATTCGTCCTTTCGAGTCTAGGTAGGCAACTTAGAAAAGCAATTGAATCTCCAAACATCAGTCGAGGAGATGATATATATTTTCTACTAAATAAATGAATTCACAGATTTTCATATGTCCCCCATTCGCTAACATGCCCACACACACCACACTGTCTCTTTTCCATTTTCCGCTTACTATGAGGTCAAACCTAATCTCATCTTTTCTTCACGTTTTACTAGGAGCATACAAAGCCTCGCTTCCTTGTCGTAGACCCCTACCCCAACATCATCACAATATCGCCCACATCTACAAGACAATTAAGTGTAGCCTAACAGCAGGCAGTCACCTATGAACAACTCTGACCCATATAGCCCCCAACCCAACACAGTTATCGTTCGGTAGCTCTAATACACGACGAGCAAGATGAAGTGGCAGTCATCTTCTTTTTACGCTTGGTTGCTCAAGGGTCAGCTATCGTGATAGCTTCACTAATTAGTCACACTAGTGAGTCGGCGCACCCAAATGAATACAAATTCATCTTCGCTTGCCGACAAGATTTTATCAGGGTCTCCATACTGTGATCAGTGGATTTGGGACCAAAGTCAAACAGTCTATAGGTTCACGCTTTTCTGGGGAAGGACAGAAAATTGGGAAGTTTAGGTGGGTAAGGGAATCAGAGTTTCTGAGGCAAACGCTTAACAGCTGCAAATGACAATTTACGAAGCCGGCCATGGACAAAAGTAATAAATATAATGCCTATACAAACATACGCTAATGCAGTAGCATCGAGGGATATGCCAAGTAGAACATACGGGCATTGGCATTGCTAAAGTTCTTTATCTAGCTATCAATCTATCCATCTATCTATCGAGCAAACAGACAAACAAATCACAAACACACACACACACACACACACACATACATACATATATATATATATATATATATATATATATATATATATATATTTTTTTTTTTTTTTTCATTATTCGCTTCCAATAAAGATATATAGTGTGTGTGTGTGTAAAAATTGTCATTATTGACTTCAAATAAAAAAATCCTAATATATATAACTGTACGGCCACCTGCCCCCATCACGAAAACTATTCAAATTAGACGAACCAGACGTGCAAGACACTGCTGGAGAAGCAGGGACGAATTCATAAGAGATGTACTCTTATGGACCCCCACACATGGCCGTGCAAAAGCAGGACGACCAGCACGAATATACATTCAGCAGCTATGTGAGGATACGGGATGTTGTCCTGAAGACCTACCTAGAGCGATGAACGATAGGGAGGAGTGGCGAGTGAGGGTCAGGGATATCCGTGCTACCAGCGCGATATGATGATGATATAAAATGTCATTATTCTCTTCAAATGAAGAATTCCTTATATATATATATATATATATATATATATATATGATTTTTGTGGGAATATACTCTACAGTATATTATGTATAGTTGAATACCCCATTTATTATCCATTTTTTTTTCTTTTGCAGGTGTTTTTATTCTAATATAATTAGACACATTTCTTAGATTTTATTTTCTCTTAATTTTTTAATTACGGATGCTCCTAGACTTTCATGGACACATGCTTCATGCAAAAACGAATACGCACACTATCATACATATGCAAACGCGGACACACAGGCCGAGTCATATCAAAGACTCAAAAGATAGTATTTGATGCCTCCTTGTTTAACACTCAACATTTTACGGTAAAGATCAAGGGTAAAATAGAGCAATCTAGGGAAAGGAATAGCGCCCTCCCCAACACCTTGGTGTTGTAGCTATCGAAAATGGAGCATTTGGGTCATCCTCGACAATAGTCACCAACTTTATATATATATATATATATATATATATATATATATATAAAGAGAAAGTGAGAGAGAGCTGAGAAAAGGAATTAGAGGTAAAGAGCATTACTATATGTGCTTCTGGTATTTTGGCTACGTATGTGGTTATGTTGTTTTGAATCCGTTTGTATGCCATTGCGTAGATCTTCAAACTTAATGGTGATAAGCATACTTTCTCCAGTCAAACCCCGAATGACAATGATGAATGTGATTCTCATGATAAATTCTTCCCTAATTATCTTTGGGATGTCTGCTGGCTCTCGGGTGTGCCGGGGTATTTGTATTTGATCTTGACCATCAGCAAACCGACAACCTTGATCTCTGATCAACCGAGCGTTTCTCCCTAGAGAGACAATGATAGACGTGGGTGGTTAAAATGCCAGACAAATATGCAAAAACTCAAAATAAAATGAAAGGAAAAATAATGAGAGTCAAAATAAAATGAAAGGAAAAACGATTATATATATATATATATATATATATATATATATATATATATATATATATCATGATTTGAGAAAATAAGGATATACCAAAATTAATGGCAGTATCTTTTAAATATAAGTCTCGAGTGAAACTATAGTAAAACTCTCAGAAACTCCTCAGCGCAAAGTATCCCTTCAAAATTGAGCAATCGTATCAAGAAATCTTAAATAGAACTAAAAACGTCTCCTTTCTGTCATTAGAAAAAAGGTCATGGGTGACGTTTTTTTTAAACTTGTGTTTAGGAAGATATAGATGAAGAAATTATTTTCTAAAATGTAAAAGAAAACACATTTTTTTTTTGTTATTCAAGTATTGATTATTTCTAAACATATTCTAGAGTGTTACTTTCACATTTACACAAACACAAACATGTACGGTAACAAAAACCCGCTTACACATACCAATGTACACAAACATACAGAAACACACTCTTATTTTATAAATATAAGTTTATATGGATATATATGTGTGTGTGTGTGTTTTATTACATATTTTATTATTCTACTTTTTGTAATATATATATATATATATATATATATAGATATATATACCTCAAGTTGTGTAATAGCTAGCAAGCTTGACAAGGAAACCGGCAAGAGTGAGGAGAAGTCTCACTTGGTGCCACATTCATTCGGCCTTGCACAAGATCTAAGAAATAAGCTTAGTAAATTACTATATATATATATATGAGAGAGAGAGAGAGAGAAGCATATTAATATTCATTATTCAATTATAATCAATGTTTACATTATGTATTGAATTGGAAAAAAATGTCTGAATCAAAAAAAAAAAAAGCAATGTTCCAAAGAAACCAAGACAGTCGTAGACTACGCAAATGATCTAGCGCTTCTCGCAAACGTAATTGATCAACCTGAATCCCTGCTACATAGCCTGGAGCAAGCAGCAGAAGGCATCGGCTTCATATGGACCGCAAATAAAATACTTCATGTTTTAAATAAGAGACCTTTTCCGCTTTTACTGGCCAGCCTCTAAAAATTGTTGACCAGTTTACATACTTTAGCAACAATATCTCATCAAACGAAAGTGACTTTAACCAACGACTATCTAAGGCGTGGACAGCTATTGACAGGTTAACGATCGCGAAATCACACGGAATTCTGATAGTAGATAAAATGAAACAGCATTTCTTTCAAATTGTGCTTGTGTCAGTACTACTGTATGGATGCTTCACATGGACACTAACAAAATGCACGCAGAAAAATTCTGATATTAATTACACAAGTATTTTGAATGAATCCTGGAAGCAACACACTCGAAAACAGAAGCCGGACGGCCACTTATTTCTCATCTTACAAACTATCTAAGTAAGTCGAACACGACATGCAGGGCACTTCTGGAGAAGTAAAGACGAGCTCATAAGTAATGTTTTCGTATGGATTCATTCTTATGAACTCGCCTAGTTTGCCTTGCCTGGAAGGATATATATACTTCAGCTCTATGCGAACACTGGTTGCACTCTATGAGACCTGCTAAGAGGGATGTATTATAGAGATGAATGGTGAGAGGCACTCTGGTATATACGTGCAATCCTCACAATTTGATGATTATGATAAAATGTAAACCCCAAGTGAGGATGAGAAAAAAGGATTTTTGAAAATACAATTACCATCTACTTGGTAAATCTAACTAACCTTGAAAATCAGATTTCGAAATGTTTACTTTTTACATTAAGTCGAGCTTTGAATTTTGAAGTAGTTCTTAATTTTGAAGTAGATAAGAATGTTTGCGAATCTATTTTCCTCCCATGAATTAATATAAAAAGAATTACGCCCAGTTAAAAACAACATAATAGAAAACAAAATAGAACGAACACAAAATTAGTAAAAGGAGATAATTGTGTATAAATCTTCCTATTAAACGTATGTGCGTGTGAAGTTTATAAGAGAAACAAAATTTTGCGAGAAATTTATATATTTGCGAAGAGTTATTTAGCTGTTGCATTATAAGAAATTATTAAACATACATCTGAGTTTATACACCACAGGGCACCAACTATACGGCCACATGCCTCCCATCACGAAAACTATTCAAGTTAGACGAACCAGACATGCAGGACACTGCTGGAGAAGCAGGGACGAGCTCATAAGTGATGTAGTCCTATGGACCCCCGCATATGGCCAAGCAAAAGCAGGACGACCAGCTAAAACTTACATACAGCAACTATGTGAGGATACGGGATGTAGCCCTGAAGACCGGCCAGAGGCGATGAACGATAGGGAGAAGTGGCGAGAGAGGGTCAGGGATATCCGTGCTTGCGGCACGACATGATGATGATGAGTATACTGTATGCTACATTCTATCCTAAGGTATCTTCGTATGTAACAAGAGTACGTAAAATTCAAATTACGTTTGACCAGAAAAAAATATTTCGTTCAGACATTCTATACATAGACTAAGAGCTTAGTCTTATTTTTTATTTATTTATGCTGCATTGGTAAAGCTATCAGGAATCCCTTTGCTAAAATTCCTTAACGAACAAAAGTGGTAAACAAACACAAGTAATCCATCCTAAATACGGGACATTGCAGTGATATTCTACTAATATGTACTCAGTGTAGGAGAATAACAAATAAGAGACAAACAAAAAAACCTCACCTCGGCATTAATGGTACACGGGACAATTTACATCAGTTCTATCATTGACAGAGATCCTCTAACCAAAAATATACATACAAAAATTTCATAAAACCAAAACTATCTCTTCGTTGTAGGGCATTGAAAAAACTATGGAACATGAAGGTGACTATTATACCATTCGTGATTGGTGCTTTCGGTACAGTAACTAACGAATTATAAAACAGACTGGAGGACTTGGAAGTTGGAGGACGTGTGGAGACCATCCACTCTACAACATTATTGAGAACGGCCAGAATGCTGAGAGCAGTCCTGCAGACTTGAAGAGACTTGCTGTCACTCAAACTCCAGTGAAAAAGCATCAGCTAAAACTCATGTG
Source organism: Sepioteuthis lessoniana (assembly GCA_963585895.1). NCBI lineage: Eukaryota > Metazoa > Mollusca > Cephalopoda > Myopsida > Loliginidae > Sepioteuthis > Sepioteuthis lessoniana. The sequence continues at coordinate 119,542,755 of OY757905.1, read as the reverse complement.
AAAAACTCTCAAATAATAATAATAATAATAATAATAATAATAATAATAATGTGCCAGAAATTCAGTTAATTTAGTGGCAACTGTATTTGATGTCTCATTCTATTTTTTCTCTTGTTTTATTTTTACAAATTTGATGATTTGATCTTGTGATCTTAGTTTGTCAGCAGAATTCGAACTTAAATTTGAAATTAATGCATGTTTAAAGGAAATGATCAAAAAACATTTATGCTTAAATTGATGTTATCGTAATATTACGAAATTCTTACATAATTTATATTTTAATTCGGACATAGCTTGTAATCTCTCTCTCTCTCTCTCTCTCTCTCTCTCTCTCTCTCTCTCTCTCCCTTATTCGACTAATCATTAAAGCAGTTAACTTTTTTCTTTTTTCTTACCACTTTCCGATCATTTCCTTATTTTTTCTCATATCATTTCTTAGATTTTCAATTCGCTTCCCACCTCTTTCTAATAAGCCTGATCTCTTTAATATTATTAGTTCGGTTTCTTTAATGGCATATCAACGTCCGTAGGTTATCTAGTTCCAAATCTATCCCCATGAAGAACAATGGCGGCATAATTTAATTCATATTTAGAGGGATAATGATGTCCAAGAGTATGAGTCTGAAAGTGAACGTAATAGTGTGACTGGAGTTTTAACTCGCTTACAAGGATGTCGCAGTTCGGCACTTTAACCCAAATGCTACGAGAACTCTTCATATAATTTTGGTTGTTGATTTCCTTAGCAAAGATTCCAGGGAAGTTCAAGAGCTAGCATGTTTTCTTAGAAATTGAAATATTTCTTTTAATATTTCACATTATTTTAACTATGCTTTACTTTTGGTTTGGTTTCTTTGTTTAATGGCATATCAACTCTTTTTAGGTTATTTAATGCCAAAGCCATTCTCCTAGTACTATTTAACCCATAGCTGGGAGGATAAGGGGACTCATACCTTTCCCGAAAGTGAACGTAATAGCTCGACTGGAGTACGAACTCACGTACAACGATTCCGCAGTCCAACGCTTTAACCATTACACCACGAGGACACCCCTGTACTTTTGGGTCATATTTCATTTGTTCATTTGATTGATTCATAGCGGATTGATTTTAACGCCATTTCAATCTCGGGACAATTTTTGTCAAGAAAGTCTGGGATTATTTTTATTAAAGGTTCATATTTATCTTTTGTATAGTTGTTTTTCTGAAGATTTTGTCTCTTTTTTTTTTTTGTATACACTCCTACTGAATGTACATGATATATATATATATATATATATATATATATATATATATATATATACGAGGATCATTAAATAAGTTTACAGACTTTTTCGTATGGGCACTTTTATTGATAGTACACACATGAAACTCTAGTCCCCTTCGAAGTAATCTCCTCCAGCTGCAATGCACTTGTTGTACCGTTCCAACAACTTCTGAAATGCTCCGTGGAAGTCCTCTTGTTTGAGCGTGTCAATGACCTTCTTCACAGCCTCTTTCATCTCCTCAGTTGGCTCATAACGACAATCTCTGAGCTTAGGGAATAACCAAAAGTCAGGGAGCAAGGTATAGACTATAGGGAGGGTGAGGAACTGTCCTGATGACCATCTTGGTCAAATAGTCTGTGACAAGGATGGAGTTGTGGACTGGTGCATTGTCCCGGTGGAAATGTCACTGACCCGATTTGAAGAGTGCTGGCCACTTCCGACGGAATCTCTTCCTGAACTCCCTTAAAACCTCAACATAGTAACCCTAACCCTTTGGCCAATCAACTCTGGTGTATTGACTTCCTTACTCCCCCCATACCTCTCATCATCCCTCACAGACTCCCTGCCTTCCTTGAAACTCTTATGCCACTCAAAATCTGATGCTCGATTCATGCAAGTTGGTCGAAAAACAGTCTGAAGCATTCCATACGTTTCTGTAGAATTTTTCCAAGTTTAACACATAATTTTATTGCATATCGTTCTTCTAAAGTGTCGTCACGTCCAGATTGCTTTTTTGAAATTCACCAGCTGTGACAATCAGGCTTTAGTAGGGTGAATTCCAATTGCTGCTGTAGCTGTTCATTTAATGGTGATATCATAAAAAATAGTCAGTCATCTCATAAGATGTATGGCAATAACATACTGAATTTTCAAGAGCCTACGATAATTTTAAATGCCTGTACGAAAAAAAGTCTGGAAACTTACTGAATGTCCTACGTATATATATATAAAAACAGGTACTACTACTCTGTCTCTGTGGGGACATTGGAGTAATGGCAATAAATGGCTATTGCACACAATATACATCTCCGGAACTGGAATCTCTCTATCAAATCCCCTTTATGGATTATCCAAATTGTGGGTTTATCCAAGACACAATTTTTCGACTGGCACCATTAGTTCCTGGGATCTTGATACCTAAAATCGTTTAACTCATATCCCATGTGTATCACCAATTACATTTCGATTCATGCTTTATGTTTCAAAAGTTTTTGAGTCTTCCACCCTGTGATCTGACAATTAGTTGAGGTTAAAAGTGCAGTAGTTTAACCCGAAGTGAAACGTTAGAGACCTTATTTTTCCTGGGCATGTTGAACGAGAAATGTTTTTGCAAACGATCATGGATACGACTTCGAAATACCGTTATTGCAATTTTGATCTGCACTATATCTATTCAGCTTAATATTTTCTTTAGGTTTTATAAACTATTGTGCGTTGGAGCAGCAAAATCCTGGAAAAGCTAAATCATTTTATGGTTGGTTGGTTGGTTGTTTTGTTTACGGGGTAAAAACACTTTTTGGTTGATTAAACGCCGAACTAAATTTCAAACAATTCAGTTTAGTATAAGTATAAATTTTTCGGTTTACACGCTCGTAAATGTCAAAAAAGTCCAGTTAAATGTAAAAATAGTTCTATTTCAAATAATTCAGTTTAGCATAAGTAAACAATTTCAGTGTTAAAATCTGTTCGACTTATAAGAATTCAGTTCAGCATAAGAACATAGTTTAGTTCTATTTGACCCATACATAGGACCCTATCAGGTGTTACCTCTCCAATGCAGAGTAGACCTGGATGGGATGGGAATGAAAGAGTAGTTCACATTTTCCAAAGCTGCAGCATTACGGGAACTTCACCATCAGATTGTTAAGTTTCATAATCAGGACATACGTTGTTGGAGTCTTACCCCTTAGCTGTGATTCAGTCACTGTATTCAACAACCCCAGGATACTCGTTGGTGGAATCTTACCCCTCGGCAGAGATTCAGTCGGTGTCTTCTGCTGTCCAAGCTGACTGGACAAGTAATTTTATGGTTCCTGTTGATCATAGCACTGATGCACATACAAAGAAATCTCGTTTTATGCTGATTTTTTCTGTTATTGACAGCTAAGTTTCAAATTGAAAATATTTTGTGCACAATAACCTATAAATGGATAATTATCCTGAGCATTCCACAAAAAAGCAAAAAAATAAAGAAGTAAAATATGTCCATATTTAACTGTGGAAACTTGCGATGGAATCAACGTAATAGAACTGAATAAAGAGTTATCCTTAAGAATTTGTATAATTAAATAATATTCATTACATTATGCCATATTTATAGTCCCATAATTCCTAAATCAATTTTTTTTTAAATTGACTGGTTGGTTAGTTGGTTGGTATTAGAGTATATCAACCCTCGTTATGTTATATCATCCCGAAGTTTGTATCTAAATCCGCCATTCACTGTGGACAGGAGGTAACACGAAGGCAATTTTAAAATGAAGTTTAACCGTTTTGAATTCAATTTTTCTCTATTCCTAAGCGGTTTCTGTTTCAAAGTTAAATAAACTCCTTCTATGCTCATTAATGCTAAATAATTGGGCTAATTGGTAGAGTGTACTCCAGTGACCCTGGAGACCGAGGTTTAATCCCAGGTCGAGTCATAACAAAGACTAAAAAATAGCTACTTGCTTAACACTCAGCATTATAAGGTACGGATCAAGAGTAAAGTGGGGTGATCCAGGAAAGGAGCAATTCCCTCTCCTACATATCGGTGTAGTAGCTATTGAAAAGAGAGCCTTTAGGTTGCCCTCAATTACAATCGCCAACTTTACTTATTCCCACTGAATTATTTGTGAGAGCCGGCTGATTATAGATGCAATTGAAACTGTCATTGAGAAAGAAAATCCTTCACTTCAATCATATTGTCGCCCCTAAAGGCGAGCTGAGCCGGGCGTAATGTAAAATTCAACTGTTCTACTCCGCGTCTCAGATGTATAAAATTAATATTCAAAAACACACAGAATACGGCATAGGAGCAATTTGCAAAAAAAAAAACAAACCCAAAAAACAAAAAAATGTCCCTCTGATCTAAATACATAGTTTTCCTTCTCTTTATCTGGTTGCCTTAACCAATCCATGGATCACAGTCAATGCAATTATTTATTATAGGATGGAGACGAAGAAACATATTCAATGCTTCCTGAAAGGTATTAGCTAAAAATGAAAAGCAAACCGCTTCGTATAGGATTTAAACTCGTGTCACCGATTCCTCTTCATTGTGGTGATAACCGTTACGCTAATCTTGAGGTCAGCTTAAATCTGTGGTTTTCCATTTTATACTATATGAAAATTTATACTTGCAATAATTCTAAACTGGTAAACAAGTCATACATAGTAGCAATATCAATATTTTAAGATGCAATGTGTAAATGCCGTTCAGAATTATAATAAGCACTATCTAAAGCAGAACGTTTTGGCCCAAGCCTAGCACCCTAACAAGTATTACTACCACTCCTGTTTAGAGTGGAACTGAGAGTAATATCAAAGAAGAGGTTACTCCACACTGAAATTGAAACCTCCTCATAGGAAGCAGTTTTATATCCTGCCCTGACTCGTGAAGTTTATCTGTCTATATGCAAAAGTAAAGTTGTTCACTGTGGTTGAGAGGGACCCAAACTCTCCCTTTTCAATAGCTACGACACTGAGGTGTCGGCAAAGACGCTGCTTTTTTCTTTGGATTGCTCCACTTTACACTTGATCCATACCTCATAATAATGAGTGTTAATTATGGATGCGTCAAATATCATTTTTAGAGTATTTGGTATAACTCTACCTTGGACTGAACCCCAGTCTCCCGGGCCTTTCGTGAACACTCTAACCGCTTGGGCGTATATGTGCATATATTTCGGTGCAGTAATGCACATATTCGTTGATGCAAGAGTATTTGTGTGTTTATATATGCGTTGCATATATGCATGAATACGCATGGGCATACAATCGTATATATATATATATATATATATATATATAAGTAGGTTAAACGTACGTATATATATATATATATATATATATATATATATATATATGTTTGTGTGTGTGTGTGTGAAGATGTATGCAGATTCGTCATTATTATGTATGTACAAGGAGGCATTATTTAGAGCAATCTTGGAGCCCATATTATTTGTTAATTCATCTAACTTGGAGAAGGAAATTTGTGATATATTACCTGTGTTTGATGTGATAATTGATTATCTTGTTTCGTCATGTGACTGGAAACTAATTATAAAGACTTAGAGTTGTATTCACGCAGTACAATCGTTAGCCACTATAATACCATGAAGTACACATTTTCCCTTATAAACTTTTTATTTTCCAACCCTTCTCTAGAAAAAGACCTGATAGAGATGTGGGGACATATGCAGACTTGATTAGCTGGATGCATTCGGCAACATATCTACCTATGTGCAGACGAATGGATACTTATGGTGGATGTATGAGAGGATGGAGGACGGCATTGATTACGAGAAAGATAATGCAGTGGCCATGGATGAGTGTGTTGCAGTAGAAAAATCAGTAGCACAATTTGAGAAGGTCAACAGAGGATAAAGATAAGAAAATGCTCGTGGTGTAATGGCTATCGTCGTAGGAATTGGAAACGGCGACACATGTTCAAATCCTGGACGGGACTGATTGCATTTCACATAGCTATAATACCCTTGGGAAAGTTATGAATCCAATTATTCTCCCTCCAGCGATGGGTAAATAGTAGGACAGACTAGGTTCTTCAGCTTTGGCGAGGCAACTAGTCTGGGAGAAGGAAAAGTCTGAATTCAAACCTGTTAAACTCCATTTACAAATTGACCTTGTGTCATATCCTTCCAGAGCGGAGGGGTTGGATAAATATGATAAAGATTAGAAAACGAAAAAAAAGAAGAATTTCGTCATGGGAATGAAGTTTGTTTTTGTTTTTTTTTAATGTCTGTAATTAAATGAAGTCTTCAGCGCTACTTTTAAAAATAACAGTACGTGGGAGGAGAGATATGGTAGCAGGAAAACTGAACGGGCTGCCGAATGGTGCTGCACCAAATGATGTCCTGACCAAAAGAAACGTGAGAAAAAGTATTGCAATGAGAAGTATACCTCGAAGAAGCTAGCAAAAACAATGCTTCTATTGGGAAAAAACATAGTTGTCTCCTTTTTTTTGGATGTATGGACGGAACTTCCGACAATCACCTGACCGTTGGTCCTTTGACATTTCGAAAAGCGAGTTCTACTTCTTTTTGGTAGTTGTCATCGTTTAGCAAGGTAGCCTTTTCTCTCGTCTCCAATCTGTGACAAGCACATGCGAGTAAATTCACTAGAAAAACATAAGCGTTCAACCACTACTCTTCAGCGCTTCTTGTTCCTTTGAAACAGCTTTTGTAACCATTGTCATGCCTTGGTAGATTTAACATGATTTATAATTGGAGACCTGGATTCATTCCCAGACTTTAAAAAATGGTACTTGATACCTCCTCGCTTAACACTCAGCAATAAAGGGTACGTATCTAGGGTAAAGTGGAGAAATTTAGGGAAAGCAGTAGTGCCCTCCCCTACACTTCGGTGTAGCAGCTATTGAAAAGGGAGCATTCTAGTCACCCTCGACTAAGGTCGCCAACATTTTTACTTATACGTATATAAAATATGTTATTTTAGTCAAAATGGACTTAGTTTTTCTTTACTGAAATATTCTGTATTAGGTGATCATTCAGATAGCCTAATACATTATAGGAAAAAGCTGGTGGTACTCTTTATTAATACTGCAGATTATAAATTTATATAAGCCCTATTGGATGAACCGACTGACCTATAGATATCAGAAATAATTCACAGAAAAAAAATCCAGGGATTTCTTTAGAAAGAAGGATATTTTCCTTAAAACAGTAAAGAGGAAGTGACTTGATTTTAAGCCTTTTGATGTGAGGATTGAGACTTATTAAGGAACACTTGATATCATAGTTTCAGAATTTTGGAATGTCTTGAGTTGAAAAAAAAGCTGCAAAAAGAAGCAACTTTTAAGTTCATATGAATGCGAACACACACACACACACACACAAACACACACACACGTGTGTGTGTGTGTATTATAATGGCCACTTCATTACAGATGAACACCATGTCCTCAGATCCGCTTACAGTGACCGTGGAAGCACATACAACTCATCAGACCCAGATAATATTTTAAAGCACTGTCACATAGGTGACAAACTAGATACCTCTCTTTATCGTTGATACTACCCACTTGAACTCTAAAATTACTTTTTAAAACTGTTTTAGACCTGCAAACTTTGTAGCAGAAAAGTTACCCGGATGATGCTGTGTAAGAAGCAGAGAAAAAATAGTCTGTATTTATTTGCAGTCATGTGATCCCATTAGAATATCACGATCTGCTGTGAGCAAACCAACCCGGCTCCAAATGTTACATTCGAATATACAGGCTGAAAAGTGTCAGAAATTGAGGTCAAGATTTACCATCGAGCGTCATTTTAAACCTGAGTGCTCGAATCTTCCTGTTCCAAACGGTATATATCCATCTTAGATGACTTTTTCCAAGCTAATCGATATATATATATATATAAGTGTGTGTGTGTGTATGTGTGTGTTTGATGTCCTTTGTGATGACAGTCGTCAAATTAGAAAATCCCAGGATACATTCTTTACTTTTGTTTTTTGATGCGGCATTTTTTTTTCTCACCTTATCTGTCTTCTTATAGTCTTCTGTTCTGCAGGGTTTCCGTTAACGTAGTTTATTCAAAGATCTTAAATACGTAAGCGAAAGGTTTGAAGGGCATTTAAATATAGCTCGGCGGTGAAAATATTTCGACACTATATCGTGCTAAAGTAATTTAAATACTGCTAGCTAATCATTTGTCCACAATTGTTCGGTATTTTATCGGAAATGTAGATTTGTGATTTGCTGTGGTTTGTGAAGCTAAGAGTTTGAAATACAGCTTCTTCAATTAATTAAAACAAAATGTATTTTAGTTCTAGAATGTCTTCCATAAACATATGCTTAAAATGATAGTCTCGAAGAATGTATTCTTATCGTAAGTTTTAACTTGTTACGTGTGTGTTTCTTCGTGTCTCCGTGTATTTTAATATTTTTTTCTTATTGTTTGATGCTGACATACGCAAAAGTACCGAATTCTACCACGTCGACAAAAATAAGTAAATGAATGAATAGATAAATAAAATGCGTATAACACTAAAACAAATATTTAGGATATTTCTCAGATTCTACTTAGTCCTTCTTTGATTCTAATGGTAAGTAAACTCGTGCCTCTGAGGTAAGGGAATTACATTTTTAATTCTTTGTGTAATTGTTTTTAAGAGGTTTTTCTTGCTGCTCACGATCCTACCGAATACAAATAATTCTTTTAAACATTTTTTAATATTTTTTAAAAATTTGACCTATACTACCACCTAGGGTCAAAATAGACCTGAGAGCAATGGCAATGATGTTTTACGTAACGCCCTCATGATTTTCGCGTCGACCAGGTGCTGTTCAGTGTCCTAACAAGAACTCACCGTTTGGAGGCTGGTGGAAATGTCTGACCCTACCGTATTGGAAAGAGTCGGCGTGCTCTAAGAACCACCTAAAAGGCAAAAAAATTGTTTAGTAAAATTTAGCTTTTTTAAAGTCCAATTGTAGATGTTCCATCAAAAACAGTATCAAGGTTTTGTCACCTGATGGTAATCAAGAAAATCTAGGAAAGAAAATATGAGTAGACAGAGAGATGACAAAGTTTTTCAAGTGAGGAAAGAAAAGACAGACGCATAGTTACAAACACATGCGTGCGCGTACGCACTCAGGATTATTTCAGCTCTTCATCCAGTTAGATGCATATCAAAATTCGTAGAGTGGTTTCACTGTTGGTTCAATAAATCTTTGTCATTTATAAATCTTTGCATCCCACATGTGACTGCAAATATCCGTTTTGAATTGGCTCTCTCCGGGTTATAAACTAACAGACCCAATTCAATATTTCCAAAGACATTAGTCTGATCGCCAAAAAACGAGAATACGGACGGTGAGGGATTGATATTTTTAACTCTCTCCAACATAGATAGAAACAGCAGTCGCCGATGGAATCGGAGTTGCAATCGAATGGCGAAAGAGACACCATTTCTCTAAGAATTGGATGAGCATTAGAAGGGGTAAAGATCATTAAACGGTACCCAGATTATTTAACACACTTTAGCGGCGCTTCGCAAAAAGAAAAAGCAAAAATGTTTAGATGGTATATTCAAAACAAACAAAATTTTAAAAAATGATCTTGAATGGATTATTTCTTTATATAAAGTGAGCATAAATCATTTAGAATCACCTACTGCGTTGTACGACTTACACAGTGTCATTTAATGATATCTGATTTTAGTTTTGATATCTGAATAATAATAATAATAATAATAATAATAATAATAATAAGAAGAAGAAGAAGAAGAAGTTGGTGGATACAAATCAACAACCGGATGCAAAAGAAACATTTTTTCATTAAAATATGGAAACGAAAAGGGCATATCAGAAATGCAGAATGAATACATATCATGAAAAAGAATTAGAAAAACTCGAAGTAGGCCTCAAGGCTAATATACACCCACGCTCGCCAAGAACAACACTCAAGAAAATATCAAATTGGAAAACGCCAGGCCACGAAAGAATTCATGTATTCTGGTTTTAAAAGATCTCACCCATTCACTATAACCTTGCCTTTCAACTCAGTAAAAGTTTACTAGCAAGCATGTCAGAGTGGATGACGATAGGGAAAACTACACTGACACATACCCCCCACCCCAACAAAATCGTCTATCCCCAGTAACTATCAACTGATAACGTGTCTACCTATCATGCAGAAAATCTTAATCGCACACATATAAGGGAAGAAATCTATTGCACTTCATATGCCACGGAATTCTTCACGAAGAAGAAAACTCAGGGGAACAGAGGGATAGGTAAAAATGACCTACAAAATAAAGACCAGGACATCCTCAAAAAGAGCCAGAACAAGGCAGAAATAAGGTAGCCCTGTTGTGGATTGGCTTCAAGAAAGCTTCTGATAAGGTCACGCACACTGAAATAACAGAGTGTCCGAAAATGTATAAAATTTCTGGCAAACTCATCAAATTCATCACGAATGCCAATGAAAACTGGAGGGTCGAATTGACAGGAGAGAGACAAACCCCCAAATAAGCAAAAGTCCATGGAGATTCCCTGGTAAACATAAGAATCACTTAAAGAAAAGGAAAAAAAAACAAATACACAGGAATATTGGAAGTGAACACAATCAAAGAAGCAAAAATATAGGAGAAAATAAGAAAAGAGTACTTAAGAAAACGAGGAAGTTTCTAGCAACCAAGCTTTTATAGCAAAAAAATCATCAAAGGAATAAATACCAGGGCAGTCCCACTTGTCTGATACTCAGAACGATTCTTAAAATGGACAAGAGAGGAACTCAGACAAATGGACCGAGAGATAAGAAATTTGATGTCTATATGTTAATATATGCATTTGATGGCTATGCATTTTTATCCAAGTGATGACATTGAGAGACTGCGTGTGTCAAGAAAAGGAGGTGGAGAGGGATCACCAAGTCAGCAAATTCGTGGATGAATCAACACAAGGACACAGCGACAACATTAAGACGAATAAAGGAGTGTTAATTACTGCAGCTAATAACATCATACTTAATATAATTGTCAACAGGAAGAAAATTAATCCTATTTACCAACCCCTCCGTTCGGGGGGATATGACACAAGGTCGATTTTTAAGCGGAGTTTAACAGGTTTGAATTAAGAGTTTTCCTTCTCCTAGACTACTTGCCTTACCAAGGCTGAAGAACCCAGTCTGTTTTACTATTTACCCATAGCTGGAGGGAGAATAATTGGATTCATACCTTTCCCAAGGGTATTAGTGCTATGTGAAATGCAATCAGTCTCGTCCAGGATTTGAACTCGTGTCGTCGTTTCCATTTCCTAAGACGATAACCATTACACCACGGGCACCTCCATAGGAAGAAAATAAATACAAGTAAAAAGAAATGCGGAAAATTACAACTGTATGGATATTTCAAGCGAGAACGAAACGGTATTACACGTAAGAAGACATGAATATTACAAAAGAAAGGAAATGTAAATAAAGAAACTGAATTTCTACTAATTACAGCAGAAAACAATTCTAAAATGACCGATTATATTAATGTGATAATCGATAATGCACAACAAAATAACAAGTGTAGGTTTTATGGAAGAAAAAGTGAAAAGGTTTATCACATAATACGCGAATGCAGCAATATGATACAAAAAAAGTAAAAGACTAGACAAGGCTTTGTTGGTCAGCTGATCCACTAGGAACTGTGCAAGAGATTGAATTTCAACCATAACATCAAATGGTATAGGCAAAAACAGAACCCGTCCTTGAAAATAAGCTGCATAGAAATTCTCTTCGATTTTTAGATAAAAATGCATCACCTAATCCCGGCAAGAGAACAGAAGCAGCGCTAATTAAAAAAAGAATAGAAAAGAAACGAGAACTAGCCGTGTAGGCTATGTTACCGCTCGATTGAACCATAGAGGGAAAATTTTTAAAAATACGATGAGATAGACAAATACTTGAACCTTGCCATAGAAGTGAAAAAATATGTAGAACATTAGTTTCAACTTAATGCCAATTGCAGATAGTCTGGTCAGAACAATTCCTAAGAGTTTGTAGAAAGGTATGGGGGAATCGAAACCATCCAGTCACGAGACTAGCACGTACGGGAAGAATGACCTGCAAAGTTAGACGTGATTTTAAATAATCACAGATCTAATATCACGTGTTTCACTAGTGACATCGAACATTCGCGGATCTTCGATTTGTTCTTCAAAATCTCTATATAAGAAAACAAGTCATGAGATTTTGGGAGAGTAGAAGGCAGTTGTCAAAATGGGTGCGTTAAAGGTTCTGGAGGCCCCGACTCGTCATACCCCAGTCTGCTACGACCCATCTGCTGTGACAGGCGTGTGTCAAACAGCCAGCTCTCACACAAACCCCGTCACTACCTAGAAGAAGGGAGAAGAAGGATCTTTTCGAGTCGCAGTGATCATAGTTGAATAAAAACGACTGCTATATTTTTCCCTAACCTTCGAGTTTGAGTATTTCTTTTTCTGCGGACTTCTTTATTTACAGCACAAAACGTTGGTCCTATGGTACACTACAATATTTTTATGATCGGCTTGAATACTGAAAAAAATCCGCGAGCTCGGAGGAAACTCGCAGTTACTCAGACTCCAGTAAAAAACGCTGTTGGGAAAAACTAACTTTACTAACGCTGTTGGGAAAAATTCATTTAATAAAAATAATGATGATAATAATAATAATGATGCATGAAGACTTTTACCCAAAAGATGACAAAGACATTGTATGTCTTAAGGAAAACGGGAGGAAGAGGACTTGTCAGCATTCAAGATAGCGTCGATGCCTCCATACATAAAAAAACGCGGACGTCTGATTACAGCGATCAGAAACAATACAGACAACACAAGCATCAATAGAAGAAACATAACCAGAAGACAAAAATGGGACGAAAAACAAATGTATGGACATTTTAAAAGACAAACAAGCGAAATCTCACATGAGGAAAATTAGACGTAGCCAAGAAAGGGGAGCGTTAAGAGAGAAGCTGAATCTCTTCTGACAGCAAGACAAAACAATGCCATTGGACTTAACAATATCAACCCAAGAATAGACAAGACGCAACAAAATTGCTGATATAGATTATGCGTGAAAACAAACGAAATAATCAATCACATAATTAGCAAATGCTGTAAATTAGCACAAAAATTGTATAAGACTGGACACAACTGGGTAAGCAAGGTGTTCCACTGGGAATTGTGCAAGAAGGTTAAAAGTGAGCATACAAACATATGGTATATGCACAATGAAACGCATAATGTCTTGGATTTTGAGATACAAACGGATAATATGGTCTCGGTCAGACGACCAGACCTAAAGATAGTTTACAAAGAAAAAAAAAACAAAACAAAGAGAGAGTGATAATTGTGGACTTTGCCTTTCTGGCTGAATATCGGGAAAACTCAAAGAAAGCCATAAAAAAGGGATAAGTACTAAGAGCTTGCTAGAGAACAATGGAACATGAGAGTGACGATGATACCAATTGTAATTGGTGTGCTCTGTTCACTTACGAAAGGATTGGTGCAGGGACTTGGGAATAATAGGATGAGTAGAGACCATCAAAACAACAGCATGTCTAAGATCGTCTTGAATATCAGGAAGAGTCCCGGAAATTGAGGAGACCTGCTATCACTCAGACTCCAATTAAAAACCATCAGCTAACTCTGGTATGAAAACATACTAGCGGATCACCTAATTTCGGCCAGAAGACCAGACCTAATAACAATCAATAAAAAAAGAGAATATGCACAATTGTCGACTTAGCTGTTCCGGCTGACCACAGAATAAAACTGAAAGAATGTTAAAAGAAGGATAAGTACCTCAACCTTGCGA
>OY757905.1:119291465-119523965 GCA_963585895.1 Sepioteuthis lessoniana | reverse complement strand
GTTTTTTCCGATTTGGGCATTCATGTCTCCGCCAATGACTAACATGTTGTGTTTCGGGATGCTACGCACTAATGACGATAACTCATCGTAGAAGGTGACTAGTTCATTTTCTTCACTAACATTGGTGGGGCTGTAGCATGAGATGATTGTTGCTCTGGGGTTTCCGTTGAATGTAGCTGCCATCATTCTAGGTTGTATTTTCTCAACGCTATTAAGCGTTTTTAATGCTCTAGGTCCTATAAGTAATCCTACCCCTCCTACTGCGGCGTTGACAGAGTTTTTCCATGCGGATACAGTGGCGAGCGACCAGCCATTGCCAGTTTCGTGATATTTGATATCTTCGGAGTGCGTGTATCTGTGTTCTTGTATGCATATTATGTCTATCTTATGTTGTTCGGCCGATGCGATTAGCTCTGGGAGTTGTCCTATTCTATTTAGGGTTCTTACGTTAAATGTGGCTATTTGTAGTGTTTGCTTGCATTTTAGTAGTTTTGATTGTTTGAGCTCTGTAGCTGATTTTTCGAACACCGAGGCCAGGGCTCCAACCTCAGCAGGACGCGCCCCTTTTTTACCCGCGCGAAGAGCGATGCGGTTCGTGTGAGTGGTGTGAGTGTGGGTCATGGTTATCTTTCGATGGCTGTTTTATTCTCTTCTATAGAAGCCACTCTTATAGAGGAGCAACAGTAGTTCCCCGATCGAACTAGCGATCCTGAGCGTAAAGTCGTCAAACTCACGTCCAGGACCCGTTTAGGTATTGAGTTTGGTCGTACATGGATTTATTCAAATACCTTTACGTACATCATGCTGCTTCCCATGTGTACGCAAAAAAAAAAAAAAAGAAAAAGAAAAAGGGGGGAGTAATTTTGGTTTAAGTTTTCTTAAGTTTTAACTTAGTTAAAGTCCAAGATTAAGGTACTTTCGTATGAATTTCACTGGTACTGACTTGTGCTTTTGTGTATATATATGTATGTATATGATATGTATATATATATATATATATATATATGTATGTATATGATATATATATATATATATGATATATATGTATGTATATGATATATATATATATATATATATATATATATATATATATATGTATGTTTATGATATATATATATATATATATATATATATATATATGAATGATACTCTCATAAGAATACTAAATTGATATAAAATGCCAGCATGATATAAAAAGTAAAAACTGTGCAACAATAAACGACCGAACAATCAAATAAAGAAACCAACCAATTAAAATATCTGCTTAGCATTGCGCCTTTACGGTATTCATTACACAGTTAAATATTAAACATGGTTGAAGGTTAATATTTTATTTTAGCTTTTATTTTATTAAATATATTGTATTATAAAAAATTCAGCCCGATTGAAGGTCCATATCTACTGTCACTAAATATATATAATTCCGAGAGGACATAGCTTAGCAAAAAAATATACAATCATGCATCAATAACTGTGTCAACGCCAAATATTTGCTTAATAATTCACTGAGTTCAGGAAATCCAATAATTCTTATTTTAACTCTAAATGCAATTTACAAGTTTTTACCCTTCATTACATGACGAGGAATAAATTTAAAGTTTCTTGTCGAATATGTGTTCAGTGTCATTTGTGTCTTTATATTAATATATTTGATTTAAAATCTTTCTCGATAAACAAACGGAACATGAATTCTATACAATATTCCTAATAAGTCAAATGACGTAATTTAAAACAACAAACGCTGATTCACTAACGAAACAGTCAAATTTTCTTGTTATACAAATTTTCCCTTGGTTTTGTACTTTGAATTTTTAAACATCCATCGTTTACTTAACATCACTAATATCATCCCTCTACAGTTCTGATGGTGGCTCACTAGAAACGCTATAGTGTCGACTTTGCTTCTCAATAAATCTCTCCTTCTACTTAGATTACCTTGTTTTAAATCTTTCTGCACATTACTATATATGTAAAACAGAGTAGTACTTTTAGCGTAACGATTATCATTAAAGGTGCAATTATATTGATAGTTATGTTGACTGGTATTTTAAAGGTTTCTCTCTGGTTCCAATATAGGACAAATAAAATGCACGTCCACTTTTAACTTTGCAGAATAAACAATGCTTTTTGTACAATATCAACACTCTAAAAGGAAATGAAGTTAAATCAAATGTTTTCTATCAGTGTTACATTGTGACATAAAAACGGTTTAGTATATTCACCAAGAAAAAATATACCAATGGCAATAAAATATGAAGCTAATTAAACACCTGTGATTAAACATAATGATTAAAGAAAACTACACAAACGCACACACACACACACACATATATATATATATATATATATATATATATATTTGTGTGTGTTGTGTGTGTGGTATTATTTTATATAACCTGATTATGAGAACAAGACATACACTCTGGGCATATTTATATAGACACACACACATTCATACAAACGAATTCACACACACACACACACACACACACACACACACACACACACACACACACACACACACACACACACATACACACATATATATATATATATATATAAAGAGTGAGAGAGAGATCAGAATGAGTTTATAATTACGTCTCTATCGTGAGCTGCTGACATATAAAAAAATGTATTTCCTTGATTTAATGACGAAAATCTCATTTTAGCGTCGCCGAAAATATATCAACAAATATGTTTGTCAAAAGATGGCATTCTTTCATTCTTGCTCTTGATAATTGACAGACAATACTTTCAAGGTCTTGAACCGGAGGAAAAGATTATGGATGTTTTTTAAACACATACACACAAACATACACATGCATATATATATATATATATATATATATATATATATATATATATGTGTGTGTGTGTGTGTGTGTGTGTGTGTGTGTGTGTGTTTAAAAACAGCCATAATATTTTATATAATTACAGAGATAGATATATAGATATATCAAAAATCGAAATGCCTATAAATGGAAATAACGCAAATAACCTCAAAGAAGTTAATTTACTTACGTCAAAAGCTGTTGGAATAGAAGCATTCAAAAATAGACCTGTTTTAGCAATATTACAAGGAATAATTTCAATTTCGTCTGGTGTTAAATTTAGTATATATATATATATATATATATATATAGTTAGATATTGATATAGATATATTTTGACCGACATTTTGTAGGTGTTGTATTTTACCTGATCACTTTAAAACTACATCCTGTTAAAAAGGCATAAATGTTTAAATGTTCTAACTTTGTGAATAAACTACTTTTCCGATTAAATCTGTATGATAATTTTGGAAGAAGGTGACGTTTTTCCATGTTGAAAAATGAGGTACATACAAACTAGAATCTCTTATACAAAGTGCGACACAAAAGTTATCAAGGGTTTTGGGATATAAATGGATTCTACCTGTGTAGGTTGTTTGATTCCAAATTCCTCGTCGAAAAACCATAGCAATACGATAAGTGGTCTTATATATTTCTCAAAAATGTTTAGTCTCAAATGGATTGATATAGCAAGAGTATTGTTAATCAATATCCCAGCCGGATGCATCTCAGCAGAGGAAAAACACCTCCCAAACAGGTGTTCTTGATATGACAATAAAAGTTCTGATGGAGAGACCTCAGTTCAGGAGACTCAGTGAATATATATACATATTTATCGACCCCTCCGCCTGGGCAGGATATGACACTAGGTCAATTTTTAAGCGGGGTTTGACAGGTTGGAATTCAGAGTTTTCGTTCTCCTAGACTAATTGCCTCTCCAAGGCTGAAGAACCCAGTCTGCCTTACTATTTACCCATAGCTGGAGGAAGAATAATTGGATTCATACCTTTGCGAAGTGTATTAGTGCTATGTGAAATGCAAACAGTTTCGTCCAGGATTTCAACTCGTATCGCCGTGTCCATTTCCTACGACGATAACCATTATACCACGGGCACCTCGCTGAAATTTTATAACCCTTTGATTTTTATTACATCTGGTTCCAGACTGACTAAGAGTAGGGATTTGATCATTGGGTCAAAGAGAACTGTTTAATCATTTGATATACTTAAAACCGTTTAATTTTTTTGCTAACAAATGATTAATATCGAGTAGAAATATTAGTGTTATATAGCAAAACTATCAAATTTTAAATGTTAAATCAATAAAGAGAATTACTTGAATCAATATAATTGTGTGCAAACCAATGTGTTATAGCTTGTTAAAAAATGAAGTTATTAACTAATCGTTTGGGTATGGATAAGTAATCGATCCTACCAGTACAGTAAAATAAAACGCAATTTTTTTCTAATGAGTGGTCGTGTCCTGTACCAATTGGAAGCTGACTAAGCGTATAGAGAAAAAACTAGACGGGAATTGCAAAAGAATGCTATGAGTCATATTGAATAAATTCTGGAAGCATGATTCCACAAAATAGCAGTTTTACGGCCACCAAACTCCCATTTGTAAAATGATCCAAATAAGACAGACAAGTCATGCGGGACACTAGTGGAGAAGTAAAAACGAAGTCGTAAGCGACGTTCTCCAATGGATCTCTTCACACGGATGGGCAAGTGATGGACTACCACCAAGTACCTATCAACAAAAGCTCAGTATGGACGCTGGATGCAGTCTAGAAGAACAGCCGCAAGTGATGAATGAGAGAGGCGAATGGTGAGAGAGAGAGAGAGAGAGAGAGTCAGGGAAATCTGTGTTAGCAGCACGACATGATGATATATATATATATATATATATATATATATATATATATATGTATGTGTGTGTGTACATATATATGTGTGTGTGTATGAGTGTGTTCATGTGTGTGTTGATAGATTTGTGAGTGTACGTGAGTATGTATATACGTATGAATAAGATTTAGCTTTAAATAACTTACATAATAGTCAACCAACCAACTAAACTTGTAAGTCAATAATATTTTAGATATATATTGAGAATATAAATTTAGACGAAGTGACCTTCTGAAGTGTAGAAATTTATTTTACGAACAATTTTTTTCTGAAAATCCTAATAAGAAAACTACAACATTTTGAAAGAATGCAATCGTACATCTAAACACATCATCATCATAATCAGCCTCATGAAGTATCTCTCTCTCTCTCTTCCCCCTCTCTCTCGCCCTCTCCCTCTCCCCCTCTCTCTCTCTCTCTCTTTCGCTATCCGTCCCAATTTGTTATTTCCCAAAGTAAGTGTCTGCACAGAGCTGAGGAATGTAAGTTCGTGCGATCGACCAAAACTGGTGAATCCACAAGAGGAATTCCAGAAAAAAAAGTCGCTTAAGTGTTTTCCTTCGTTCCTTAGCAGTGCACAGCATGACTTGCGCGTCCAAGATCGTTTATGAGATGAGAGGCAAGTGGCCGTATAAGTGCTGTTTTTCGGGATACTGCTTCCGGAATTTTTTGAAAATAGCGTACAGCATCATTTTATAGCTCCCATATTAAAAATATATAAGTTAGTGACATTTAGAAGGGTAGAAACTTATTTTTAACGAATTTTGTTGTAAAAGTTCTTAAAAAAATACAAGTTTTTTTAGAAACAAGGTAGTCAGAGTTTAAACACAAGAACAAATGCATAAAAGAAAAGAATCACAGACCTATATATATATATATATATATATATATATATATATATATATATATATATAAACAATTTAAAAAAATATGTGTACGTGATAACTTTTCCATCTGACAAATAGTAGTAATAGGCGTCAATTTTGTCGTAATAAAGATGCAAAATAAGTGCTGACAATTTCCTAGCAAGTGCTAAATATAATCACGAATTAAACTGCAACTTCTGCCATTAAAGAGACTATATTTAAAGTTCAATTTTTTAAAAAATCACAATCACTGATTAGTTTGTTGTCTTCTTTTTCCCTACAGGCATATGCACTATTTTTTACTGTACGAAAACAGAAACATGGACTAAAAAAGACTGTGTTCCAATGATTGTACATACGTGTAACTTTACTTATGCTGAAGCATCAAATGTACTTACGTATAACATACATACATACATACAGAAGCATGCACACAACGTAGGTTTATATATATATATAAGGTTCATAAACGAACACACACACACACACACACACACACACACACACACATACATATATATATATATATATATATATATGCACACATACAAGCATATGTACATATGCATGCGTGTATGAATTTATATGTATGCACACAACGTAGGTTTATATATATATATATATATATATATATAAGGTTCATAAACGCATACACACACACACACACACACACACACACACACACCCACACACACACACACACACACATATATATATATATAAGTGTGTGTGTGTGCGTGAACTTACGCATCGGCGCACACACACATACACATATATATATATATATATATATATATATATATATATATATATGCACACATACAAGCATATGTACATATGTGTGCGTGTATGAATTTATATTTTTATGAATGTGTGTACGTACAATTGTGAGGAGGACAGTATGTTCAAGAATAATATCAGACCACTTAAGAATTGATTCATAAAATCTAATTTCCCGTGTTCGTAGGCATTCGTGCACACTGACTGCAGTATATATATATATATATATATATATATATATATATATATATATATGTGTGTGTGTGTGTGTGTGTGTGTGTGTGTGTGTGTGTGTGTCTGTAAACGACGAAATTCTTGTCCTATAAGAATGTTATCTTTTTACCAATTAACCAAGGCGAAATTAGCGAAAAATCGTGAGACTGAAGGAAAGATGCACTTTGTCACCAGATCGTTCAGTTTAATTAAATCTCATCAGATTTAACGTGCTCAGAATTATAAAATATATAATTAGTTCAGAGAGACTAATTGTACCTACGATCACTTGACTTTTACTTCCCTATGGACAATCTACATATTATTCTAACTAAGTTAATTTAACATGTCTTGAATCGTAAAAAAAAATTTAGATGAATTATAATTAAGAAAAAAAAAGTGAACAAATATATAACTCTTGTGAAATATGAGTTTTGCTGGTTAAGATAAGTTTCGCAAACGGATTAATTTGATACTGACCAATACCTAGTAAATTAATGTTGAGCTAATAAATATATTTAAATATATATGAAACATGTTCGAGTCATACTAAAAACGCAAAAAATGGTCCCTGATTCATCCTTGCCGTACACCTATCATTATAAGGTACATATCAAGGGTAAATAGAGCAATCCATGGACCGAAAAAGTATACTCCCTAAAACCTAGGTGTTGTGGCTATTAAAAAGGGAACCTTCCAGTTGCCGTAAATTAGTTCTCTCTCGCAATGGTCTATGTTCGATCTTTCGATAGACTGATCTATTTTCTATTAATCATTTCATGGACGACATATATCTATCTATCTCTCTCTCTCTCTCTCTCTCTCTTTCTATATATATATATATATATATATATATATATATATATACTTTAAGAAAAACAACGAAACCGGTCACATAGGATTATAAATTTATTTCAATCCTGTTACGCATTTTTGAGGTTTTCAAAAACACGAAAAAAACAGGACTTCTTCAGATCATTTTGGATAAAAAATTGAATAGACACGTGGGAGGGGATAGTATGAGGGAGTCGAAGAGGTGGGAGGGAGTCGAAGAGGTGGGAGGGAGTCGAAGAGGGGTGAGGAGTTACCTCTTTATTAAGCCCGCTTCCGCTTTAAAATTTAACTTTCGGTTAGCAGTGTAGTAAATATTGTTTTTTTTATTTTTATATTTAGACCTAAATTACAGGTTTTTTATTGACTAAGATTTAACCTTTAATTAAAATTCAAGTAAAGGTACCGTGTTCGATATATCAAAATTAAATTTAGGCAAATATTTACTTTCTTTACTATATTTTAACATTTCAAAATTATTTAGAAGGCATTATTAATTAATTAATTCGTTCCACTTTTTATGCGTAGTACATATGTATTATATTCTTTTTTACAATTTTCTATCGAACAATTTATTTTATTTATTCCCAAAATTAGCTCTATGTTGTTATAGAAAATTTTTTAAAATTTATTTACAGTTTAAATTTAGCCCTATGTCTACACCTAGCTATTAGTTCATTCCTCTTATTTAATAATTTTTTTGGCTCAGGAAAAAGCAAAATGTGGATTTTTTCTTCAAGGCACAGGTTGCACCTACTATCGAAAGATATTGGGGTACTAGATCTTTTTAAAATAATATATATATATATATATATATATATATATATATATATATATATATATATATATATATATGTATACTGACTAAAACTATGCTAATAAAATAAACATCAATAATTCAAAAAGTTCTATACAAGTATTATTCATATTTAAAATATCTTATTTCCCCCGACAGTAAAAGGTTTGAGTAAAATATCTGACATTTTTATTGTTAAGTTTTGAAATTTACAAAAATGGACCGTCTGCCCCTTATTTGCAGATTAAACAAATATTAGCTTAAGTCCACTGATATTTAATAAAAACTTTTTTGTTTTTTTTTCCCATATATATATATATATATATATATATATATATATATAATGGTTAAATAAATGCGAATTATGATAGTTATATTTCATAAAAACGTTATGACTTGACATTTAGATACCATGGGAAAGAGACATATTTTGTGATTTAAACTAATGTTGCTTCCCCCATTTATTGCCGGGTGGAGTATGATTTATAGAAGAATGAATATTTTCTTACTTCACTGAACAACCTCCCACAAATCTTTCAGAATGATTAAAAAGACTGTTTAACGTTCGCAATATTCGTGAGTTCATTTTTTTACAACGTGTTTGTCTGGGTTATGTTTCGTATCCATGAGGTGAAAATACAACTTTTTCACCACCTCTTTGTTTATTTGAGAATCTTTTGAAATAGCCAACAATATAACGATCTTTCATCTCATCATCATCATCATCATGTTGTGCTGGTAGAACGGATATCCCTGACCCTCTCTCGCCACTTTTCCCTATCGTTCATCGCCTCTGGCAGGTCTTCTGGACTACATCCCGTATCCTCACGTAGTTGCTGAATGTATGTTCGTGCTGGTCGTCCTGCTTTTGCTCGGCCATGTATGGGGGTCCATAAGAGTACATCACTTATGATTTCGTCCCTGCTTCTAACTTGAATAGTTTTCGTGATAGGAGGCAGGTGGCCGTACAGTTGGTGCCTTGTGGGGGGTTGCTGCCAGGACTTGTTCAAGATTGCTCACAGCATTCTTGTGAAATTGCCGTCTAGTTTCTTCTCCGGCCGTTTTGTTAGAATCCATGTAGTGCATCCATATAGCAGTATCGATGTGACCGCTGCCTGGAAGAAACTGCGTTTCGTTTTATCGGTTAGGTCTGATTTCCATATAATCGATAGCCTATTGATAGCTGTCCATGCCTTCGTTAACCTCGTGTCGATGTCCTTTTCGGTTGATGCGACTCTGCTTCCTAGGTAAGTGAATTTGTTTACTAGTTTAAGAGGGGTTCCGTCTAGAGTGGAGATGTCACCCGTTTGATTATAGCACAAGTGATATATAATCAACGATGAAGGGTTAAGAATTGATCCTTGGATAACATGATAGGCAAAGAAATAGTCTTTTTTATGCAATTTCCTAATTTCTGTTTATTAAAAGATCAGTCAATTTTGTCATGAAATACAATTAGATACTTTTTTTCTGCATTAAAGAGGTCATGATCTTCATGTCCAATGAAGATGCTATCATAGGAAACGTCAAAATAAACATTAGACATGTTTTGCATTGATTATAATATTTGATCGGACATTGGTACGGTCAGAGTGTTCGCCTAATGGCCCGGAAAACCTGGGTTCAATCCCAGGTCGAGTCATACCAAATACTCAAAGATGGTACGTGATGCCTCCTTGCTTAACTCTAAGTATTATAAAGTACGGATCAAGGGTAAAGTTGATCAATCCAGGGAAATGTTTAGCGCCCTCCCCTATACCATATTATAGAAGCCATCGGGAAGGGATCCTCCGAGTCACCCTCTACTACGGTCACCAACTTTACTTACTTATCATATTTAATTTACTAAAATAAGTATTTGCTTAGTTATAATCTTTTGCCGTTTTAATTATTCTTCTAAGCGATAATTTATAAATGCCGTATATATCCGTATAAAGAACGACTTTTTCCGAGTAATTTATCACTTCAAAAACACAGAGTCGTTCATTACACGCAATACACTCAAAAAGTTATTTTCTATAGCTAAACATTTACACGAAGTCGTTCATTAACCGAGTCTATGAGGTACATTTTTTTTCTTATATACTTCCCATTCCTGAATTCATGTACAAAGAGGGTTACAGTATTTTTGTTGATAGTATAACCAGCCCTGGGCAATAATGAATAAACAAATAAATTATGGGGTTAGGGGTAAAATTCCATTAACTGACGGCAATAAATGTTTTGTATCTGCGGTGCGACCAAATAAAACGTACGCATGTATACAGCGTTACTACAAGCAAATTAATATCTTTCAAATGATACACAATCAAGAAACGATGTTTTTTCGAAAGGGCGATTAGTCGACAATTTTTTGGCTCACTAATTCTGAAGATTTAATCATAGACAAATGACAGGGAAGAAGTATGATTAATGTTTTTTTTTTAATCTGAAGCCCCAGATTAGTTTGCGACTGGAAAAAAAGTACCTTCTTGTTCAGTTGTAACGAGTCTTTTGCGATTACCTAAAAGAACATTTTTCTTTGACACATTGGAATGTAATTAATGATAATTTAAGAAAAAGAAAACATTACAAAAAAGAAACAAAAAACAAACAAACCAAAAGCATCATAAACATTTAACATTACTAAAAGAAAAGACAGAAGAAAAAACAGAGAAAAAGTCAATGCCTTAATTTGTTTTATTTATTAAATGGAAAGACATTCGAACAACTGACATGGAAAGCGACAGCGAGCAATGAAAAGATGGATGTGTCGGCGATATTTTAAATATGATGGAGCGCTGGGAAAGGAGATTCTGAACGACTCAAAAGAAAAAAAAAAAATAGTAAAATGAGGCGGCAGGAGAGTAAATTAAAAAAAATAAAACAAATAAAAAGAACCCCGGAAAACTCGAGAGTGGAGTGACTAAAAAAATGTTTAAAAAAATATTTACTGGTTTGAAAAATGTCCTCAATGTAAAATCGTAGCATTTTGTCCTTATTGGAATTGAAACGCTTTCAGGGATGAATAAGAAGTTAATGATGATCTTTTCCTCCGCATGAATAAGTTTATGATCTGTATTTTCTTTAGTTTGTCCAAACTGACATCGAAATGAGCGGTCATTTCATGGAAAAAATGCATTCATTTTCATTTCTTGATATTTAGTTTTTATAAATCTCAGTCTTATCATTTGGATTGGTTTATCAATACGCATATCTGGAAATTTACTAAGCTTTTTGCTTAGATGTGGCACAAGGCCATATGAAAGTGGCACCCAATGAGACTCGAACTCACTCGTGTAGGTTTGCTAGTCGAGCTTGCTAACCATTACACCACCAGAGGCATCAATACGCATATCTGTCTATCTATAGATCTATCTACATGGAGGTGCCCGTGCTGTAATGGTTATCGTCGTAGGAAATGGACACGATGACACGAGTTCACACTCTGGACTAGACTTATAATCTTGGGAAAGATATGAATCCAATTATTCTCCCACCAGCTATGGGTAAATAGTAGGGCAGACTAGGTTCTTTAGCCTTGGTGAAGCAACTAGTCTAGGAAAGGAAAACTCTGAATTCAAACCTGCTAAACTCCGCTTATAAAATTGACCTTGTGTCATATCCTACCCGAGCAGAGGGGTTGGTATATATATATATATATATATATACCATTGGCGAACACTCTACCTACTAGATCAATGAGCCGGCAATTATATATATGTGTGTGTGTGTATGTGTGTGTGTCTGTCTGTCTTTCTGTCTGTGTGTAAACATGATGACACATGTTGTGTATCTATCCATATTTTTAGAAGAGTATATATAAAACAATGTACAAATAGATTCCCAAACACTTGCACACATACATATGTGTGTGCGAGTGTGAGTCCAGTTGTGTGTGTGTGTGTGTGTGTGTGTGTGTGTGTGTGTGTGTGTGTGTTGAGAAAGAAAGGGAAAAATAAAGAGACATATTGTCTGCTAATATACCTGCAGGCTTTTGTTGACATATGTTTATTTTCTTCCTGTTTTCTACTTTCTAACTTTCATCTCTTACCAGGATCTCTAATTTAAATTTTCTCGACATTTTTCAATCGCCGCCGACATTTTTTTTTTTCGTTTGAAGGAAACATTTTAAATAATAGTTTGCTACGTTACGACCGGATCATCATCAGCAATTTCTTTGCTCGATAAACAAGTAGACATTTATTTTGTGCCAAGTACGTATAAACATTCTCTTTAAAATTTTAATCGCCCATATATATATATATATAACATATTTCATCACATGATCTAATGATACCAAACACACACACACACACACATATATATATATATATATATGCATGCATGTTGAAATTTGTGTACACTTACGCATACATTCACACATGTAATTTTAGGGGGTTGGGTGGATTAAAGAATACAGTTAAGACCATATATAGCAGAGTTTTTTTCATGCTAGTAAGTGTGCGTAGTTTGGTTGTATTACATGCTGGTTTAAATCAATGAAGCGTTTTCTCTTTTACTTGAATTAATATGTCATCAATCTGATATATTGTCTGTGTTCAGAAATATCCCCTACTGCATTCATTTAGGTATCACGATACATAAAGTTTCTATTTTCAGGTAAAGTAATGTTGCTTTTTTGTAAAGAGACTCTGTTTTCAGTATTTGCGTGCAACCTACGTATGCCTGTGCATTTGATTGTGTTGACTACATTTTTATTTGCTTGGAAGTTGTTATGGCATATCAGCAATTGAATGTCGTTTAATTTGCACACATATGATGCATTTATATATATGTATATATATGGTTAAAAAAAGCAAACAATCTTTGTCAGCATATTTTTGTTTGAATCCTTTTAAATCACCGTAAAGTTCTTTGATATCCGGTTGGAACTGGCTCAAAAGTTTTCAGTATTCCCCTGGTTCCCAAGTACATTCATGCCGCTCTCGGACCGACATCTGGTGGGTGTATATTGCAAAAGTTCAATATAGCGTTTTATTTACATTGGTGTAATTTTTTTCCTTTCTTTTATTTTTACTTAAATATATTTTGCTATTTTCACCATAAACATAATTGTTTATGGTGAAAATAGCAAAATATATTTAAGTACATTAGTACTGGTTTCAACATTGATTTTCTTGGTGTTATGCCGTTTGTTTCTACTACCTAGATCTTCGGGATTTTGCAGTCATTCTTTCTTATTTTTTCTTTCAATGTTGTTGCGTTTCCGCTAAGAATTTTTCGAAATTCAGTTATTTGGCCGGAATGTACTTTTAGATGTTCTGCTATTGAGCTACTGTCGGAAAGATGCATGATAAGTGGCCTCGACAGAGTAGTTTACTTTAAATATACGTATATACTTTTGCTTTCGTGATACAATCTCACAAAAGATATATAAACTGATATTTAACGTTAATTATTTGAAAAACTCCGACTGAAGGGAAAGAATAATTGTAAATAAATAAGTTAGAAGTGTTAAATCTGTTATCATATATGATCAGTTTTATCTTATTCTAACGGCAAGTGGAGAGTACGTTTCTTTGAATCAACGTTTCAAGATATTTTCATTTAATCTATAATTGTAGTGCATTTGGTTGCCGTAAAAAAAGAAAGTTTGATATATGTGAGTTTATTTAGTTGGGGGTTGTAGTGTTTATTTTGCTGACAACAGTTCTTACTTATACGTTTAATTTGTTTATTAACAATATAGTTAGGTGACCCATCATAGATGAGTTTATTTTCTGCTTTTGATTTTTTTATAAAATATTATTTCGGAGAGGAGATCAATTTTGGTTATTAGTTATTAGTTTTTTTTATATCGTAAGGGACATTTACGTTTAAATTTGAAAGTACAGGATTTGTTATTAGTGTTTTTATTGTATGTAGAGATAGTAAAGATTACTATTATTATTATTAGTATCTATCAAAACATCTAGATAGAGGATAGTTTTTGGTTTGTTTTGGGTGAAATTAAGGAATGATTTGGAATATTTCTTGTAGTATGTTTATTTCGTTACAATCGTTGGCGAGAATAAGTATATCATCAACATATCTTAGGTAGATTAAGTTTTTTTTTAATGCTATTAAATGTTTTATTTTCAAGATTGGACATAAAGAAAAAAGAAAATAATTGACCAGTATAAATAAAAACTTATATTGGAATTTTTACTATATACACCACACTGATGATGACCCGAGACGGGCACTGAAGTTCTAGAGAACCCTTAAATACAGAAAATTTGTAAGTCAATTCCAGCTGAATATCAAAACAACTAAAAGCAAATTTGAAGGGATGGAAACGAAAATATGTAGACAAATTATGTCGATAACATTTGATCAAATATGCTTCAACGAGGAAATGCTGCTTAAACACACACACACACACACACACACACACACACACACACACACACACACACACACACACATATACGTATTCTTCAATCCAGTAAATCCGGATGAGGAAACAATTCAATCAGGGCCATGACATTTTTCAAAATTTGAATATTTAAATATTCCTGATAAAGAGCTCAATGTAAATGACATCACAGAACACATTACTTTAAGAAAGAAAAAAAAAATCGGTCACATTGGGATTATAAATTTATTTCCATCCAGCTAAGAGCATTGATATCAATCAATAACTAAAAAAAAAATAACAGGACCTCTTCAGATCCAACATGGTGATAGGAATGCAGCCAGAAAACCGCAGGGAAGGAGTCTTCTCTCATTAAAGTTACTGTAATTGATTAAATTGTGGTCTTTGCATTTATGTTTATTTTAAATAATTCAGTTTTGTTGTAATTCCATATTTTATTGTTAAACCTAAAGAGTTACTTTAAAATGAAGTTTAAATTATTGTAGAAATTAAATTAAAACTTAAATTAAATTAAACTCATTGTTTTGTTATGGTCTCAACTGGAATCAAAAGGAGAAGACTCCTCCCCTCACCTGCCTCCTGTGATCGTAAAAAATAACAATACAACTCAAGGAAATAAACCAGAAAATACTGGCGAAAGAAGGAAGATTAGAGATATATCGACAAAGGGTAAAACAATACAGACAAAACTGGACATTCCAAAACAACAAAAGAAAATTCTACCAACAACTGGGAGGAGATGACATTAAAAAACATAGCAAAAACCTGATACAAGAGAAATCAAACGATTTTGGACTAGATTATGGCAACCATAAAACATAACGAAAAAGCTAATGGATAAACAATATGACTAAAGAACTAGAAGGACTCAAATAAGGCCCGAAAGCGGCAATGCACATCCATTTATAAAAAAGATACTAAAAAAATGTTAAACTAGTAAACACCGGGCCATGATGAATACATTGTTTCTGGTTCAAGAAATTCCCCAACATTCATGACAGGCTAGCACTAGAAATAAACAGACGCCTCCTCGGAGCACACGTTCCCGAATGGATGACCAAAGAAAATATCACATCGATCCAGAAGGACCCAAGGAAAGAACCGTTCCAAACAACTACATACCCATAACCTGCCTAATGATTATGTGGAACATATTAACAGCACAAATAATACTACTCGCTTACAAACCGCGGATTTTTCCCTGGCGAACGGAAAGGATGACGCAAAGGATCTAGTGGCACAGCAGAGTTACTATACATAAACAAACTATCCTAAATGAGAGCAATACAAGACGGAAACATCTAGATATGGTCTGGATTGACTACTGGAAGGCATATATTCTTGCACCGTAATGTTGGATAATAAACTGCCCCAAATGGTAAAAAATATCAGATAAAGTCATAAACTTTATCGAGAAAACCAAGAAAACCTGGAGAGTCGAATCGACAGCAGGTTGACAGAACATAGCGCAAGCAAAGATCCATAGATGTATATTTCAAGGATATACACTATCACCCTTACTATTCATAATTTCCATGATGCCACTTAACCACTTACACAGAAAATGCATAGCTTGATTCACACTTAG
This sequence comes from Sepioteuthis lessoniana, assembly GCA_963585895.1. Classification (NCBI taxonomy): domain Eukaryota; kingdom Metazoa; phylum Mollusca; class Cephalopoda; order Myopsida; family Loliginidae; genus Sepioteuthis; species Sepioteuthis lessoniana. Next base: position 119,507,792 of record OY757905.1, on the reverse strand, counting down.
TAGATCGCAAGAAAAGATCAGTCACTTAATGTACATAGATGACATTAAATTATTTACAAAAAATGAAAAAGAACTGAAAACTCTTATCTACGGAGTTAGAATATACAATCAGGACATAGAAAAGGAATTTGGCATGGAAAAATGTGACATGCTAGTAATGGAAAATGGCAAAAGACATTTGACTGTCAGAATGGAACTACTAAATCAAAACAAGATTAGAACGCTCGGAGAAAAGGAAACATACAAATACTTGGACATGTTGGAGTCTGACACCATCAAACAAGTAAATATAAAAGACAAAATTAAGAAAGAATATCTCAAAAGAATTAGAAAGCTACTCGAGATAAAACTATCAAGCAGAAACCTTATCAAAGGAATAAATACCTGCGCTGTACTCCTCGTTAGATATTTGGGAACCTTTTTGAAGTAGACCAGGTAAGAACTTAAGCAAATGGACCAAAGAACAAGGAAACTAATGATCATGCATAAAGCATGACATCCCTGAGACGATGTTGACAGACTATATGTATCAAGAAAGGAGGGAAGAATGGATTTGCCAGCATTGAAGACAACGTTGAGTCATCGATACAAGGACACGAGGACTACATTGAAAAACATGAAGGAGATCTGATTTACAGCCATGAAAAACGATTGTGACAACTCAATGACCAAGAGAATGACTATAACTAAAGAAACAAAAATGGGAAGAAAAACAATTCTATGGGCTCTTTAAACGACTATTAAACTACATCTCGCACAAGAAAACATAGACGTGGCTAAGAAAAAGAAACTTTAAAAGAGAAACAGAATTTCTCCTAATAGTAGTACAAAACTACGCCATAAGAACCAATCATTTTAAAGCAATAATAGATAAGTTGCAACAAAATAGAAAATGTAGGTTTCCCGAGAGTATTTGTCTGAAAGCGAACGTAATAGCGCGACCGGAGATCAAACTCACTTTCTACGATTCCACAGTCTAGCGATTTAACCATTATACCATGAGGACATACCCAAAAGTTGCTGCTTACAATCGTTGACTAAAGGTTAGTTACTTGAAACCATATCAACGTGTTTAAAGTATGAGCTGCGCATAGGAATACATTAAATTATTATACTGCTTGCAAATTATTTATATTAAAAATGTTGTTTGGCTGGTTGGTTAGTTGGTTGGATGGAATTATGGCATATAAACCTTTGTAGGTTATTTAACACCGAATCCATTTTTATACAAATTATTAGTTCTATTTCAAACAATTCAGTTTAACAAGATTCATACAGTTTAATCGTCAAAAACAATTCTATTTCAAGCTATTAGGTTTATTCAAACGGTTCTAATTCAGACAAATCAGTTTAGTATAGATTTTGATACACACATTAAAATGTTAAAACAGTTCTATTTTAAACAATTCCGTTTAGCATATGTACAGTTTCAATTATTAAAAAGGTTCGATTGTTGTTTGGATTTTATGACATATCAAACTTTGTAGGTTATTTAACGCCAAATTAATTTTTATAGAAATAATCTATCCTTTTTCAAACAATTTAGTTTAGCGAGATAACACAGTTTAATTGTCAAAAACATTTCTATTTCAAGCAATTCAGTTTATTCAATCAGTTTGGTTCAGTTTAGTATAAGTATAGATTTTGTTTGCACATAGTTAAATTTCAAAATAGTCTTATATTAAACAATTCAGTTTAACGTAAGTACATTTTCAATTATAGAAAGGAAAACTTTGCAAAAGAACTCTTTAAAAACAACTACAAAAAACTATAAATATAAAGGTATAATATCTGCAATTCACTTACCTTTACTTGTATTTATATGCCGTTAAAATCATTAAGTCAATCTTTCTTTCAATCATTTAGGCACACAGTTTATCAATATTTTTTTCCTTTTCTTTTACTTCTGGAAAACTGTTTTAGAGGCATTTATACATATTTTCAGTTTAAATATTCACAAAGTTTTATAAAAACTTTCTGACAAATAGATGTACTGCATGCAACTTCTATGAAAGTGTCTTGTATTATTCATTATCCCAAGTACCATGTCATTTCCAATGTTCTGGAATTTAAAGGACACAGATGATAGTTTGTTTCTTGCATAATTTAATCTAGATCTGAATTTGGCTCCGGTTCATCCAGTTAGTATGGATTTAGAATTCAACCCGATCACTCCACACTATCAATATTACCATATAACATTCATTATTAAATGAATCTTAACTTGCAACAAATCTATCTATCTATGTGTGTGTGTGTGTGTGTGTGTGTGTGTGTGTGCGCACGCGCCCTGGATATTAAACCATTCGATTGTGAGGTTTCAGACATAGATCTCTGGGGGAATGTGGAATTCCTCTCCATTGCCATTACACCCAAGTCCACTCTGATTTAGAATTGTAGTGGCAGTTAGTCTCCAATCTATGGGTCAAAGAGAAATGTTTATCTAGTTATTCTCCTTGAAATTATTATCTACGTGCAACCAATAGAAATATATGAAGCTATTTAACTGTATAGAAAAAATTGGACGTTTAAAAAAGGTCGCCAACATACTATTAACTTAAAATGATAAGTATAAACAAGATTTTGTATTAAACAACCAACAAGACTTGATATGCAGCAAGACATTACCAACCACACACACACACATACACACAAATATATATATATAAGCAGCGTCGAATCAACCGAAAAGGACATCGAAACGAGGTTAGCGAAAGCATGGACAGCTATCAATAGGTTATCGATTATTTGGAAATCAGACCTAACCGATAAAATGAAACGCAGTTTCTTCCAGGCAGCGGTCACATCGATACTGCTATATGGCTGCACTACATGGACGCTAACAAAACGGCTGGAGAAGAAGCTAGACGGCAATTACACAAGAATGCTACGTGCAATCTTAAACAAGTCCTGGCGGCAACACCCCACAAGACACCAACTGTACGGCCACCTACCCCCTATCACGAAAACTATTCAAGTTTAACGAGCCAGACATGCATGACACTGCTGGAGAAGCAGGGACGAACTCATAAGTGATGTACTCTTATGGACCCCCACACATGGCCGTGCAAAAGCAGGACGACCAGCACGAACATACATTCAGCAGCTATGTGAGGATACGGGATGTTGTCCTGAAGACCTGCTTAGGGCGATGAACGATAGGGAGGAGTGGCGAGAGAGGGCCAGGGATATCCGTGCTACCAGCGCAATATGATGATGATATATTGTTCATAATAAGGCTAGAGAAAGAAAACAATTTAAGAGGGCTAGTTATTTGAGGCCCACAAAAGACTACCTTAAAACTCCGGCAAAAACTTTTCGGACTGAAATACCAATAGCACGGTCGGCTGAGTCCGTAAAATATACTGACTGCATTTCTGTAGAGGGGTAAAATCCCTCAACGAATAACCTGGATATGACATTAAACTGTCATATGGGATGGCTCAAGTAATGCAAAAGCTTTGGGGAATTCAGTGTACCTCGTTAATGCTATAGCTCACATGTCTACACTGGTCCGGAATTGTATCACCTGACTGAGTCCTATCTATGGGTCAAATACAACGGTTTGACATTTGAACTGAGTGAAAACTAGTGACATAAGCTAAATTGAATTGTTAGAAATAGAATTGTTTGATCATTTAACTGTGTTTAAAAAGTGGCTGATATTTATTTGAATTGTTATTTATACATATAATATTTCGAACTATTTAACTTTGTGCAAACAAATGAGTAATATTGATTAAAATTACTGTGAGATAGCAATAACTGAAACTATTTAACTGTATCGAAATAGTAGCAATGGTATTGGGCCAACAAATTAGTTCTAACCCATTTAAAAAAGAAATAACCGACTCTCTAATCTCTAACATGCCATGTATATCTATTTTAATCTGTGCCAATAATGACTGATATTAAAATGTTACTGTTAAATAGCACTACATAAAACCATTTAACTGTGAAGAAAAAATGAGTCCAGGCTCGTTTAAAGATATTATCGAGAAAATAAATTTATTTACATAATATATTTATAAATAGGTTTTGGTATTGATTAACTTAAAATTATTGACATAGCATAAAAGTGTTAAGCTAGGAGACATCAAGTACCATTTTTTGAGTTTTTGGTATGATTCGCCCTGGGATTGAACCCTGGTCTCCCGGGCCATTAGTGAACACTCTAACCATTACACCAACGTCAAAGGAAATTTAATAAGTTTCGGGCCTAAATGATTCGAGCTATATCTATGTTATGTATGTATTTACTTGCCCCACCCCACGGACATGATGAAACACAAAGTCAGTTTTTAAGACCAGTTTAAAAAGTCTGAATTCAGAATTCTTCTCCTCTTGACGGGTTGCCTACTTAAAAGTAAAAAAGTCAGACTTTCCCATTACTTAGAAGTATTTAATAATTGATTTCATATCTTTCCCAAGGGTATTAGCGCCATGTGAAATGCAAGCAGCCTCCCTTAAGATTTGAACTCATGTTAACATGTCCATTACCAATGGCAATAACCATTAAATCACGGACACTTTCTATATTTGAGTTGTATTCGTGCTTGTATCGACGTTTGTGCTAGCGTCATTGTGTAAATGTAAATCTGTTATCTGTTCATATGATCCCAAAATTCAGCAGTTAACATCAAATATTTTACTGCTGAATGGGGCTGGTGTTTAACCTGAGTCAATGACAGCTATTCGGAAAAATTCAACGGATGAACAGATATTATTTCACTTTTGTTTTATTACTTTTTATTCTTTTTTTTTTCTTCTTTTGTATAACGGTCTTCTCTCACGAATCAGCTGTGCAAACCTGCTCAGCCACAGAGATTTGATGATTTGTAGTCAGAAAAAGAAGCCGTTTGATGCAGATTTTTTTAATGTATTAGTTAAAATATGTCAAGAATATGAGACCATGTAATATTTTGGACAAAGAATCACTCGCCCGTCCACGTCAGTTCATACTTATTTTCCTTTCAGTTCTCGACACATTGTTCGTCTTGTATTCTTTGTGAGATGGGAGTTACATGGCCATACAGTTGCTCTTTTGTGGGTTTCTGCTTCCAGGATGTGTTCCAAATAGTATGTAGCATTGCTGTGTACCCGCCATCTAGAATTTTCTCTGGGAGTTTCGTAAAAATTCATGTGGTGCATCCATTAAGCAGTACTGACACACACACACAGACACAATTCTATTTTATTTTATCAGAGATCAGATTGTCATATGATCAATCACCTGCTTACAAATGTCTTTCACCTTCGCTAGGAGTATATCAATTTTCAGGGCATTCGAAATAACACGCTACAGAGGTAAAAGTAAAAAAAAAAATGATTTACTAATTTAATAGTCTTGCCTTTTTACATGGTGGTTACTCCTTGTTTAAAGCATATGAGCTATGTTTTACTTTCGTTCACGTAGAGACCAATGCTACTCGATGCTTGCTCCAGTCTTGCAAAAGGTACTTGGCTTGGGCTGCGGTATTTGCAAAAAAAGGTAGATCTTCAGCGAAGACTGCGTTTGACATTGTCTTTCTCCTTTTCTTTCATTATATGAAACCAATTTATTCTTCTTGATCCGCTAACGTCTTGAGTGCAGATTATAAGCATAAACGGTTCTAAGGCAACTCCATGCAAGACTCTAACGAGATTGTCGAAAAATTTGGTGTTACCATCGGGTGGGGTGGGGGGAACATTACTTAATGTTTTTTTAAAGCAGATGACTATATACTTGTAGTATTTGCCCCATCTTTCCTGTATATATGGAATCAAATGCGTCGGAGAAATCAACGAACAATAATGCCACATGAAGATCTTTTGCCCATACTTATTTGATGAATCGACAGATAATCGGAATCGTGGATCGATTTTTTGGAAATTGGTTCTGATTTTTTCTTAGAATTTACTCAACATCAATTAGATGAGATTGAGAAACATGGCATTATAAACCTTAGAAGCCGTACCAGTAAGATTAATGTCATTTTAGTTCTCAATGATTCCGAGGTCCACTTTTTTGATGGTTTGGTTTGGTTTCTTTGAGTAATGGCATATCAACCATTGTGGGTTAATTAAAGCCAAGGCCATCGTTCTATAAGAACAGTAGTGGTACTATTTAACCCATAGCTGGGGGCATAAGGGGGTTCATACCTTTCCGAAGAGTATTTGTCCGAAAGTAAATGTAATAGCGCGACTGGAGTTCGAACTCGCTTGATGCGATTTCGCATTCCATTCCTTTAACCATTACACCACAGGGACACACCCAACTTTTTTAGGAAGAGGAGGACACAACATTTTGCTCATTTTTCTATTATGCATTGTTTATAAACATCGTCGATTACCCAAGCAGGTATATTGTCTAATTTTCCTGTCTTCCATACTGAGTACACACACACACACACACACACATATATATATATATATATGAGATATCAATAATAGTGGTCACGGAAAAAGACGAGGAAAGAATAGAAATAAAAAAGTAGTCTGGTTGAATCTGCCATTTTGTAGGCTCACTAACATTAATATAGGTAAATACTTCCTACACCTCCTAGATAAACATTTTAATAGAGACAACCCATTGAATAGAATTTTTATAGAAATACAGTGAAAATTAGCTACTCCTGCACCAAGAATATGTACAACATACTAAGCAACCATAATAAGATGCTACTCAATGAACTAACCACAAGGTATAGGAACCCAAACGCGGAGTCTTGTAACTGTTGGAATAAGGAAGAATGCCCCTTGGGCGGACGCTGCATTTCGAGGAATGTCGTATACCAGGCATGCATTTTCCCTATGGAACAGCAAAAGGACGGGGAGAGCGTCTATACAGGAACCTCCGCGGGAAATTGGAAACAAAGATATTACAGCCACAGACACTCATTTTCCAACCCAAAACTTAGATACCAGACTGCTTTATCAAAATACATTTGGGGCCTTAAGGATCAGGGGCTATCCCTACAAATTAAGTGGAAAATAATAAGGCACTCATCTACCGCTAACAGCTTCAACGGTAGATGTAACCTATGCTTAGACGAAAAAATTAGCATAATTAATTTCAAAAATAGAAAACTATTGTTGAACGAGAGAAATGAGCTCGTCTTTAAGTGCAGACATAGAGGAAAATTTAAATTATCTTGATTGGGAATCACTGTAAATAAATAATCGCAAGGCCTATGATAAAGAAATATTAGTAACTAATAGAGATCAGCCCAACAGCAGATATAACCAAGACAGGGAAAGATAAAGACAGATAAGGGTCAGATGAACACAGAATATTAATCCAAAAATGAGGGCCTGTGATTCTGGAGTGGTTAATTCCCCGTGAACAGTTTTAGGATAAATTAAAAAAACACTTGACGACTATAAAAAATGTCCCCACCTTATCCGGTTTAACTATCTCGATCCTAATCGAAACAAGAGGAATATCTAGGATGGCAACAGCTGAGTTGATTAACAGACATATTAGAAATAAATGTAAATCATATATGAGATAGCCATTAGATAAACGATCTTAGTCTGTTTAGAAAAGCACACCTGCCAAGTAGGAGAAACCACCAACAGAACAAAATTAGAAGGGAGTGACCAGTAGATTAATTCCACTCCTGTTTCTTAATCGTTCTAACTTATAACATGTTAACCCACTCTGCCCACGCCTATGAATGAAAGAATTTGTCACATTGTAATTTGATTTCCACCTTATTTTTATTTGTTATCTTTTTATTGTTTATTTTTTTATTTTTATCTTAATTTTCGGATTTTTTAATTTAATTTTTTTAGTTACCTTATTTTATCTTCTGAATACAAACTGTTACTCCACATTCGTGACTCTGCGACAGGACCGAGCGTGTAAAAGAGTCATCTGACGAGACGGAGAATATACCAATAATATTCTCCGCCGAAATAAATTTATTATGACGGCTTAACCGAGTTTGAGTCTCCATTTAATTGTACTATATATATATATATATTGTTACGACCCTCCCCCACCTGAATCTCTCGTGTTTGATTTTTTTTTCTATCTCACACCCGCACATACTCTTCTCTCTCGGGGAAGGAGAAGACGTAGAGAGCCAGAGTGTCCTGAGTAGAAGCGAAGACGGAGAGAACCGGAAGTTGGGCACCAGCATAAAAACAAATTGCAACAAGGTTTGTGTGGCCACAAATCTTCTGTGTTCGGCTCCCACTTAAGAGAAAGATGTGTAACCTCTGAAAAGGGAAGATAGTGGTTGGTAGTTTCTTTTTGCCTTATCTGTCTTTTAGTTGGTTTCCGCGAATGCTTGGCGATTTTTGCCCCTCCTCCGTGGATGTTGAATTGTTACTTTTCTGATTTTCTTTGGGATGATTGTGTCCCATGCGGAGGGTTTGTCAGTGCTGAAGTGGAATGATTTACAAGTTAATTCATTTTGTTGCGGTGTGTTGGGTCTGTTGTTCCTTCCACTGGTGTTTGCGGCGGAGTGACGTCCAGTAAAATCTTTTTGTTCACCCGAGCTGATACCACCATGGTGGTTGTTTTTCCCCAGCAAAGACTAGGTATGTCACCCTCTCCATCAAGAACGGGAAGGTCGTAACAATATATATATATATATATATATTAACATTTATAAATTTGAGTGTGTGTGTGTGTGTGTGTATTAATGGGCTATTTGTGACTTGATTAGTATGTTCATAACTTGATAGATATTTTGTTAGTGAATCTAGATCAGGAAAATTGCTGGTGATTTTCATACGTAATGAGTTCTCGTATTTCTGGAGTAATGTCACCAACCACTTTTTTTATTTATGTTTTCCTGCCCAGATCATTAAGATCAAGTTAAGCTATTCTGCCCTTTCTATACGCACATGACTTCCCCTAGTTATTTTCTCCAGAACTAGCCATTCTTGTTAGGTCTTAATATTTTCAAAATAATTTAAAAAAGTTAATTTTAAGCGGAGTTTAACGGGTTTCAGTTCAGAATTTTCCTTCTCCAAGATCAGTAGCGACTCCTTAGCTAAAGAGCCCAATCTGTCCCACTACTTATCCATCACTGGTGAGACAAAAGTTGCATTCATAACTTTCGTTGGGTTATTAATTCTATGAAAAAATACTAAGAACCTCGTACGTCATTTGAATTCGAGTCACTAAGTGCACTTTCTTTCGAAGTTAACCATTACACCACAAACACCTCTTCATACCTTAAAAAATGTACGTCATTTATGTGTGTCATTTTTGTATGTCATATATTGCTCTTTCCTATCAACGCTTTTCTTTATTTTTACTTTTCTTTGTAAATTTTTCCTACTGTCTAATTAGATTTTACTCATATCAACATTTGATGCATGAAATTAACATTGACGATGCCCTTCAGCCAAATAACACTCTGAGCCTAAAAATCGAAAAAATGGAACGTAGATGTTGGTAGAGGAATATAAGACAATATGATGGAAAAATAAACAGACAAGTAAGTAAGCCAAGCAGGTGTCATGGCCGATCTGATTCCTAAAATGTAGTTTGCAAAATGTTCGGTGTATATTCTTTGTTGCTTCGTTTATTTTTTTTTTTATCATGATGACTGCATCGTCATTTTCCACTGGGATTTTTTCCTGAACTATTTTTTGCGATAAAAATCAAATCGGTGTTCCGAATACCCGTGACAAATACAGCTGCAAATAGACCTCTGTTAAACTATTCCCTAACATACAAAACACACGCACAAACAGAAAGCACACACTCAGACAATATACCACCACGCACACGCACACACACACACACACACACACACACACACACACATATATATATATATATATGATTAAAATTGAACTATAAAGAGATATATCAACAGTGCAATATCACAAGATTGTTCAAGTACTAGATATAATAATAATAATAATAATAATAATAATAATAATAATCAAAAAACACATAAAAAACTATAATACAGTACCAGACACTAAAGTGGTGTCAAACAAAAACAATCTAACAAAAAGAACTGCCAACTTCGGAAAATGAAAACACCACTCTTCCAAACAATACACTACCAAGAAACCATGAAGAAACACTATCACAAAAAAAAACAAAACATAAATCTAGAAAATGTAAAGAGAATAATGAGTAGTGAAAAGACTATTCTACCATCATTAAGAAACATAGAATGTAAAACTCTTAAGATAGAAACGAATAAAATAAATCACATACTACCTTACATACCGACAAATAATATAACCGAGTTAAATGAACTAATCTATGCAGGTGCAAAATTAGTTAATGAGAAAATCAGGATCCCCCTCAAAAAACATGAACAGTCGAAATGGGAAATTCGACTGAAAAGGCAAATAAAAAATGAGCGAAAACAAGATAGAATGATGATAATAAAAAAAGAGAGGCACTGAAATAAGCGGGAACAATGGTAACAGGCAACACAAGAAAAATTACAGTAAAACTTGAGGAAATAAACCAGAAAGTGCAGGCGAAAGAAGGGAGATTAAAGAGATATCGACAAAGGGTAAAACAATACAGACAAAACGGGACTTTCCAAAACAACGAAAGAAAATTCTATCGACAATTGCGAGGGAGTTACACAAAAACATACCAACAACCGGATGTCAATAAAACCGAACGATTTTGGACGAAAATATGGCAACCAGAAAACATAACGAAAATGCTGAATGGATAAACCATATTACAAGAGAAGTAGAGGGACTTGAAGAAAGCCCCAAACGGAAATACACATCGACTTACTCAAAACAACACTAAAAAGAATATCAAACTGGAAAATGCCAATTCATGATGGAAACATGGCTTTTAATTCAAGAAATTCACCTCAATTCACAGCAGACTAGCACTAGAAATGAACGGATGCGTACAAGGCTCACTAGTACCTGACTGGATGACCAAAGGAAAGACTACATTAATCCAAATGACCCAAGCAAAGGAACAGCTCCAAATAATTTCAGACCAATAACCTGCCTACGAATGATGTGGAAAATACTAACAGCACAAATAAGGGAAAACATTTACTACTCGCAAACAAGCCGCAGATTGTTCCCTGATGAACACAAAGGATGCCGCAAAGGATCCAGAGGCACAGCAGAATTACTTTACATGGATCAACACATCCTAAATGAGAGCAAGACAAGACGGAAAAATCTAGCTATGGCCTTGATTGACTACAAAAAGGCAAATGATATGGTTCCAAAAAGCTGGATAATACACTGTCTCAAAATATACAAAATATCACATGAAGTCATAAACTTCATTGAAAAGACCATGCAAACCTGGAGAGTGGAGCTGACAGTAGGAGGAAGAAGCTTAGCTGAAACAAAGGTCCAAAGAGGGATTTTATAATGAGATGCACTATCACCCTTACTATTCATAATAGCCATGATGCCACTTAACCACATACTCAGAAAATGCGTAGCCGGATACAAACTTAGCAGATCGCAAGAGAAGATCAATCACCTAATGTACATAGATGACTATAAACTCTTTGCAAAAAATGAAAAAGAACTGGAAACTCTCAAACACGCCGTTAGAATATACAGTCAGGACATAGGAATGGAATTTGGCATAGAAAAATGTGCCATGCTCGTCATGAAAAGTGGCTCAAGACATATGACTGACGGAATGGAACTACCAAATCACGACAAAATTAGAACGCTCGGAGAAAATAAAACCTACAAATACTTGGGTATCTTGGAAGCTGACACAATCAAACAAGTGGAAATGAAAGCCAAGATTCAAAACGGATATCTCAGGAGAACTAGAAAACTACTCGAGACAAAACTCTCTAGCAGAAACCTCATCAAAGGAATAAATACTTGGGCTGTGCCCTTCGTTCCATATTCGGGACCCTTTCTCAAGTGGACCAGAGATGAACTTAAACATATGGATCAAAGAACAAGAAAACTAATGACCATGCATAAGGCATTACATCCCGAAACGACGTAGACAGACTATATGTATCTAGAAAGGAGGGAGGAAGAGGACTTGCCGACATCGAAGACAGCGTTGACGCATCGATACAACGGCTCGAAGACTACATAAAAAAGCACAAACCAGGACTGATTACAGCCATCAGAAACGATACTGACAACACGATAGACGAGAGAATGACAACAACTAGGAAACAATAATGGGAAGGAAAATAACTCTATGGCCGCTTTAAACGACTAATAAACATTTCCCACCATAAAATCTGGACCTGACTTAGAAAAGGGAACCTTAAGAGAGAAACGGAATCTTTCCTAATAGCAGCACAGGACAATGCCATGAGAACCAATCACATTAAAGCGAAAATAGTTAAGACGCAACAAAACAGTAAATGCAGGCTATGCGGTAACAGAGACGAAACGATCAATCACATTATAAGGCGACTCGGGTAGCATAATGGTTAGCAAGCTAGAGTAGCAAAACTACACGAGTGAGTTCGAGTCTCATTGGGTGACCCATTCATATGGCCTTGTGCCACATCTAAACCAAAAAAAGCTTAGTAAATTACCTCATTATAAGCGGAAGCAGCAGATTAGCACAGAAGGAGTATAAGGCGAGACACGACTGGGTTGGCAAGGTGATCCACTGGGAAATGTGCAAGAAATTTTAATTTGACCATACTAACAAATGGTATATGCACAACCCAGCACCTGTCCTAGAAAATGACTCATAAACTCCTACGGGACTTTAACATACAAACGGATTACTTAATCCCGCCAAAAGACCAGACCTTATAATAATCAACAAAAAAAGTGAATTTGCAAAATTGTCCACTTTGCTGTCCCGGCAGACCGCAGAATAAATCTAAAGGGATATGCAAACAAGGATAAGTACCTCGACCTCGCGAGAGAATAGAAAAAGTTGTGGAACATAAAAGTAACGATTGTATCAATTGGGATTGGTATTTTTGGCACAATAACTAAAGGATTATTAAAAGGCCTGGAAGACTTGGAAGTTGGCGGAAGGGTAGAGACTATCCAAATGACGCATTACTGGGAACGGCCAGAATACTGAGACGAGTCCTGGGGACTTGAGGAGTCTTGCTGTCACTCAAACTCCAGTGAAAAACCATCAGCTAGCATTGATGTGAAAAACTCTAAAGGAGTAAATTATAATAATTCTTTGTCCCAGCGGACCACAGAGTATAATAGAAAGAAATTAAAAAAAGGATAAGTACCTAGACCTTGCTAGTGAAGTGAAAAAAAGAAATTAACGTGAAAATGACGGTTATATCAATTGCAATGGCTACAGTCAACAAAGGATTTGTAGAGGGACTGGAGAACTTGCAAATAACAAAAAGGCTGGAGACCATCCAAACTACAGCATAATTGAGATCGGCCATAATACTGAGAAGAATGTTGGAGACTTGAGGAAACTTGCTGTCACTCAAACTCGAGTGAAATATCATCAGCTGCTGCTGATGTGAAAAAACTCAAGGAATAATAATAATAATAATATATATATATATATATATATATATTCTAATTATTCTAATATTCTGATTAACTGTAGGTATCTTTTTGTATAGGGTAAATACTTGTACTAAATTTTAATCTCAACACATTTAAATAATTTTTTGGCCTACTAAAAACTGTTTTGATTTAATCAAACGATTTTAATTAGGTTTATGATTTTTTCTTAAAAAATATATCTTTTTTGGTTTGCTTATTTTACCGCATATCAACCCATGTGGGTTTTTTTAACGCCAAATCTTGTTTATGTCGGGTTAGAAATCTCATAGTTTATTACTACCATATTTTAACTGAGTCAGAGCTTATTTGCACGCATTAATGTTAAATCATAGGAACTATTGCTGTTTACTGTTTGCTCTTATTCATTTGGTCTGAAGTAAATTATTCACCACTAATTATTCTTTTCAATATTAATATTTTATTTAAACACATTTAAACGTTTCTAAATATTGCTATTTATTGTTTACTCATAGTTTAATGTTTTAAAGTATTGCTATTTACTTTCTGCACACAGTCAACTGATTTCAAGTATAATGAATAATTAAATAGTTTTATTTGACCCGTAAATGGAACTCCTACTACCGCTCAAGGAAGTGTGGATCAGGGAGTAATAGCAATTCAGTGGTACTCCCCATTTTCAAAAGCTCCAAAAATGGTACCTCGTCATTGGATAGTTTAGTGTCATATCTAGGACACTCGTTGGTTGGGGATTTTTCTCTTCAGCAGAGATCCAGTCGGCGTATTCTACAATTCCTAGCGACGTGACTGTTATGAACCTTAGCATATTGGCTATTATACGGCACTACACTCAAAATGGGTTTCATATTTGTAGTATCATCACCAGATGAAGTTAAGAGTTATATCTAAGACACCGTGTTTTTGGGGGATGTTACTTTTCTGCTGGGGATAAAGTTAGCTTTCCTTTAAGCCCTACCGTATCTTTCTCTTGACTAACATACAAGCGTTTAACAATCAATACTTGTCAGTAAGCTTTGCTTAGTTTTATGAAATGTTGCAATATGGAGTTACCCATTTTGAATCGAACAATGAGCTGCTAGCATAGTTCTCTAAGTTATAGACCCGGCAAGCTCTAAATTTTATTAAAATTAATAAGGTACTATTTACCAACCCCTCCGCTCGGGCAGGATATGACACAAGGTCAATTTTTTAAGCGGAGTTTAACAGGTTTGAATTCAGAGTTTTCCTTCTCCTTAAAATTAATAAGGTGATCTTTTTTTTTTATAACTAGATGCGATCCACTGTTTTGCGCTCATATCCGTCGTAAAGTGGTACCTCAGCTGGTATATTTTAAATGCTGGTGTCTTATGTTCCAGTCTCTGTATCCTTTTAGAGAAGAACAATTGGCTGCGCTTGAAATAGTTGATGTCCTGAATTTATGCGCCAAAAGAAAAATAACTAACTAAACAAAACAAATAAATATTCATAAGAATTCTCCTTAAAAGCAAGCTTTGGAGCGGATAATGCTTCTTCAGCATTGGAACTTCTGCATCGTCTCCTGTTCGGCAGCGTAAGAAAACATAACAGTAAATTTGCACTCTTCTGAGAAAACCTCTGTTGTTACCAGTATGTCTAGTTTCCAATTAGTAAGACGCTGAAGAAACCAGGCAGACAAGCATATTCTCGTTTCCCATTTTAATTCAATTGCATTGGAATTGTTTTATTAAAGGAGTTCCTCGATAGAGGGAATGTGGTCCTCGTATGACCATAATTGGTCATGTTGTTGGATGTATAGGAAACTTAGCTATGTGTGCTCTAATGGTCAGTTTGGAGTTTGTTTTTTTGTTTGTTTTTTTTTTTGTTTGGGACAGAAGGGGTCGAAACCAGGGGAAGAATGTATATGAGAAGACGTTGCACAACTGGACGAATGATATTATTGTCGAAGGAAGAGAGATTTCGAAATTAATGTGAAGATAATGGCAAAACATAACTGAATTGAAATATATTTCTTTGCAAAAAAAACCCAAAAAAACAAAAAAACAAAACAAAACAAAAAAGGAAACAAAGCAAATGACAAACTGAAAAACTGTATCTGAAAAAAACAAAACAAAAAAAAAACAAGGAAAATCGGAAATGTTTTCTTGAATTGAAAGATTGAAAAAAAATAAAATAAGAAAGAAAGAAAGGCTGGGTTCAGTCTATCTATTGATATTTACCAACCCCTACGATCGGGCAGGATATGACACAAGGTCAATTTTTAAGCTGAGTCTAACAGGTTTGAATTCAGTGTTTTCCTTCTCCAAGACTAGTTGCCTCACCATGGCTGAAGAACCTAGTCTGCCCTACTATCTACCCATAGCTGGAGGGAGAATAACTGGATTTATACCTTTCCCAAGGGTATTAGTGCTATGTGAAATGCAATCAGTCTCGTCCAGGATTTGAACTCGTGTCGCCGTGTCCATTTCCTACGACGATAACCATTACACTAAAATAATTTATTAAATAGCATGTCAAATCTTTACGGGTTATTCATTGTCGATATTATATTAATTAGTAAATGTTTTATTATAATCTTAATTATTAACACTTCTGACATTTTTTTGGTAGGTGGGGAACGTCCTGACGTTCTGGACGGCGGCATCTTAACAAGTGAGTTCGAACTCTTGTTGATCTATAGCGTTCACTTTTGAACTAATGCCCTTGAGAAATATAGGGATCCCCTTACCCCTAGTAATAGGTTACATTTCGTTTGGTTTGGCTTTTTTTATGGCAAATCAATCATAGTAGATTATTCAATGCCCAATCCTTTTTATACATATATATTAAATATATAATTTCTAAACATATTTTGTAGATAATTTTTTGAACAAGCCTGGGCATATTTTTTTGTAGACAGTTAAATAGTTTCACTTATTTCTATCTAATACGAATTATTCTATTTATTTCTAAAAATTTGTTTGTACATGGTTGAATATTTTTAAGTATATACAGTGTATCACAAAGTGAGTACACCACTCACATTTCAGAAGATATTTAAATATACCTCTTCATGGAACGACTCTAACAAAATGACACTTTGACACAATGAAAAGTAGTCTGTGTGCAGCTTATATAACAGAGTTAATTCATTTTCTCCTCAAAATAACTCAATATATAGCAATTAAAAGCTAAACCCCTGCCAACAAAAGTGAGTACACCCTTAGGGAAAGTTGTCATTATTAACATACACCATGTCAACCGTCAATATTTTGTGTTCCCACCTCAATATCTAGAATTGCCTTTACTCTCCTGCGCATGGAGTTTACTAGAGATTCACAGGTAGCCACTGGAATGCTGTTCCATTCCTCCATGACGTCGCGAAGCTGGTGGATATTTGAGACTTTGCGCACCTCCACCTTTCACTTGATGATCCCCCAAATATGTTCTCTTGGGTTCAAGTCTGGAGACCTGCTTGGCCAGTCCATCACCTTTACCCTCAGCCTCTTTAGTAAAGCAGTGGTCGTCTTGGAGGTGTGTTTGGGGCCATTGTCATGCTGAAATACTGCCCTGCAACCCAGTTTCTGGAGGGAGGAGATCATGCTCTGCTGCAGTATTTCACAGTACCTGTTGGAGTTCATGTTTCCCTCAATGAAATGTAACTCTTCAACACCTGCAGCACTCATGCAGCCCCAGACCATGACATTTACACCACCATGCTTAACTGTAGGGATGACACACTTATCTTTGTACTTCACACCTGGTCACAGCCACACATGCTTGAAGCCATCAGGACCAAACAAATTAATCTTCATCTCATCAGACCATAGGACATAGTCCCAGTAATCCATGTGCTTTGTTGATATGTCTTCAGCAAACTGTTTGCGGGATTTCTTGTCTGTCGTATTCAGAGTAGGCTTCCTCTTGCACACCAATTTGATGTAGAGTGTGGCGTATGGTCTGAGCACTAACAGGCTGACCCCCCACCTCTTCAATCTCTGCAGTAATGCTCATAGCACTCCTACGCCGATCTTTCAAAGAAAGCATTTGAATGTGACGCTCAGCCCGTGCACTCAGATTCTTTGGACGACCTACCCGAGACATGTTCTGGGTGGACCCCGCTCTTTTAAAACGCTGGATGATCTTAGCCGCTGTGCTGCAGCTCAGTTTCAGGGAATTGGCAATCTTCTTGTAGCCTTGGCCATCTTCATGTAGCGCAACAATATGTCTTTTAAGATCCTCAGAGAGTTCTTTGCCATGTGGTACCATGTTGGAACTTTCAGTGACCAGTATGAGAGAGTGTGAGAGCTGCACTACAAATTTGAAAACACCTGCTCCCTATGCACATATTGGCCAAGTAACACCGATGAGTCACATGAATTTTTCCAGGGAAAATGACCAGCAATACTCAATTTGGACATATAGGGGTGTAGTTTCTTAGGGGTGTACTCACTTTTGTTGGCAGGGGTTTAGCTTTTAATGGCTATATCTTGAGTTATTTTGAGGAGAAAATAAATTAACTCTTTTATATAAGCTGCACACAGACTACTTTTCATTGTGTCAAAGTGTCATTTTGTCAGTGTTGTCCCATGAAGAGATATACTTAAATATCTGCAGAAATGTGAGTGGTGTACTCACTTTTGTGATACACTATATGTATATCATTAACAATTCAATTAAATATCCTTCATTTGTTTACACATAAATTAAATCCTTAAATAGTCATGTTTCGAGCAAATCAGATTAAACTCAATTTAAACCTCAAAGTACATACACAGTTTAAATGTCAAACAGTTCTATTTGATCGGTAGAAAGGACCCTATCAGGTTCTGCCACTAAGAGCCAGAGTGGATGTTTGAGCGATTGGAATGAAGAGGTAAGTCGTATTCTCCAAAGCTCCAGCGTTACTGGGGCCTCACCATCATATTGTTTAATGTCACATCCAGGACATAGATGTAGTCGGTGTATTTTACATCCTTAGCCGACTGGGCTAAATGGATTAAGTAGCACCATTAGTGTTTTTCTTCAAGGATAACTTGGGCATTAAATAACTTACGATGATTGATATGCTATTAAACAAAGACTCGAAAGGTCAGTCTCACTGCGATATTTTTTTTTTATAATACGTAATTTTTCATTTAACAATATAAATAATAATGATACTTTTATACTAACATTCTAATAACGATTTTATGGCTTCAAATAAGTCTTCCGATTTAATGATAATAATTTGATGAGTTTTATCAGTAAGCGTTTTCTCCAAGGAGAAAATCATCTGGAGGTTGCAGATTCAATCCTGACTGCAGGCGAGTAACAATACAGGAATACTTAACACTTTTACCTGGCTATGGCAAACGGAATCAGAACAGGTGACCCCCTTGGATTCAATAAAGGACGTAATTCAAAGTTCCGTGAAGGTTCCCGAGTTCGAAAAACACCTGAAGAAGGCCGGAGTTCATATTGGGCGAAATGTTGTAGAAATAACAATAAAGACGAAGACAATAGTCCGAAAACCCTTAATAATAAAAATTGTTAATTGCTTACGAGTATATGGGTTCAAGCGTTTCTATCGAACACCAATAATTTGCAAGCAATGATTCGGTTTCTAGTAACTAATTATAATAATCTATAAATAATTGTATACTGGAGTATTCGGATTATTGGCCTCATAGTTAGTTATACCTTAACTGTTTCAGCCGACAAGTCCTGCAGACTTCTTCAGGTGTTTCATGCCAAACTCTGTAGACTACACAGAACCTCAAAGTTAACCCTGTTCATCGAGGATACAAGGTACAGTGGATATGGCATTTCGTTGGAAAGGGCTTCTGAGTGAAGTCATCTCGAGGTGGCAGGTTCAATCCCAACTCCGTGTTAGAATACTTGGAATACCTACAATAACTTAACACTTGTACCCGATCATGGTCAACGGAATTGTTACAGATTAGTCACGTGGATTAGATAAAGGGATAAGTTCGAGGTTCGGTTATGTGGGCTCAATTGTCTGAATATTCCAAGAGAAAAAAATTATCAAACTTCACCTCAGGAATAAGGAAAAAAAATGTTTTCTCTTATTGGTTATATTGTTCAACTACTGGATGGTTTTTGCTCTAGATAACTCATGAAGGAGGTGTCCGCGGTGTAATGGTTATCGTCGTAGGAAAAGGACATGGAGACACGAGTTCAAATCCTGGACCACGCTAATTGCATTTTCACATAGCACTAATACCCTTGGGAAAGGTACGAATCCAATTATTTTCCCTTTAGCAATGGGTATATAGTAGGAAAGACTGGGTTCTTCAGCCTTGGTGAGGCAACTAGTCTAGGAGAAGGAAAACTCTTAATTAAAACCTGTTAAACTCCGCTTAAAAATTGACCTTGTGTTATATCCTGTTCGAGCGGAGGGTTTGGTAAATATGATAACTCATGAAGGTTGATATACAATAAACCAAAGACAACCAATAGCAGCATCAAGTAATCCTTAACAGTTTGCATTAAGTCAGTGTATTTTAATCTCCTATCCAAGAGAGGGTTGCCCAGTCGGCTAGGGCTGTTGAATACACCGACTGCACCTCTACAGAGGGGTAAGACCCTCTAAGGAGTGTCCTGGAATGACACTAAACAATCTGATGGCCAGGTTCCAGTAATGCTGGCGCTTTGGGGGATACGGAGTACCCCTTTAGTGCCATCGCTCCCAGGTTCACTCTGGCCCGGACTGGTAGCATCTGATAGGGCCCTATCTATGGGTTAAAAAGAACTAACGCCATACTTATGCTAAACTGAATTGTTTGACTAAACTGAATAGCTTGAAATAGAAATGTTTTTGACAATTAAACCGTACTTACATTTAAACTGCGTGCTTATGCTAAACTGAATTATTTGAAATGGAACTGTCTTTAGACAGTGAAACTATACTTACACTAAACTGCTTTGTTTAATATAGAACTGTTTTGACATTTAACTTTGTTTAAACGAAATCTGCACTTACACGAAACTGATTTAGCTGCTTGACAAAACTGAATAACTTGAAATTGAAATGTTTTTCACAATTTAACTGTACTTACATTTTAACTGCGTACTTGTGCTAGACTGAATTGTTTGAAATAGAATTATTTTCATAAAAACGGATTTGGCGCTAAAAAAAACCTACAAAGGTTGATATGCCTTAAAACTTAACCAACCAACCATCCAACCAACGACAGAGTGTAAAAAAGAAAACAAAGACAAATAAATGGGTTTATTACTGGTATCGTCCCAATATTAATCTGAAATATAAGTCTTATTAATATTGTAAAGTCAATTAGCTAAATAGAGTGGAAAGTGGAGTATGTAAGTATTATCATTATTATCATTTTTTTAAAATTATGACTAACACTGGAGAACAGAGAAAAAAAGAAAAGCTTGTCAAAAAGATTTTAATATATAAACTTTCTGTTCATACATGAGGAAAGAAGCAATATATTTTATTTCTAATTCATACAAGTAACTTAACTTTGGATTTTGCATGGATATTTCGACCAGTAAAAAACATGCAGCAAAAATGAAAACATAAATGAATCAAGAAAAGTTAAGTTAAATTCTTTGGTTTAATGGCACATCAACCCTGGATGGTTATTAAATACTAAATTATGTTATATCATCATCATCATGTCGTGACGCCAGCACGGATATCCCTGACCCCCTCTCGCCACTTCTCCCCATCATTCATCGCCTCCGGCAGGTCTTCAGGGTTACATCCTGTGTCCTCACATAGTTGCTGTATGTAAGTTCGTGCTGGTCGTCCTGCTTTTGCATGGCCATATGTAGGGGTCCATAGGAGTACATCACTTATGAGCTCGTCCTTACTTCTCCAGCAGTGTCCCACGTGTCTGGTTCGTCTAACTTGTATAGTTTTCGTGATGGGGGGCAAGTGTCCGTAAAGTTGGTGTCTCGTGGGGTGTTGTCGCCAGGATTTGTTCAGTACTTCTCTCAACATTCTTGT
This sequence comes from Sepioteuthis lessoniana, assembly GCA_963585895.1. Classification (NCBI taxonomy): domain Eukaryota; kingdom Metazoa; phylum Mollusca; class Cephalopoda; order Myopsida; family Loliginidae; genus Sepioteuthis; species Sepioteuthis lessoniana. The sequence goes on along the minus strand of OY757905.1, from coordinate 119,486,440 downwards.
GTAATTTCCGTCCAGTTTTTTCTCCAGCCGTTTAGTTAGCGTCCATGTAGTGCATCCATATAGCAGTATCGACACAACCGGTACCTGGAAGAAACTGTGTCTCATTTTATCTGTTAGGTCTGATTTCCATACGATCGAGAGCCTATCGATAGCCGTCCATGCCTTCGTCAGTCGTGTGTCGATGTCTTTTTCGGTTGATGAGACGCTACTTCCTAGGTAGGTGAATTTGTCTACTAGTTTCAGAGAGGCTCCGTCTAGTGTGGCAATGTTGCCCGTTTGGTTGTAACACATATATTCAGTTTTGTGTCCATTGACATGGAGACCAATGCCAGCTGCGGCTCGTTCCAAACTATGCAGTAGTGTATCTGCTTGATTAGGCGTATTCTCCAGTAACGCCAAGTCATCAGCGTAGTCGGCGTCCGTGATTGTTTTTGCGGGGTACCTTTTGCTTCTTCTCTTAGTCATCTCGAAGCCATTTTCTCTGATTCTGTCGATCGAAGTCCTAAGCACGTTTTCTAGACAGATGATAAATAGGTACGGCGCTAGTGTGTCTCCTTGTAGTACTCCTGCAACAATGTCGAAGTATTCCGTGTCTCCATCTGGTGAACGTACTTTCACTTTGGTCTTTCTGTAGAGAATCATTATCACTGCTACGGTTTCTTTTGGTAGGCCGTATGCTAGTAGGATTTGGTCCATCTTCCCTCTGTGTATGGAATCGAAGGCCTTGGTAAAGTCGACAGATAGTAATGTCGCCTGAAGTTTTTTTGCCCGAACGCCTTCAAGGATTCTACGGATGGTCAGCATTTGTGAGGTTGTGGATCTATTTCTTCGGAAGCCATTTTGGTTTTTCCTAAGGATATTGTCTATTTTGGGTTCTATGCAGTTTCGTAGTAGGGCATTGTAGATTTTGGCTGCTATGGATGTAAGTGTTATCTCTCGGTAGTTCTTGGCTAGTCCGAGGTCGCCTTTTTAAGGGAAAGGAAGGATGCATCCCTTCGTCCATCTTTCTATCCTATTTTGACTATAGACTGCGTTGCATTGCCGGAGCAGTATATCGTCGAATTGTCTAGTCTTCCACACGTCTGGGGGGATCTCGTTTAGCCCTGCAGCTTTCCTATTTTTAATTCTTTTAAGAACTGAGTCGGGTTCTTCTTTGGTGAAAGGACCTAGTTATATTATATATATATATATATATATATATATATATATATATATATATATATCTTCAAGAAAAAAATAAAATTCAGTCACTTTAGGATTATAAATGTATTTCCATCCTGCTAAGAGCATTGATAGGAATCAATAGTTCAAAAAGGATTTAACAGAACTGCTTCAGATCCAACATGAAGAATTTCGGTTTTTCTTGAAGGAATCTTTGCTCTGTTATATTATTTACATTGAGCGCTTTACCAGAATTATTTAAATATTCGAAGTTTGAATGGTTTAATTGTCTTGACGGAATTGTTCCCTACTCTGGAATTACTGGATGGAAGAAAAAAAAATATATATATATATAGGACGTCACATAAATTCTCAGTTGCTATTTTTAGGTTTTATTTTCTGAAACACTGAAATACCTCATTAAAATTATCCTATTTATCTTAAAATATTTATTTCTCTCTTATTCGATTTACGTATATATATATATATATATATATATATATATATATATATATATATATATATATATGTGTGTGTGTGTGTGTGTGTGTGTGTGTGTGTGTGTCGGTGGAGGCTGATTTTAAGAGAATAGTTTGTATGTTGCTATTTTTAAATGAGTTAGAACTCAACTGTTTGCACACATTTAAATGGTTTTAACTGTTACAATTCATTGTTTAAACACAGTTAAACAGTTTCAAGTATTGCAATTTGACACCAATAGTTCTATCGATTCATAATTAAATGTGTTCAGCTATTGCAATCTAAAACTAATTGCTCTATTAGCATACAATTAAATAGTTTCAATTATACCTATTTAACACTGATTAATCTACTGGATTCATAACAACAACTAACAATCGACATGAAATTGGACCTTGGAGTAACGGTGATGAAGGGGTACTCAGATATCCCAAATTTCAGCACTAAAGCTTCATATCAGATAGTTTTGTGTCATATTTTGAACACATTTTATGGGAAGTGTTTTACTCTTCTTCAGAAATGCAATTGGCTTATTATATAGTCCCGTCCGACTTGGCTGATCACTAAAGCACAAACTGTTAAACATCAATTCTAAACAGCTTGAGAAAGGCTAATCTGTAAAAAACTTGTAATAGCACTAAAGAACTCAAATAGAAAAGAGAAACAAAAGAGGATTAGGAAACAAGATTAGAAGAATATATTAAAAAGTGAAAACTGAATAGATAAAAGCAAACACACAAGGACAAAATGAATTCAGACAACAGATGAAAACATATCAGCAGCAGAGAAAAATGACGGTACGAATGGAAGAAGTTAACTAAAATATACTGGCTGAGGAAGAGAACAGAATCGAAGAATTCAAGCTAATAAAGCCAACTAAAATGAAGAAAGGAAAATACCACCAACTAATTAATGAATGAAGATTTACCAAAACTAAGCTAGTGGATTCATATTAAAAAGAACATTTCTTGTGCAGATTATGGTATCGGAAAGAACAACACAAAAATATCGTAAACGGCATAAAAAATAAATTAGAGGGATTCACTTAAAGCAACAGCCGGGCACCTCTGGTGGTGTAATGGTTAGCAAGGTAGACTAGCAAACCTACACGAGTGAGTTCGATTCTCATTGGGTGCCCAAATCATGCGGCCTTGTGCTACATCTAAGCAAAAAGCTTAGTAAATTAACAGATTCACTTAAAGCAACAGCCAAGAAAGGAAGAAACTTGAAGGCATAAAGATAAGATGGGTTACGTAGATTTTGTTTCAATATATTGTGACAATGTAAATGTCTATCAGAGGAAAGAATTCCTGAATATATGAAGGGTCATCCACCCTTATCCTAAAAGCCCTGCAAAAATCCTTCCAAGGAACTTCAGACTAATTTACTTATTTGTCACTTACGTCGAAGATTTTATCTGCACAAATAAAAGAAGACTTCTTACTTGCTTGAAAGCTATTGGTTATTTTCTGAAAAACAAGTAAAATGTCACAAATGATCTAGACGTATAAATGACCCATCACGTATTGACCAGCAGTTTCTAAAGGAAACAAGGTGGAAAATACACCCTTGGCAAGCACTAACTACAAAAAAGCAGATGATATTATCCGACAGACATGGATGATAAAATATCTTAATTTAAATAAGAGGACTATTTTAAGAAAAACTGGATATGATGTAAATCTACCGATATGTTGACCAACAGCCTTTCTCAGCGATCGAACGGCTTCTAGTTCTCTCAAAAGACAGTCTCTTGAGATGCTGATCACAGAATGACCCTTGGTGCAAAATTTTATGCAATGAGGAATCTTTAAAAGCCAGGAATAAATATAAATTGTAATTATTTTCTTCATTTGGTCAAAACTGTTTTTGTTATTCCATATTCCTCTGAAGAAAAAGCTTACCCACCACAAATATTCGGAGCGCATTTTCCAAGTAAATCATGGCTAGGATTGCTTCAAATGCCCGGTCGGATTAAGATCCATCTTATATATATATATATATATATATATATATATATATATATATATATGTGTGTGTAAATAGTAAAGTAAGTAGGTTGGACGCCTGTAGCCATGAGCAACATGTAGGTTCTCTTTTCCATAGCTACTACACAGAGGTATAGAGGAGGGCACTACTCTTTCCCTATATTGCTCCACTTGCCCTTTATTTGTACCTTATGACGCTGACTTATGCAAGGAGTCATCAAGTACCGTTTTTTAGTTTTTAGTATGACTCGACCAAGGATTGAACCCCGGTTTCCCGAACCACTGGTGGTCACTTCATGTACTATGGCGACGGGCTGATGTAGATAAATGTGTGTGTGAGTGTGTGTGTGTGTGTGTGTTTGGCTATGCAGTATGATATAAAAAACAAGCATATTCTGAGTTGATATTTTAGGAGAATTACGAGAGTAGACATTACTGGTCGAGGAAGGGATCAACGGGGAAATAAGAAAAAAAATGTATATTGAGCGTGTGGTATAACAATTTATGTACAGCCTAGAATTGTTCAGGTCAAAAAAAAGCATACATCATTATATGAGAAATATGATAAAAACGGATCACTAATTTAAGAGAAGAAGAGCCGACCCTTTTATAATATTTTGAATGGAAACAACTTTTCAAGTTGTGAACTACGCTGTCTAGTTGATCACAAAGTAAAATTAAAGGAAAAGTGTACCTCAATAAATACCAATATTCTTTTCTGTAAAAAGGAACATAAATTTAAAGTGTCACACATATATAACATAACAGCTAATTCCCACCACAAGTGAACTTAGTAACTAGTTGTGTGGCCAAAAGCAAGGTGCCCATCATATGAGCGTTACTGGAGAATGTAGGAAGTAGTCACATCCGATAGATTGGGATTCTTAGAAGAGGGGCAGTTATTCATGAACAAGCAGAGCAATAGGTAATGATATAAATTATGATAATAACATCTAAGATAGGGGTGAGCTACGAATCATTTAATGATAGACTATATCGACTTGAAAATATCATTTCAGGTCTCTGTATTTTTAAGAAGGATCTTGGGGAAGGTTGTAACACCGATAAAAATATGGGTATTATTTTTTGCGACCACATGTCTGACTTCCTTTTTTCTTTTACTGATGTCCAAAAGACATTTCTTCTTCTCAATTTTTGTCTACATCGACTTTCTTCACGAACTTACCAGCCTTCTTTTATATTTGGAGCAATTACAAACCAACCCAAAAACTGAAATGAAAAAATGAAATAAGATATGAAAATAAGTAAATCTGAACATGAGATTAGAAGATCTGTTGAGCCCGAGAAAGATTGACCATCCAGACCTCAGTACAGTTGATAAAAAACGGTAAAAAAGAAAATATAATCTGAAGATTTAATTTCTTTATGGTAAACGAACTACTATTCGCCAATACCCCGGAGACCAGGGTTCAGTCCCAGATCGCGTCATACCAAATACTTTTAAAATGGTACTTGATACCTCCATGCTTTACATTCAGCAATGTAAGGTACGCATCAAGGGTAAAGTGGAGCAATCCAAGGAAAGGAGTAGCGACCTCCCTTACCCACTAAGGAGCCTTCTGGTCACCCTCAACAACGGTTGCCAACGTTACTAACTTATAAGTCCATGATTACTCTATTTTCAAACTACACTGGAAGGAGTAGCGCCCTCCCCTTCACCTTAGTGTTGTAGCTATTGAAAATGGAGCGTTCAGGTTGCCCTCGCCTACGATCACCATCTTACTAGAACTTGTATTATGACTGTTAATTATAATAGTTCTCTGGGTCATTGATATACCAATGCATCACCGAATCCCTGTTAGAAGGCCAGGAAAAAACCTGTATACTCATGAAATTTTACTTACCAGCGAACCAAAGGATGAACATTATTGAGAGGGATAATATTAACAAACACTGTGGTCATACCAGAGAGCTGAAAAAGTAGAAGAACATTAAAGTGACGGGGATACCAATTGTAGTTGGTGCCCTTAGCCCTGTTCCTAAAGACCTTGAAAAAAGAATAGAGGTGCAGCTGATCCGAAGAAAAATCGAGACCACAGCGCAATGATCAGCTAGAATATTAGCAGAATCCTGAAAATCTAATGATATTTGCTGTCTCCCTCAAATTTTAGTGGTAAAGCTTCCATTAGAGCTAGTGTTATTAACTCCAACAATAGCACGTGTCCAAGAGAAACAAGAGAATATTAACAACTATTTCAGAATTGTCTTCTCAATACAGAAATAATTAACGCGTTCCTCAGTCATATAATGATTAGTCAAGTAAGTTGAGGATTCAGTATCATTTCCATATTGGTTTTGTGATAAACCATGTTAGGTTTATTAGATATCAACAATACGCAATCATAGTTGTGGTAAAATCGTTATTAAGGCTGGATTGTTGGTCATTACAAGCAAATTAAGGCAGCTCTTTACCGAGTGTCTCTGAATCGTGGCTTTGTGTCAGATCAAATTAAGCTTTTCAATTGTTGATGAAAGTCACTTTCATGGCGCCTTTTCGTGAAGCAGTTAAATTGCAAAATACTCTTGTAAACCATTGATATACTAATGAATTATATTGTTTCGATGTCCAGTATTTATGCTTACAATGACAAGTTTTTCAGATATCAATAACTGAGTACTTATCGATGCCAGCAAGTGATGTTCAGTCCTAGGTAAGATCCAGGTTACCTCATATTAGTTCAGTCATTTTATTTGACCCGCTCCCCCTTGTATAACCCTAACCTAATCGATTATGTTCGCCCTGTTGGCTGATACGCTGATAGTATCCCCTGCAAGGAGAAAACCAATTCCCTCATAATGAAGGAACTTGTATGACATTTAACTAAACAGCAAGTAAGGGGCCGTATTGTTGCAGTTCTATCGGGTGCTTTTTTTCATGTTGGTTAAAAAAAAGCACACTGCATCCTTGTATATTTGCCACTTTGCTTTTTCTCCTCATACTTCGTTAAAGTTCACGTTTGGCAGCTATACATTAGTCTTAGTATACCTACGGCTTGAAATAAATCCCATTTTATTTTACTTGAGTGATCAGATTCCCATATTAATCTAACAATACAAAATATAAGTGAAGAATAGCTTTCCTTCCTGATTGTCTTGTAAATGATAAGTTTAGAAAAAAATCAATTTAAACATTGATAGAATTATTAGTTATTAAATGTCATTGCCGTGGGTGCAGTCATTATATATTTACAAAAATGTTCATAGAAATCCAAGTAGTTTAAAATATTACTCACAATTTCTAAAGAATTTTTGTGCTCTTTAAAATTTGAGGCTGGGAAAGTGAACATAATGAGAGAAAATATATGTAATTGATCAACTTCGCCGATCCGGTGATACAAAGTAATTTTTTTAAGTGGAGTACAGCTGGTATTAATTCAGAGTTCTTCTCTTAAACCGGTTGCTTGAACAAGACAAAAAAGCCAAGGGAGCACAACTACTTACACATAGGATTAGAGAGAAACCGTGGCCCTTTGCCTTTCCTAATAGCATTAGCACGAAAGGAAACGAAAGAAGCCCTCTTCAGGATCTGAATTTCGGTTACTCTTTTCATTTTCTCCTAAGATAACTGTTACGCCACGTGTGTATGTATGTGTTAATTTACAAAGCTTTTTGCTTAGATGTAGCACAAGGCCGCATGAATTGGGCACCCAATGAGAATCGAACTCACTCGTGCAGGTTTGCTAGTCTCCTTTGCTAACCATTACACCACCCGAGGTGCCCTCACGTGTGTATGTATGTGGAGCCAAATATAATTAATAACTGAAATTATTTTTGTTTTAACCACTGTAATGAGGGCTCTGTATGCATAGATATTTGTAGTAAAAAAATATGTTCATTTTGGTTGGCTTGGTCTCTATAGAGATATCACTCAAAGAGATTAAAGCAACGATACTGCATTTTTTTTCCAATAAACTACAGAACCCTTTCTTTTTTACTTTTATTTGATAGTGTTAAACAAGAACTTTGAACATTATCTGTAAGCGTGTATTAACATAAGTGCCATCATGCGAGGAACATTCAAAGGGTTTCAAGCCCTATTCAGATTTTAGATTTGTCGCATATTTCTTACACGTGTATAGCGCTCACCAGTAGGCAAATTAACAGAGGAATCTGAACAGGGTTTCCTGATTTTATAAAGGGTGGTAGTGTGTTACCTTGAGAAAAATTTTTTTTTCTATGGCACTCCTGAGAGAGTGAGGCTTAGAAATCTTTCAACGAATCACGTATATAAAAATAGTATTGAGTTGACGGATGCACAGAAAAAAAAAACCAGATTTATGAAACCAACCTCAAACAGAATACGTGAAAAGGATTCCCAAATTATCTAAGATTTAAAAGTTCAAATTTAAAATTTCTTTGAACATAATCGACATTTTCTGTTTACATATTTTCTTGTTGATCCTTTAATATTGCCGTATTGATTTTATAGTATTCGGCGGGAATTGATTGATATATTTTCCATGATCGTTTATTTCCCAAGTTCTTTCTGTCCGATCATCAGTTCTCGAAACCTTTCAGAACAGTATTGTGAGATACCCTACAAATGCATTTTCGCAAAGCCTCATCCAAGTCCAGATGACATACAAGACAATTTTTAAAAAATAATATGCTAGTTCATATTCAGAGTGTCCTTTTTCCTTCACTAGTTACCAAACCCAGAGTAAATAACCATGTTTCTCCGACTCATAGGTGGGGAGAAGAAATATATTGATGTATACCTTTACCAAAATCATTAGCGTGATGTCAAACGCAAATAGCTTGGTCCTTGATTTAACCTCCGGAAACCGAATCTCTTTCGACAATACAAACTGTTACGCTATATGTGCCTCACTTACCGTAGATAGAACATTATATCTGAAATGGTCTGAAAAACACATTACGAGATCCGCACCAGATGTAGATTTTTAGTTAGCAAGTTAGTATCGAACACTTTCAAATCCTTCGACTGAATTGAGTCACATACTTTTGCTCTCTCTCTCTCTCTCTCTCTCTCTCTCTCTCTCTCTCTCTCTCTCTCTCTCACTCACTCACTCACACATACACACACACACACACTTTTCTTTACTAAAAGAGAAAGCGAAAAATAAAGCGTGGTAAAGATAAATCTGTATATATATATATATATATATATATATATATATATATATATATATATGTGTGTGTGTGTGTGTGTGTGTGTGGATAGATAGATAGATAGATAAAGAGAGAGATAGAGTGAGAGTACCATCATAAAAATGAATAGACATAACTATTTTAGGATTAATGCAGTATTGTATCACGATAGGATTCCAAAATCATTCAATCCTAATGACCTCTGATCTATCTCTTCAGACAATACCTCTTCATTTCACCGAGTACTGCTCTTGGATAAAAATAAAGTAAGAAAAAAAAAAACAGCATCGGCAAATCTATAAAACATATTCTCATTGTGCTTTCTTTTTCTTTCTAACTTTTTTTTTGTTTTTGTTGTATATACCCAGATGTATTAAATTCCTGAATAATATTAAGCAAAATTATAACAGTGGTTTAACATTACCATGTTTTATATTTGTTTGGAAAACATTATCTAAAATTAAAAAAAAAAATTAGTTATAAATAATGTGAATAAACGTAGTTATAAGCGTAACATGAATGAAATTACAAGTTCAAATAAAATGTCGAATGATAACATGGATAACAAATCTACGTTCAATTGAAAGTTGATCAAACTTTTCTTTCAATTCGCCCGATTGGCTGGCCATAGACTAATCAGAATGTCTCTCCGACAGTAGAAGGTAACGATCAAATTCTGAAAGTCTGAGTTGTGTTGAGTTCCTCTTCATCCTTAAGAAAAAAGTAAACAAAATGTAAATATGAAGGAACAATGAATATGATTCCCTAACCTCTAACGATAGAATTACCCGAGACGAATCGATATGTCTTTAAAATCAATAAATTTATCAGCAGCAGTTCGTATATTGTAGAGGCTAACGAGCTAGACTGTGACATCAAAGAAAAGAGAACTCGAATATCACTTGCGTTTTTACGTTCAATTTTCGACTAATTACCTTTGGAAAGGTATGAAAACCTTAATCCCACCTAGTTATGTGTTTGATAATACAATGGATGTTCTTAAGTAAGGATTGTTTTGGTATCAAATGATTTTGTTTGGTTAGGTTTGGTTTAATAATATATCAACCATTTTTGGTTGTTCAATGCCAAAATCAATAGTTATGCTTATAAATAATTCTATTAAAAACAATTCAGTTCAGCATAAGTACGCAATGTAAGTCAATTTGACCCATAGATAGAACCCTATCTGTTTCTACCACTCTAGGTCAGAGTTGACGTGGAACCAATGGCAATAAAGGGGTACTCCGCATTCCCCAAATCTTCAGTATTACAGGAGCCTCACGATCTAAGTGTTTAGTGTCATATCCAGGACACTTATTTGCTAAGTCTTACACTTCTTTAGAGGAGCAGTCAGAGTATTCTATAGCCCCAGACGACTGTGACAGGCATTGAATAAAACGATAGTTTATATGACATTAAACAAAGAAACTAAAACCAATCAATCAACTACATTGAATTGTATTTTATTTTCATTTTCGAAACAAAATGATATATCAATAGTTGGTTTATGTATATAGCAGGAAATGTCTTAAATAGTGAGGAATAAATTTTATTTCGGAAATAGAAAAAGAAAAGTCTCCAGGTTGTTAGGTCTGTTTTATATCTGAACAAATGACACTTGTCACATCATTGGATTAACGATCCCAACTGTTTCCTGATTCTGCAGGGAAAAGACCTTGATGCTTCTCCCAGCAAGTTAAAAGCTAAAAGCTTCCCCCGAGTCTCACAAACGTTTCTCTTTTTTTTCTCTACCTCGCTTTTTCTTACCGTTTCCAATTCTCACTCTTTCTTACCTTTTCAATTCCTCTCTCTCTCTCTCTCTCTCTCTCTCTCTCTCCCTCTCTCACCGTAAAATCGTCTTCTTACTATCTCAATTCCTGCTACTCTGTCCCTTAGCGCCTGTTTGTCTGGAGAGAATTCCCAGCTTATTCAGATCCCACAAATTGCAGTTTCCGCCTGAGGGAAATTACATTTTTATGAGGCAGCTGAAAGCCCAGGAGAGAACCGATCTTTTCGCCTTTTTCAAAAGCCCCGAGACGGTCTACGTATCTTTGCCGGGTTTCTGCCTACGTCGAGCATTCAAAAGCATTTCAATTTCCATGATTGGTCAAAACAGACTAATGACACCTTTTGGATTCACTGGACTAACAACTGTAATGTTGTTTCTTCGGGTTCGATCGAGCCTTCTTAAGTGGTATCACGACCTGTCAGCGAAGCATAGAATATGCTGATTGTAAACAACGTATAGATGCAAAACCCCTGACTCACAAAAAAGAAGAGCAATCCTGGTTATCACACTAAACTGTATCTGAAGGTGAGGCTCCATTTTTGAATATCTGTAGAGTGTGGAATATATATTTACCAAACTCTCTGTACGGGCAGGATGAGACGCATGGTCAATTCGAAGTGGAGTTTGAATTTAGAGTTTCCTTTCTCATGGAGGTGTTTCCTAAAGAACCCAAACAGTCAATATGTTTTATTCGTATCTGGCAGGAGAAAAAATGGATTCATAGCTTTTCCAAGAGTATCAGTATAATGTAAAATAAAGCCAGCCTCGCCCAAGATTTAAACTCGTGTGTCTGTATCCATTTCCTATGGCGATAACCCCTTATTGACCTTACTCCCCGGTAAACTCTGAACTGAAGAGTTAGCGTCCATTAAAATTCCAACAACGGTCTAAAAGTTGTTGGCGACCGTAGTCGAGGGCGACCAGAAAGCATCCTTTTTCGATAGCTACTACAATGAGGTTTAGGGGAGGACGCTAATCCCGTCCCTGGATTGCTCCACTCTACCCTTGATACGTACCTTATATTGCTGAGTATTAAGCAAGGAGATATCAAGTACCATTTTAAAAGTCTTTAGTATGATGTGAACTGGGATCTAACCCTGGTCTCCCCTACCATTGGCGAACTCTCTGCCGACTGGGCCAATGAGCCGATACAGCGATCTAATAGATTTATTTAAAAAGTATCCATACTTGATCGGCCTATGTGCCAAAAAAAAAAAAATTAAGAAACTACAGAACAAAAATATAGATATGAAGTTGCAGGAAAAAAAAAAAGTTCTTCTCTCAAGGCATAAAATACCACTTGTCGTGTTGACAAGTCGTTAAAATCGATCAATTAATCAAGCAAACAAATAAGTGACAACCATAATGTCAATGCAGTCAAAGATCGATCATTTTACTGACAGAATTTGTTCTCTCTGTCTATGTATTAATAGACTTTTACCCAATCAAAGTGATAGAACTCATTCAAATAAATTGCTCGAATTGACCACAATTATTGTTTCATTACAACATTTGCAGTTTTCCTATTTGCTTAAAATTTGATTTTTACTGTATTATCTTTTTTTTTTTAGAAAATATAATATAATTAACTTCAAATAGATAATTTTAAAAATAAGGACATTATTCTATTACTAATATTTAATAGTTATCTTTACTGCTAAAGTAGCGTAATCGCAGAGAGTACCCAGAGTCCTACTTTATTATTATTATTATTATTATTATTATAATTACTACTACTACTACTATTATTATTATTATTATTATTATTATTTACTCCTTTAGAGTTTTCCACATCAGTGTTGGCTGATGGTTTTTCACTGGAGTTTGAGTGACAGCAAGACTTCTCAAGTCCCCAGGACTCGTCTCAGGATTCTGGCCGTTCTTAGCAATGCTGTCGTTTGGATAGTCTCTACCCGTCCGCCAACTTCCAAGTCCTCCAGGCCTTTTAATAATCCTTTAGTTACTGTGCCAAAAGTACCAATCACAATCGGTACAATCATTACTTTCATGTTCCACAGCTTTTTTCAATTCTCTAGCAAGGTCGCGGTACTTATCCTTCTTTTCACTTTCCTTCAGATTTATTATTATTATAATAATTATTATTATTTTTATTATTGTCCTTGTGAGTTTTTCACCACAGTGGTTGCTGATGGTGGTTTTTCACAGGAGACTGATTGACAAGTTTTTTCGGATCACCAGAACCCTTCTGAGAATTCTAATCAATCTTAATAATGCTGAGCTCTGGATAGTCTCGATTCTCCCTCTGATTCCTCCAGTATTTTCTTCGAAACTCTTAGTGACTGTTCCAAGTACACCACGTACAATTGGTATCACCGTCATCATTATGTGCCACAGATTTTTTAGATCACTGGCAAGATCCTAGTATAGGTCATTATTATTATCATTATTATTACTACAACTACTACTACTACTGCTACTGCTACTTTTCGAGGTTTTCACATCAGCATAAACCAACGGTTTCTTGGAGGTGCCCGTGGTGTAATGGTTATCGTCGTAGGAATTGGACACGACGATACGAGTTCAAATCCTGGACGAGACTGATTGCATTTCACATAGCACTAATACCCTTGCGAAAGGTATGAATCCAATTATTCTCCCTCCAGATATGGGTAAACAGTAAGAGAGACTGGGTTCTTCAGCCTTGATAAGGCAACTAGTCTAGGAGAAGGAAAACTCTGAATTCAAACCTGTTAAACTCCGCTTAAAAATTGACCTTGTGTCATATCCTGTCCGAGCGGAGGGGTTGGTAAGTATGATAAACCAACGGTTTCTTACGGGATTTTGAGAAACAGCGAGTCTCCAGGACTCTTCTTATTACTTTGGCTGATCTCAACAACGATGTCGTTTGCATGATCATCTCTCGTCTTCTTATTTCCGAGTTCTCCAGTCCGTGTACCAATTTTTTGGTGACACTACCGATGACATCCATTACAATTGGTATAACGGTCACTTTCATATTCCACGGTTTTTTCAATTACCTAGCAAGGTCGTGGTACTTATTCTTCTTTTCACTTTCTTTAAATTTTACTCTGCGGTCAGCCAGGACAGCTAAGTCCACAATTCGGCAAGTTCTCTCCTTTTTGATTACTATAAGGTCTTTTCGTCTGGCAGAGATTTGATAATCCACTTGTATCTCAAACTTCCAGAAGAGTTTGGGTGTTTCATTCTTCATGAGTTGTGCATATACCATTTATTCGTAAGGTCAAAGTTCAAATTTTGCACAATTCCCAGTAGATCACCTTGCTCACCCAGTAGTGCCTAGACTTATATTCTTTCTGTGCTAATTTACAGCATTTGTTTATAATGGTTTCTTTTCTATCACCACATAGCTTACATCTGCTGATTTGCTGCATCTTATCAATTATCGCTTTGGTATGTTAGGTTCTTATGGTGTTGTTTTGTGATGCTATTAGAAGGGATTGGGTTTCTTTCTTATGGTTTCCTTTTCTTTGCCACGTCCACATTTTCTCATGTGAAATGCTGCCTGTTAGTCACTTAAAACATCCATAGAGTAGTTTTCTTCCCACTTTTGTTTTCTGGTTATTGTCATTCCGCTGGTTTTCGTTTCGTTAGCATTGTTTCTGGTCGCTGTAATCAGTCTTCCTTCGAGTTTTTCTATGTAGTCTTCCAGTCGTTGTATCGATACGTCAACTCTGTCTTCAGTGATGGCAAGTCTTCTTCCTCCCTCTTTCCTCTGGAATGCAAGGCCGTATGCATGGTCATTATTTTTCTTGCTCTGTGGTCCATTTGTTTAAGTTCTTATCTGATCCACTTCAAGGATGTATAGCTATTCACCTTCGTTCACTTACACTCAATATTTTACTGAACAACTTTCTAACTTTTATTCCAAGTTAAAATTTGTCAAACATTAGGCCATCTAACAGAATCAGTTTAACATATTATTAAACTTGTTCTGTAGCAGACACACTTAAGTCTTGAACTTTAGGCGATCACTTTTAATAAAAATTTAATAATCATCGCCATTCTTAAGAGATTAAGCATGACAAGGAAATAATTTCAGCACGACTGAAGACTAAATACATTTATTATCTAGAAGGAAAAGGGACAGGAATCTGCTTTATTCTCAAAAATATTTAGTGGATTTTTAAAAAGCTCACTCAAATATGTTTCGGCTCAATAATATATACCTCGATAAAATCAATGATTTTCAATTTCTAATCAATTATTTTTAGTAATACATCAGATGATTCGTGTACCAGTTGGGATCCCATTCTAATGTCAGTCCAGGATGATATTGATGCTTATATTATAAAGAATGAAATGTATTTGGAATGCATTTCTGTCTTATCGAGCTTTGGATACTTAAACAATGACGTACGGAGCCACGAATCCACAAATTAAAAAAAAATATTAATAATTGTAATTTATTGAAAATAATAAATTACTTTATTCATGAAATCAAACTATACCAATATAATTGATTTGTTTACGATATTCTGAATGATTTCTCGTTCCTTTTCCGGTACCGAGGTATGGTTACTTTCATACATATATACAAACAATAATATATATATATATATATATATATATATATATATATATATATATATATATGTGTGTGTGTGTATATATATATTATTTATCTAGAGTGTCAGATCAGTGGGTCACACAGTAACTAGCCTGCTATTGCCAAAAATTATGCACCTACGATGACGAAATATGTGATACACAAAGTACAGTACTTACGATCTATGAAAGAACCTGGCTCACAATGCCTTACTTAGATGCCTCCAGTTATTTTATAACCAAATTATGAAGAACTCATAGAACTTAAAAATTGATTTAAAAGACTAATAATAAAACGTTAGTCGGAAAAATACATTATGTTCAAGAAAATTGATCAAATCCTTATCTGACTCCATTCGGTCTAAATATACTTCACTCATAAAATAGTTTCATATAGAACAGACGATCGATTAATCAAACATTCGATAGAATTAATCTTAACATATTGGCATAGTCAGATAATATATTGATTTGATGACTAAGATCTTGTAAACGCTGAATAGAAGAAGTATGATTAAGAAACACAATTTCTTGCTGTCAATTTTTACAAGCAGGTGTATGATAAAAAGTAAACTAAATTCGATAGGAAGAGACTTATATCTACTTCTTATTTTATTCCTATCCTCCGTACACAACGCACGTTCAAAAGGAATCTGAACAATGAAAATAGCAAAGCATTGGAAAGATTTATTTCCCTGTCGGTGGCGTTATGAGTTTGGTTGTGGGCATAACGAAATAGATTGATCCAATTTTTACAATAGTTTAAAAAAAAAAAAAAAAATTAATTCCTTGAGCACAATATAAAAAATAATAAATCAAATAAATAAATATCATGTTTATAGTCACTGGATTTGCTACGACTCTAATCAGATTGTTCTCAGATAATTCTAATCAGGACCTTTGTTTAGTTTGTTTTTTCGTTTTTGTTTGATGGCATATCAAACCTTTTTTTTTAGTTATTTCATGCCAAAGCCCTCCTTATAGAATAACAACAGTAGTACTATTCATCCCATGCCTGGGGTCAGAAACAACCTCAGGAAAAAGTTATCATACAACAATATTCAAATTATATATAAGAAGATATCATAAAATATATTAAGTGACGTAATTAATTGGGCAATTAATCTTAATTTTTTTTCTCTATATATTTATTTCTGCAAAATTCATTAATGTATTTCTTTAAACAATGTGAACGATCATTTGATAATTTCAAGTGTAATGCTGCTCACTCTCCCGCTGTTATCTCTGTGATTCTCTCATTACTTTGCAATCGGCTCAATGCACGATCACAATCCATGTTGTGTAGTGTTTAACGTGCTGGACTGCAACATCGTAGTAAGCGAGTTCGAATTTTAGTCGAACTATTACTCTCATTCCTGGCTAATACCCTGGGAAAAGGTACGAACCTCCTTATCTCTTCAACTATGGATTAAATTCTGCCACTACCTTTTCTTCTACGAGGATGGCTTTGTCATAAAATAACCCACAAAGGTTGATATTCATTTAAACTAAAAAATAAATAAATAAACAAAACAGCCTAATGAAATGAGACCAGTATCATAATAAACGTGAGGGATGCAATGCTATCTTCGAACAAGTACCAAGCTAGGCAATAACGGGTAATTAACACATGAGCATCAAATTATGATCCATTATTGGAAGAGCGCAATATTTATATAGTGACCAATCTTGGAGAAGGAAATCTCTGAATTCAAACCAGTTAAACTCCGTTTAAAAGTGATCTTATCCCGCATCCAGCTCGTATGAAGAGATAGGTAAATACGTATATTAATGATGAATTGACAATGAGATAGATGCTCATTGCTGAATCAGCAGACCCGAATCTATACTTTTGGATATAAACTGAGTCTGAAATATGTTAAAAAATTTTTTAACTCAATTCCACTTATTGCTGTTCAAATATATATTTTTTAATACTATCATTTTTTTTCTTACTTGTAACTTGTTGTCATAGGAGTTAAATTTGACTTGGCTGTATGATGGCAATTTTAAATCGAATATAATTTTTTAACCCAATTCAGTTGCTCAGCTTGTTATTATATCCGAAGCAATGGCTTCCATTATTCCCTATTTTAGGTTTCATGTATTGTTGTGTGAGACTTTTCTGCAATATCAGTACACAGAGTGTCAAAGGAAATGTGGCTTCTCATATACAGGTAATCAAACAGCATTGATCCTTTGAGATAAAAATGCTTTCCGAAGAAAGCTATAGCCTCTAATGAAATTATGACACATCGATAAAGAGTGAGACATAAGCCCCCAAAACAAGAGAGAGAGAGAGAGAGAGAGAGAGAGATTGTGTGTGTGTGTGTGTGTGTGTGTGTGTGTGTGTGTGTGTGTGCGTGTGTGTGTGTGTGTGTGTGGAGGGTGTAGTTATCTTTTTGAAAATTATATAACGTGACAGTCGTCTTTTATCTTTATTTATGTAGAAATAAGAACGGAAGTTATCCAACTCAACTTTTATTGAATAATTGGCATATCAGCCAGGAAAAACCTATAGCCACAAAAAAAAAAAAAAAAAAAAAGAAATAATCAACATTAAAAAAAAATCACTACCTAAAATATGATATGACATAGAATGATATATGTAACCTGATATAGAATGATATATGTAATGAGATATAGAATGATATTTGTAACGTGACATAGAATGATATCTGTAATATCAGAGGCATGGAATGGTGGTCTCTAACAAAACCGAACATTGCCTTGTCGGTGGGGTTTAGAATATATTGCTTAAGAAAAAGGGAATTAAAAATACATATAAATGAATGAGAAAAAAGTATTACTAAATTTTATTTTGTTCCACCAACGTGTTTCGAAATGGATTATTAAAAATTTGAAATTACGAACATTTCAGGTAGAAAGTATTTTTTGTCACCTTCAGTTTGAAAATTATGAATTAAAAATAGCGGTTTGAATGATCACAGAAAAATATTTCAAAATTATACGAAAATGATTACGTTATGAAATATAAATTATTGAATAAGTTAAGCGGAAACATTGCGTCTATAAAAAGTGAGTTTGTATGGGTAGAGAATGAAAGAAAGCTCATCCAATTATATAAATTTTTCTTTTTGTTTTCTTTATACAACATATCTGTCGGATTAAATATCGTACCTATCTCAAATACGCTGATTGTAACCCCAACAGAAGAGCAAGAGCCCTCCAAAATAGGGGTCCTGAGTAAAATACTTGGCTGCATCTGGATATGATGATCCAGTTTTGGAAATCTGGGTATTGTACAGTACACTTCCGTAGCCATTTCTCCAAGTTCCACAGAAACTCGGTAGTGTCTAGTGTATTATATATATATATATATATATATATATATATATATATATATATATATATAGGAATACTTCTTATAATAAAACTGTACAAAAATCTCGGAAAAGACACCTGTTAATACTAAAGTACAATGTATTAATTTAACAAACCTCTAAGCATAAATTAACACCAGACGAGTTAATATTCCATAGAAATCAATGAATCATTCAATGATTCCATCAATAAATCTTTTATACAATAAGCGTATCTGACTAAAAGTGTAGCTAGTCATCAGCCACAATGAAGATTAAGACTTGAAGAAAAGAAGTGCCCTGGAGTGCAAATGCCCTTCCAACATACTGAGAAGTATGGAAGTTCATCTCTTTCACTGAAGCAAGCAGACAGGCATTCTTTATGTTGTATTCTGGTTAGTGAACACAAGTAGTAATAATAATAAGACAAACCATGATATGTGAGGAAAATAGTTATATTTACAGGAAAGAGTATTTACAAGAGAGAGACTGTTAGTAATAAGAACATAGGATTAGTGATAGAGTAATGATATACTTCAACAACAGGAACGGCTCTTCTGGTCTGACTCGTAGGTTTCTTCCCAGACTGATATCCGCTAATGGCATATATGGCAGATGGAACAGCTCATTATGCTGAAAAGGTAGGTGATACCCAACACTTTATTTTTTCTAAATGAACTTGTTCTAATTATTTTATGCCAAATACTGTTTTGATTGAGCCTCACTTTCATTAGGAATTTTCCCTAATTCATTGGTTTTCCAATTTTGATGTCTTTCATGTAAGTTGACCGTAAAATTTCATCCAAACCGTCTGTAAAGAATAGAATATTCATATTGTATCCTATTGTTGGGAGGTAAAATGTTGTGTTCTGTCACAGATGTAAAATATAACTTATACTGACACGCCAGTTCCGAAGATCCGGGGAGGGTAGAGTATTCCTTCATTGTCATTACTTACAACTCTACTCTGTCCTGGAGCGGTAGAATCTATTAACGTCCCAATTATAGTTGAAATAGACGAGTTTAGAAATTATTTGAATTAGATAAAAATACTTAATATCATATAACCTTTGTTTATTTTTACTACAACTATTTTATTTGTTGGTATCATTATTTACTAAGGATTAGTAATATTTTGTTGAAATAGTTTGTAAACAAATAACTATTATAAGATAGAAATAAGTAAAAAGTAAAGTTAGCGACCATAGTCGAGGGTGACCCGAAGGCTCCCTTTTCGATAGCTACTACACCAAGGTGTAGGGGAGGGCGCTACTCCATTCCCAGGATTGCTCCACTTTACCCTTGAACCGTACCTTATAATGCTGAGTGTTAAGCAAGGTGGTATCAAGTTCCATTTTTAAAGTCTTTGGTATGACTCGACCTGGGATTGAACCCAGGTCTCCCGGGCCATTGGCGAACACTCTAACCGCTGGGCCAATGTACCGGTTCAATCCCAGGCTGAATCATACCAAAGTTTCAAAAAATGGTACTTGACACTGCCTTGCTTTACTCTCAGCCTAATAAAGTAAGGATCAAGGGTAAAGTGGAGCAATATGGGGAAAGGAGTAGCGCCCTACCCTACATCTTGGTGTAGTAGCTATCGAAAAGGGTGCCTTCGGGTCACCCTCGACTATGGTCGCCAACTTTACTTGTAAGATAGAAATAATTACTTAAATCTATGTAAGTGTTTTAAAAATTATTAGTGTCAGATATTAATACTTATGTAATATAATGGCCGAGGGATTTCGTTTTATATATCTTGCCTTTCGGTTTAGTTAGGCTGAGAACCTTTCGCTAGGCGCATGGGTTAGTTAGGTGCAACATGAGTGCCGGTGCTCACGCGCGCGCGGGGAGGATGTGTCATTCAGAGATGTCAAAATAAAAATCCTAGATAGATTTTGTGACTGGGGGATATGAATGACGTCATGCACGGGAAGCGTGCGCGGAGGATTTGGGGGGAGGATTTGAGAAAAGTCAGTTGAGTCGAGTTTTAGCGTTCGAAGATGACGGTTGACTTTCGGAGCTCGCCGAGGCCTTGCAGCGGGTGGTGCACGTGGTGGTGGGGGGGAGTGGACAGATGGAAAAGTCGTCATAGAAAGATTGTGCCTCTCTCTCTTCCTTAAGTCGAAAAACCTTTTAACTTAAAGGTAATAAAACGTTTCGTACCTGAACTAAGAAGTCGTAAGTGTTTTTTTTTTTTTGTGTTTCGGGATTCCTATGTTATATATATATGAGGTATGAACATTCTATGTACATTTCACGTATTCCTGTGTGGCTATGTAACACTTAGACCATGCATCTGTGTGTAGATTCTTTGTATTAGACTGGAATAATTGATGGCATATAATTGTAAATTATTTGTATTAAGAATAGTAACTTGAAGTTATAATCAATTAATAAGGATTATTATGAGTTACTTGAAACCATACAATGAATACGAAATTAATTAATATCAAAGAGAAAAAAATTCATCAAATAAAATAATTCTGAATAAGTTAGTATTTGATAGTAATGCATGGAACCATAGAATTGTGTGTAAATTATTTGTATTAGATCGGAATACTTTATGCATAACTATGTGAAATAATCTTAGGAGAAAACGTCACAAAATTTTGAATATAAATCTTCAATGATAACGATTTCCTGATCTCAAGGCATAAAATAACCCAAGATGGATCAACATGCCGTTAAAATCAATCAACTAATTAGCAAGTTTCGAAGTTTTTCTTTGATCCTACTTCAAAATATAAATCGATTTTGATACATTACAATCCATTTCCTTATATATATGATGACATTCAAAGAGAAACACTTTCGTTTTATTCTATTTTATTTTTTTTTATTTTTTGTGCAACATTTTGATCGGTATTTTTTTCATCATTCTTCGTTTGTGATAGGCACCTCCCAACGGAAATGTATTATTGTTAAACTCTTTTTGATAGTACAACACAAAAACAGACTAACATTTTTTTTATTTTTATGTTGAATGAGGCTCAAACCTTTTCACGTTATTTTTTATCATTCTTTGTGCCTGTTGATTTGTGTAAGCCACAATGTCTCAAACTTCGCGCTGATTTGGCATGTACTTATCTGATATTTTGATGTCGGCAGCTTTCTTATAGTTTTTCACTTTCCAACGTTATTTTCCTGTCTTTGTTTATGATGGAGATTAAATGGAATCAGCTATATATTTTCATATCCAGCTATGATTTTCAAATAAAAAAATGGAAACATACCTTAAAGAATAGGAATTCTCAAGAAATAAATAATTCGGTAATCTTCGAAGACACCACTTAAAGACACTTTTAAAATTTGGGTAAATTTTTACAGCACACTACTTCTGGCAAAAATAATTAAATTGGTTAACTTAGAGAATGCTCACATCATAAACCAATAAGAGATTAGATTCAAAGCTTTATATCTTTTAATACTGAATATACTGACTTCATAAAATATCCCTTAATCAAAATAGACTAAATACTTAGATAGGCGATAAGATGAAAACATTATTTCTTAAATGTCTAAATATGCTGACTGGAACAGCTCGAGCTATACAGCCGTATATAGTTTAATGTTATACCCTATATATATATATATATATATATATATACGTGTATATATATATATATATATATATATATATATTTAGGCAGCATTTCTTCGTTAATGCAAATTTCATTAAACATAATAGTTATTTAATGTCTACATATTTTCTTTTGGATCCGTTCGAATTCCCGTATTACTTTTATCGTATTTATACATGAATCAATTCACCCCGAATACGATAAAAGTAATACGGGAATTCGAACGGATCCAAAAGAAAATATGTAGACATAAAATGTCTATTATGTTTAATGAAATTTGCATATATATATATATATATATATATATATATATATATATATATATTAAATAATCATCATCATCATCATATCGTGCTGGTAGCACGGATATCCCTGACCCTCTCTCGCCACTTTTCCCTATCGTTCATCACCTCTGGCTGGTCTTCTGGACTACATCCCGTATCCTCACATAATTGCTGAATGTATGTACGTGCTGGTCGTCCTGCTTTTGATCGGCCATGTGTGGATGTCCATAAGAGTATATCACTTATGAGTTACTGAATAAAAGCACTTACGTTAAGGGGAAAAAACGCCAGTAATTCGAAGATAAAAATATACAACGAATCACTGTCTAGGGGAAAAAATTATTGGAAAAAAAAAGAAAAGGCCAACCTTGTCACACCAATTGAAAAAAATCAACAGATAGGCAATCGATGGGTCAAAAGAAAAAAAAAACACCGTAAATTGCTGCTAAGCTACAAGTACAAAAAATGCTCAATACTAAGTAGAGCAAAATAGTGACAAAAATTATTTCGTGAGTCAGGAATTAACCTACGACAGTTTCGCCTAAGCGGCTCATCAGGGTACCTAATTCAGAATTAGGGACCCTGATGAGCCGCTTAGGTACCCTGAGTCACGAAATAATTTTTGTAACCATATATATGCATGTTTATGTGGGTGCGTGTGATCTAACTTCAAACGTGACAATAGATGTTCGCCTTAAGTTTAGGCTCATGCGTGAAACTCAGAGACTAGGGTATTTACCCCGTTTCATTTTATTCTAAATACGGAGTTATTGCTTTGCAATTTTGTGAGCAATATATTTTCTCTTTTTGAGAGGTTTAACTGTAAAAACTCTCTCTCTTTCTCTCTCTCTCTCTCTCTCTCTCTCTCTTACATATATATATATATATATAAGCGGTGTAGGGTTCTTACGAGCTCACTAGGTGAGTAAAACAGACATTTCATATTCATATTATACAGTCACCCTGACTGTGGAATGGGACATAAAACGCTGGTTGTTCTAAATCAGCTGTAACTAAAATAGAATTCAAATATAAAACAAAAAGGGTGGATAAAAAAGGAGAAATACTCTGATAGACCAGAAAATACATGAAAACGTTTGAAAAGAAAATTTGAAAATAGAAAATATACAATAAAACATAAAAAGCAAATAGATCAAAACAGGGGTCAATGTTTATACCAGAACTGTAAGAAATAATCAGAATGATACAGGGTTAACTTAGATGAAACCAAAGGAAACCCAACACTAACACACAAATTGAGGTTAAAGTAGTTTAAATAGAAAAAAATCACGATGAATGAATGATGGTATGAAAGTGGTATTCAGTTATGAATCAAGTCTGGGCATGCGATGAAGCCAAAATTTTTCTCTGGCACCGTTCAAATGAAACATAAAGATAACTACTTGAAAAAAACATGCACATTTTCAAATAAACTCATCCTTTGGGGTTGCATTTATATTATCAACTTGATTGGTTCGTTGGTTGGTTGGATTTTATGGCATATTATCTTTTTCAGGTTATTTAATGCCAATTTTTTAATACAAATAATTAGTTCTATTTCAAACAATTAAGTTTAGCAAAAGTACACAGTTTACTTGTCAAAAACATTCCTATTTCAAGCTAAGCAGCTTAGTCAAAGAGTTCTAATACAAACAATTTAGGTTAGTAAAAGAATAGTTCTTGTTCACGCTCAGTTCAATGTTAAAACCTTTCTATTTCAAACAATTCAGTTTAGCATAAGTACAGAGTTTAAATGTAAGTACACAGTTTCAATCTCAAAAACAGTTCTATATCAAACATTTCAGTGTAGCATAAATACAGAGTTTAGATGTAAATACACAGTTTAATTCTCACAAAACTTTTTTTATTTCAAGTTATTTACTTTAGTCAAATAGTTTTAATTCAATCAATTCAGTTTATCGTAAATACAGAGTTTAAATATGAAAACAGTTGTTTTTCAAGCAATTCAGTTAAGTATAAGTTGGCAGTTTAGTTCTAATTGACCCATAGATAGGGCCCTAACAAGTACTACGATTCCGGGCCAGAGTGGACCTGGGAGCGTTGGCTGTGAAGGGGTGCTTTGCATCCCCCCAAACTTCATCCTCACTGGAATGATGAGTAGCTAGGAATGAGGAATAGCTCCAATATTACTGGAACATCACCATCAGATTGTTTAGTGTCATATCCTGGACACTCGTTAGTGGGGGTCTTACCCTCTGCATAGGTGCAGTCAGAGTATATTACAGCCCAAGCCGACAGGACCATACACAGAGTTAAATGTAAAAACAGTTTTATTTCAAACAATTAGGTTTTGGCTAAGTACGCAGTGTAGATATCAAAACAGTTCTATTTCGAGTAATTCAGTTTAGCATAAGTACGTTGGTTAAATGTCATAATAGAACTATTTTAAGCTATTCAGTTTAGCAAAAATACGCAGTTTAAATGTAAAAAAGCAGAAAACTCTCGAAGCAACAGTTTAGTTCTATTTGACCCATAGATAAGTTCCGATCAGTGCAACCACTCTGGGTCAGAGTGGACCTGCGAGCGATGGCAATGAAGGAGTACTCCGCTTTTCCCAAAGCTCAGATTGTTTAGTCTTATAAGCAGGGCAGTCGTTGCTTAGATGTAGTCAATGTATTCTTCAGCCATAGGCTACTCGGCAAAATATGAGTAAGGGAGATAGCAATCATTGACTGAACAGGCAATTCATATGTATGAATTCACAGAAATCCAGGATAAACTTCCGATGCTATCACTTAGAAATTGGTTAAGTGATGTAATTTTTAATAACGACTATGCATCTTGGCAAAGAGCAAAGAAGATTAATTTCTTCGGGAAATATAGATATAAAATCAATGATTTTTTAAAATGTTATACTTCCTATCTGTTAATATATTTACTGCTAAATAAACCCCAAAGTAAACATCTTCTATATCGGCCTAGCCGAAAACCTGCTATATATTCTGGAACGAGTCGCTGGCGGCATCGGTCTCTATAGCAATGCACACAAAAGGGAATATATGTACTTTAATCAAAGAGGTGACATCTCCACACTAAACGGTAGCTCTCTGAAACTAGTTGACTAGTTCACCTACCTAGGAAGCAGTGTCACATCAACCGAGACAGACATCGACATACGACTAGGAAAGGCATGGACAGCTAAAATCCCTGTTTATTGTATCCATATTTACCCAACCCCTCTGCTCAGGCAGAATATGACACAAGGGCAATTTTTAAGCGGAGTTTAACAGGTTTTAATTCAGAGTTTTCCATCTCCTAGACTAGTTGCCTAACCAAGGCTGAAGAACTCAGTTTGCCCTACTATTTACCCATAGCGGGAGGGAGGATAATTGGATTCATACCTTTACCAAGGGTATTAGTGCTATGTGAAATGCAAGCAGTCTTGTCCAGGATTTGAACTCGTGTCGCCGTGTCCACTTCCGACGACGATAACCATTACACCACAGGCACCTCCGTTTATTATATAAGTTTAAAAATTATATGTCCCAGTTATATATAGTACGGAAATGTTACAGTTTAAACCTGCAAACACTTCATTATCTCCTAAAGATTTATTTTACCCATTGATTGAATCCCAACAGCTACTACCACTCCGGCTCAGAATCTGGGAGTAATGGCAATGAAAGGGTGACTCTACGCTCCACCATGTTTATGAGTTAGAACCGAACCAACGGATGCTTTTATCTGAGATGGCACTAAGCTTTCAGCAGGGTATGCAGTTTGCGTATTGTAAGATCTCTCGACAGGGTGGTTACGTCGTCTGTCGGAAAAGTAACCATTTGTTCTGAATGTACCAAAATTCGGTTATTGTGTATCGATGTAAATTGGTAGTCATTCAAAAAGAGTCTCACTACACATGCGTACCCAGTCTCTGCATAAACATTCCATTTAATGGACATTGATAAGGTTTCGTTTCGCATCGTTGTTTAATGGCATATTGAATCGTGTGGTTTATTTAATGCTAAAGCCTTTCTTGTGGAAAAACCATGATGGTAAAATTGAATCCATGATTTCTCCTAAGTATATTAGTCTAATATCGAATGTGAAAGCGTGACTAGAGTTCTCCCCCGCTTACAATGATATTACAGTGCAGCTCATTAGCAGTTATATTAAGAGGACTCTGCTCATATTGATAGGGCATTATGTGATGAAGTGAAGTGCGCAACAGTTGCATTCACCATTCTATGTATCAACACGGTAAGATTTTACTGTTAAAGGAACAACGTGTATACTGTGAAAAGGAACGAATCCGCTAATTCAGTAGGTAGATTCATTTTCCATAATCTTATACGATAAGATTTTTTTCAGGGCAGATATGTTATGCATTGATAAGTATGTTAGTTATTTATGGAAATGAGTGTATATTTCAAAGCACTATTCTAAAGAAGGAACATTTAATGAACGTCTATAAAAAAAAGACATATGTTGCAAATGTGTAGGTGTAGAATACAAAAAATGAAGAAACGGTACATATAGTTAATAATTGAATGCGGTACAGACATTAAAGAAACTTGTTTTGAATATCGTCTGAATATACTTAAAGATTGAAGCGTTGTTGCTAGAGGTATCAATTATACATGGCTAAGTATATGTAAACCCACGTAGAGGTGTACTTCTCTATATATGGCCTATATATCGATTCATTGAAACGGCGTCCATATACTGGCCAAGAAGAAGAAGAAGAAGAAGAAGAAGAAGAAGAAGAAGTTGTATTTATTTACTTTGAAAACGAAATACAAAATGTTATCACTTGAAGGGAAACCTATACTTACATCAACTCAACAGTTATTATTCCGTCCAACACCACAAGTAATAAAAATTACAAAAAGAAAACAGCAACATGACAGCAAAGGAATTAAGTCCAGTATGTTGTAATACGTTACTAAATAACAGATTGAGCATTTAATAATAACCAAGTAAATTGAAAGCCATAATTCTTATTAAATGGGCTCCAGTTATTCTGGTTTTGCTTCATGGTCCTTGCTAAAAATATCCCGAAAACATGACCAGAGTATGATCGAAATATCATAATCATTACAAAAAAATTCTATGCCCTGAGTTTCAGTGCTTGTACATTCCTTGATTTTATATATATATATATATATATATATATATATATATATATATATATATATATATAACCGTAAGTATTCCATAAGAATCTATCAGTATATATATATGAAAATGATGAACAAGTCGTAGTGATTATACTATTCTTTTATGTAGGCTGGTTGTCGGCCTACAATATCAATCGCGACATATCACTCAACAGGATAAAAAGCTGAATAAAAAGGTAAACAATAATTTCTTCTATGTCGTTTCTTCTATGTCTATGGCATTCAATAATGTATACTTTCTTTAAGAAAAATAACGAAACCAGTCACATAGGATTATAAATTTATTTCCATCCTGTTATGCATTTTTGAAATTTCCAAAAACACGTAAAAAGTAACAGGAAAATTTAAATGTTCATGCTTGAATAACTTCTTGTCCTGATGGAATTACTCCCAACTCCGGTTTAACTGGACCAAAAATACTATATATATGTGTGTGTGTGTGTGTGTGTGTGTGTCTGTCTGTGTTTGTATATGTGTGTATTTGACATTTTGCAATTACGAAAATTTATTTTCCAGCACTGAGAAAAAATATCCCAGTTAAAGCTATGGGTTGGTTGGTTGGTTAGTTGGGCTTTATGGCGTCTCAACCTTTGTTGGTTATGTAACTCCAAATCCATTTTTACGTAAATAATCAGTTCTACTTAAAACAACTCAGTTTAGTATGAGTACAAAGTTTAATTGTAAAAAACTTTTCTATTTCAAACTATTTCGTTATTCAAGCAGTTATATATAACAATTCATTTTAGAGTAAGTACAGTTTCAATGTCATAAACAGTCCAATTTCAAACAATTCAGTTTAGCATGAGCACACAGTTTAAATGCAAGCGCAGTTTAATTGTGAAAAACGTTTCTATTTCTAGCTATTCAGCTTAGTCAAGCAGTTCTAATTCAGCTAATCCTGTTTAGCATAATTACAGATTTTTTTACACAGAGTTAAATGTCAAAAAACAGTTCTATTTGAAATTATTCAGTTTAGCGTTAATTCACAGTTTAAATATTAGAAGCCATTTTGTTTTTTTCTAAGTATGTTGTCGATTTTGGGTTCTATGCAGTTTCGTAGTAGGGCATTGTAGATTTTGGCTGCTATGGATGTAAGTGTTATGCCTCGGTAGTTTTTGGCTAATCCGACGTCCCCCTTTTTAGGGAAGGGGAGTATGCATCCCTTCATCCATCTATCTATCGGATTTTGATTGTATACTGCGTTGCAGTGTCGGAACAGTATGTCGTCGAATTGTCTGGTCTTCCATACTTCCGGGGGAATTTCGTCCAGCCCTGCAGCTTTCCTATTTTTAATTTTTCTGAGAACCGAGTCGAGTTCTTCTTGTGTGAACGGTCCTAGTTTAATGTCTAATTGTTTGCTAATTATTCTGGTGAATAGATCCACGACCTCACAAATATTAACCATCCGTAGAATCCTTGAAGGTGTACGGGCAAAAAACCTACAAGCGACATTAATATTTGTTGACTTTACCAAGGTTTTCGATTCCATTCACAGAGGAAAGATGGAACAAATCCTACTAGCGTACGGCATACTTAAAGAAACCGTAGCGGCAATAACGATTCTCTATAGAAACACTAAAGTAAAAGTACGATCACCAGATGGAGACACAGAATACTTTGACATTATAGCAGGAGTACTACAAGGGGACACGCTGGCCCCGTACCTCTTCATCATTTTTCTAGACTACGTACTTAGAACATCGATTGACAAAATCAGAGAGAATGGCTTCGAACTGACGAAGAAAAGAAGCAGAAGATACCCCGCAACAACAATTACCGACGCTGAGTACGCCGATGACATAGCGATACTGGCAAATACACCTGACCAAGCCGAAACACTACTGCATAGTCTGGAACGAGCAGCAACAAGTATAGGCCTCTATGTTAATGCACACAAAACGGAATATATGTGCTATAATCAAACGGGGGACATCTCCACTCTAGAAGCAACCCCTCTTAAACTAGTAGACAAATTCACATACCTACGAAGCAGCGTCGAATCAACCAAAAAGGACATCGAAACCAGGTTAACGAAAGCATGGACGGCTATCAATAGGCTATCGATTACATGGAAATCAGACCTAACCGATAAAATGAAACGCAGTTTCTTCCAGGCAGCGGTCACATCAATACTGCTATATGGCTGCACTACATGGACGCTAACAAAACGGCTCGAGAAGAAGCTAGATGGCAATTACACAGGAATGCTGCGTGCAATCTTAAACAAGTCCTGGCGGCAACACCCCACAAGACACCAACTGTACGGCCACCTGCCTCCTATCACGAAAACTATTCAAGTTAGACAAACCAGGCATGCAGGACACTGCTGGAGAAGCAGGGACGAACTCATAAGAGATGTACTCTTATGGACCCCCACACATGGCCGTGCAAGAGCAGGGCGACCAGCACGAACATACATTCAGCAGCTATGTGAGGATACGGGATGCTGTCCTGAAGACCTGCCTAGGGCGATGAACGATAGGGAGGAGTGGCGAGAGAGGGTCAGGGATATCGGTGCTACCAGTGCGAGATGATGATGATGATGATGATGATATATAAGAACGGTTTCATTGTCAAAAACATTTCTATTACAAGCTATTCAGATTAATCAAACAATTCAGTTTAGCATAAGTACGCCTTACCCAGTCGGCTGGGGCTGTAGAATAGACTGACTGCTTCCCTGCAGAGGGGTAAGACCACCCAACGAGTGTCCTGGATATTACACTAAACAATATGATGGTGAGGTTCCAGCAATGCTGGAGATTTGGGGAATGCAGAGTACCTATTCATTACCATCGCTCCCAGGTCCTCTCTGACCCCGAATGGTAGCACCTGATAGGGCCCTATCTATGGGTTAAATAGAACTAGCAGCATTATTATGCTAAACTGAATTGTTTGAGGAAACTGAATAACTTGAAATAGAAATGTTTTTGACAGTTAAACCGTACTTATGCGTAACTGAATTATTTGAAATAGAACTGTTTTTTTACATTAAAATTGTATTTATGTGGTATTTTGACTTTCGATCCGGCCAAAAATGCCATTCCAAGGTGATGCACCGGAAAGAGGTGACAAATTCTAATGGCAGTTATGAGAGGAAATCGCGTGGGCGGAAATTGGCTTACGAAATGGGACGAGGTAAAAAAAAATACCATGGTACACTCATAGACTGATGCACCGGAAGAGAGTGATATGTGAACTGCATGACAGTCATTCTGCTTGATGACGATCAAACATGCGATTTCAAAGATCGAGTAGGCGACTGAGTGGGCGTTGAACTATTAGATAACTCAGTCAAGACAGAAGTTGCCGTTGCAGTTAGAGATCGGACGGAGTTATAAACGAGATGTGGTAGGGAAAACCACAGCAGGCCGAAGGGGCTCGGGGCCCCTGATTGAGTTGGGGTCCAGAGAGTTTGCTGATAAGATGCATTAAAAAAGCCATCACCATGCAGAGTGGGCCTCAGGGCCTCCGGTTGAGCATCTGGAGAACAAGAAAGACACTACGTTGACGGCCATAAAAGTGGGGGTCAAAATATTGCAGCTTTTGTTCGTTCTCCAACTCCCTCTCACCATAAAACATTGAATAACCCTTTTCGAACCCTTACAATAAAGTGAGAGGTACATATATTTATAAAGAATCTTCGCTCGTCTGTTTATTTATTGTGTCATTATGATACTGCATATGTGAGTATATAACATGTCCGATTTGGTGCCCGTGCCAGCCGAGTTCTTCAAGGACTTAGATCGAATCTAGTTACCGTAAACGACAGATTTAAGCATCACAACACGACATCAACGAAAAGGACAAAGAAAAATGCTTGAATTGAAAGAAGTGAAAAGAAAAAAAAACAAAAACAAGAACAAACCAACAACAAAAAAGGAAGGAAAAGGAACAGACTGACGCAAAAAGAACAGAAAAAGGAGAGGAAGACACTACAACGTGCTGGAAGAAAAGAAGAAAAAAAACCCAAACAAGACACAAGAATAAACAAGAAACAAAAAGAGTAAAGTGAAAACGAGAAGAAAAAAAAATTGTAAGTAGATTGCTGCATTCATATAATTCTATCTCTCCGTCATTTAATTTTGGTTCGTAAAAAATGGATGTAAATTGATTATAATAGTGCGAGATTAGTTTTAATGACAAGGGCCTTTCTAGAAGGATAAAATTGGAAATAATTCTTTTAAAAATGTGTGATCCCTAGATCAAAATTGTGATTACAGATATGCGTAATAGTGTATCATAGTAAGGGAGAGAAAGACAAAGGGAAACAAAGATGACTGGGACAGTTGCTGTCCGTTTTTTTGATAGACAGCAATAATAAACAATATTTTTATGAATGAAATTTTTTAAAATAAAAATAGATCTTGGTGAGTAAAAATTTGTATTAACTTGTCAGTGGTCCGTACAAGTGATGATTGAAAATTAGAATCTCAGTCCAAGATCTAGAATCCCGCATATCTGTAGTTAAGACTTTTGGGGCAGGTTTTTATGTTTGGAACTTGTGGATTGGAAATGAGAATTTAAATCCGAGAGATGGAATCCTGGGACCATCAATGGGATTGTCCAAGAATTTCGCACATTGGTATTTGTCTGAAGAATGCGCATCTACTTTTTCGATATTTGTGAAGTTGAGAGAATCGATATTTTCGGCGCTGGTAGAATCAGGCCGGTTTTTTTGTTGTGGAAGTTGTTGAAACCAATTATTGGAGACATGGATATTGTCTTGGGGTTGTCGTGGTCCGTATCGATTGAAAATGGTCTAGCCGTGGAGGCAGAGTAACTAAGAGACAGATTTTTTTTTTGTGTGTCTGAGGAGGCAGACAGGTATTTTGTGAGTTCCCCCTTGAGTGGAGCTTTGAGGTTGTTATTAGGGAATATATTTTGAAACAGGGTTTTGGATATAATTAAGAGATGCGCAGAATTTTGACGGAACCAGGTGTGGCGAAGATTCGCAGATTCGGATTAGGAATTGTTTTTAATTGGGAAATGTTGTTGGCTGAATTGATAAAAGTTAGGGTTGTTTAGAAAAAAAAAAAACGGGATATTTTGTGCAAAGAAAAAGTAAAGATGAAGAATGCTCGTAAGCTATTGAGAAAGTTTTATTATAGATCAGACTTAATTTATGGTACTATAGACTGAAATTGAATAAACTGGGAAGTGAACCTTGGAAGAGAGGTAGATATAAGGTTGGAAAAAAAAGGGACATTGAATGAGCAATTCATTATGAAAAAAAAATTAAAAAATGAAAACCAAAACAAAAACAAAAAGCTACAGGACAATGGACAAAAGGACGGAGAGAAAAAAAAATTGAACATTGTTGAACACAGCATATAGAAAGAAAAAAAAAGAAAGAAGAGACATTTTTAGTAAAATAGACAGTACATCAGTACATAGATTGAAAAAAGAAGAAAAGAAAACTGAACATTTTGGAACTGTGATTGTAATATTGTTTTAACTTGTTGTAAAGTGAAAAGTTTTGAGTTTGTTTGAGTTTAAAGGCGAAATTAGAATTTTTTTTTCCTGTTTCATATTATGAAATTTAACAAAAAACATTAACAGAGGATTTTATACTAGGTTTACTAATAATTGTAATTATATTGATTCTAAATTTTTTTTAGAATTTGGGGTTTTCGTGGAATAGGAAATATTTTTTTTAGGTTTCTGTTTTGACGAATCAGTGGCTGACGCGAGATTCGGACAGACAGTCATCCAAGTAGTGTTACAGATCGTTGTTGGGTAGACGGCAAAGAAAGCAATTCTATCGAAGAATTCGCCGGCCCATGAAGCTGTTGAAGGCCTATGGTGGCTTCTATTTTTAGATTGGAGTTCCAAGGATGGAATAAAAGAAAAAAGGCGTGGCCTACTCCAATATTTTGTGGATGATGTCTGAGTCTTTCAGTCACGATGGTGTTTTGGATTCGTGTGTTATTTGGCGAAACGAAACGAATCTGGGAAAAGCGAGATGCCTATATATTGGTAGCCACGAGGGTTCTTGATTAAACTGGAAAGAAACCTGGCGTGGGTTTGATCAGGTGAAGCATGTTTCCTCAAGGCCTCGCAAACCAATGGGCATGGAAACAGAAACGTAATGGGAAAAAATGGGTAACATATTGCTAAATATTTTTTTTGCGTGGTCTATTTTAGGTGGTTACTGCATGCATGTCAGATTGTGATATATTCGGATGTATTGTGATACTTTGTTTTGGGCCATGATTTTTGTAGTTTATGGGGAATACTTTGGGCCTTGAAGATATTGTGTTTTAGTTTATGGAATTCTCCGGTTACTCCAGAATCAAGGCGAAATGTATTGCTGGAATGACCAGGGTCACTAAGTTTGTGACCAGGATCTGGGACCTGAGTATGGTCCTGTTTGGGTTTTGAAATTATTCAAGGAATTATAGAGGGCCCGTTGTGTTGGGAGAATAAAAGATGCATCCGTATTGTACCTTGATGCACACATGTCAAGAAGGCCACTCACGCAAATATAGTAAAAGTAATTTAGATAATAATTAACCGGGCAAGTGTTACATAGAGAGAAGGTCGCCTTCTAAGTAAGATTTTGTTTGCTGTAGTTCAAGTAATTCTTTTTGTGTTTTCAGCGATTATTTTCCTTGTGAATTATTCTGTAAAAAAAAATGTGTGAGGGTGATGGAGACGAATGTGAAGAAAATTCCACATGTGGAATTTTGAAAAATAATTAACGGATGATTGTGGTATTTTGACCTTCAACCCGGCCAAAATTGCCATTCCAAGGTGATGAACCTGAAGGATATGACACATTCTAATGGCAGTTATGAGAAGAAATCGCGTGGGCGGAAATTGGCTGACGAAATGGGACGAGGTAAAAAAAATTCCAATGGTGCACTCATAGACTGTTTTTTGATATTGTTTCTCTAATGAAGAAAATACGTACGTTCGTTCTACAACTACAACCCTTTCAAGACGAGTTACAATGCAGTTTAATGACTGTACATCTATAGCCTTACGTCTTTAAAGTTACTCCCTTCCCAAAGCCAAATTTCCAAAAATTCTTGTTTAAAGCACTACAATAATAGTACATGAAAGTAATAAGCGATGACTACAAATCCTAGGTGTCCTACATATAAAAAAGCTTATAATTAATAGAATTGCAATTGAAAAAAGTGACAATGTTTTGAAATGAATAGGTCTTTTTTAAAAATTTTCTTTTTGCTATATAAGAATATAACGTTCCTGTCCTCTTTCTCAACATTGATTTTTTTACGAAACAACAAGTATAAAAAATCTTACTTGCTCTATCAAAATTTAAAAACGACTCCATCACGTTTTAGTAATTCAATAAAGTATTCTTTGCATTTATTAGCCCCCCACTATCAACACCACTGATGACGACCTATGATTTGTCCTAAAGAGCTTCTGAAGAAACATTTGGTGCCAGATATCAGAACACTTATCAGGAAGCCAGAAGGGATCGTGATAAAATAGTATAGACATGTGCCTATATCATTTAACCAACATTGTTTGAACCCTGGTATGTGGCCTAATTATATATATATATATATATATGTATATATATATATATACGCTTTTGTATGTATATGAATATATTGTGATGTTTCTTTTATACTTTTGTTAAGATATATAGTACCTTATCTGTCAAGCGTATGTGAATTAAACTATTCTAACATGAACAATTTCATATTTTAAGTTGAAATATTCCAAATTAATTAAAGACTTAAGCACAACACAAAGCGATTGTGTGTGGGCCGATAACTTGAAATCTAAACGAATTCTTGATTAGTCAGTGACAGGTATCTACTATTTTTTTACTGATAGGTTTGGTGAAACACAGGTATATGCAAGTTCATCATGTATGTCAAAAAACAAAATTTAATTTGAGGACCCGACAGACTTTAATATCGAAGCGTACAGATTCCCGCAAATAGAGTCGAAGATGTCATCGTGGTGCCTAATCCAAAGTGAGACTCTCTGTAATAATTGTGTTGAAAGCCAAAAAATATTTTTTTGAAGAAAATCTTTCTTTCATTATAACCTGGTAAATAACACTCATCCCATATTAAAATTTATTCATATCATTTTTATCTTCTCTTAAATACTAAGTGTGTCTCAAATATCAACATTCAAAATATTATCATTGTGCTCGATCATCTAGAGGAGAAATGCACAACCAACAACGCCAGCTGATGCATCTACTTGTTAGTATATATAGCCGGACGTAATTACTCGTAAAAATAAATATGAATCTTCGGCATAGTTTGCCGTCAGCAGCTCGTGCGTAAATCTCATTAGGATGTTAATGCCACAGAGACGTGAAGTACCATCCAATTTAAGACGTTTATATTCCGCTTGGTCTTATGACAATAGCGTTTTAAGAGTGCAATAAAAGAGACGGCTTTCATGGATGCAGCTTTGAAAAGAAAGATACCGACGCTGCCAATCTTCTAGTCGTTACCATTCATTTGTTCGTTGCAACAATCATCATTTCGACATTAAATGGCTGTTTAGTTATCATCTCTTTTACTACATATTAGACTGTCTCTCAAATCTGCCATCGATCTATCAATCTGCTTATTTATATGTCGGACAGAATACAAGTCTGCTTATTATCTGTTAGTGTGCAGTGGGTGTCAAAGAGAAAAGTCTCTTGCGTCAACGCTCAAAATGACGTCTTTATCTTTGACATATATTTACATCATAGTTTAGTCTGGAGAAGGACAACGTTTGGAAGCACACTGCAAAAGTAAAAACGAATGGAACTATAAATAGCCTTTTCAAAACAGAAAAAAAAAATCTTGTTTCTTTCTAAAACCGAGTTTGGTCTCCTAGTTTTGTTGTGAGGCCTCTGCTCAGAAAGCCTGATTTGAACAGGAATAGTGTACTGGAGTTCACAATTGTCTAATTCTACAACTGGTTTAAACAAAGAATGTTCCTTCAAGACATGTTTCCATGTACGGTTTAAAGAGTCTAGTTCACTCTTATACTTACCCATTGCTGTAGACAGCTTAGTTGAATTCATACCTATGTCAAAGTATTAGGGTTGAGTGAAATGTAGTTTCAGTCTGGCCTTGACCACGAGTAGCCGAGTCTATTTCCTACGACAATAACTATAATGCCTTTGCCCGGTTAGATGGGGCTGGAGAAAATACAGACTGATTCTCTGCAGAGGTGTGAGTCCACGCCAACTAGTGGCCTGGATATGGCACCAAACAATCTGATGGTGTGGTTTCAGTACTGCTGGAGCTTCGTGGAACGCGGAGTACCTCTTCATAGCCATCGCTATCAGGTCTACTCATGCCTGGAGTGGTAGCAACAGATAGACTCCTATCTATATGTCAAATAAAACTAAACAGTGTACTTATGCTAAACTAAACTGTCTTTGAATAGATTTTTTTTAAAAATTGAATAAGTATACCTAATCTAAACTGAATTGTTTGAAGTAGAGTTGTTTTTGACATTGAAACTGTGTACTTATGCTAAACTAAAATACTTTAAATAATATTGTTTATATGTATAAAAATATATTTGGCATTATAAACCAACAATTGCCGATGTGCCATAAAACCAAACTAAACCAATCTTTAATGCCTCGATTATCTCTAAAGAATATCCTCTTTTAAATTACAATATATGCATTTTTAAAAAAATGTGTAGGTATTTTATATAAGGTTATATGACCCAAGAACTTATTTGGTTCATATTTTAACACCAACTCGTGGGGCTATTGATGCATATAGTAGGGGAAGAACAGAGGATCCTTATTAGAATTTCATAGTAAACTTCATTCTCTCGTAGATTAGCAGGGCTACAAAAGAATGTTCAACGGAATGACACACTTCGAAATTATCATTCAACTGAAAATAGAATCGGAAATGAATTCATTTTCATTGAAATTCATGAGTATATTCACTTCATTAAAATCGCAGAGTGATTTTTCTTTTTTTGTGGGGTTATATCTACTTGCTCACACACAATTAACTTGCGACACTTAGGGCAGTTGGATCCACATAGTAACATATGTCTTAGATAAGGAGGATTATAGTTTTAACATCCCACTATATATATATATATATATATATATGGACATAAGTCATTCGTCTTAACAATGAATTGAGAGAAATAAATCATGTAAAACATGATTCTCTAATGCCAAGAAAAAAAAAAAAACAGAGCTGTTCAGGAGCAGATGTTTGAATGGAAGCCATGCCGTATTTATGGGAACGCCGAATTTCATCCTCTGCATTTATTACGTTGGTAGAAGTTAATGACTGCTAAACAAATATGGTGGTTAATGATTCCTACTTGGACTGTATACTTATTGAAAGTGCTCGACTTGATTTACAGAATATATATATACATATATATATATATATATATATAGTAGTTGGCCAATCGTAATTGAAGGCGACCGGAAGGCTCTCTTTTCAAAAACATAAGACCGAGGTGTAAAGGAGGGCACGACGCTTTTCCCTCGATTTAATCAGTTACCCTTCATTCATGCCTTATAATTTTGTGTGTTAAGCAAGGAGGTATCAAATACAATTTTTTAAAATTCTTTGGTATGACTCAAACTGGGATTGAACCCTGGTCTCTCGGATTATTGGTAAATTCTCTCTCTCTCGCTCTCTCTCTCTCTATCGATCTATATATATATATATATATCCACGAAAGTATTTACTTCGTCAACAGTTCAATTTCCACCGCTTCTTTTATAGCACATCAACTCTTTTACACTTATTTTCAAAAGCTTTCGAAAAATACTTCTAAAAGTAAATCACAAAAATAATTATCATTTGTTCTCTCTCCCTCTCATTCTCTCTCTCTCCCTCTCTCTCTATATATATATGTATATGTATATAATTAACCCACGTTTCCCAGTATGGCTAAAGTACGTCGTTATTTAGTAAAAGGGTTATTAGAAAAAAAAACTATGCTTTAAATGAATGTAGCATTTAACCAATGGATATCTCAAATTATTTAGTTCAGTTAAGATTTAATCCTATGGTAATTTACAGAAATAAATTTCTGTTCATTTTGCTGTACGCTGACTTGTATTTTTTTAGAATGACATGTTTCTCATAATTTATAGCTTGTCGAATATCCACCTGTCTCTTATCTTTATGAATTTGTTAATGGGTATTCATTTCAGCTCAATTTAGATATATCCACCCGGAGAGATGAAAAGTTATTGCATAGTGATCATTTTGAAGAGAAAAACAGCTTAAATCCAAGATCTTTCAGGGCTATTAAAGTGTTTTTCTTTTCCTTTTTAGTCCAAGATAGTTGAAATGCAGTTCCCTCTACATAAAGCGGCTCCTTCTATTGATTGGGTTCTCTTGTCTGAAGATCCAACTTAAATTAAGATATTTGAAGAGGTAGCTCCAAACACTTTTTCTTTCAAGTTCGATAACAAACTCTCCATTAAAATCTCTGTTCGCATTCTATGTAAATGTTGGCTCCACCTTAGGATATTTTCCATTACTTTACTTTAACTCTGTCAATCTTCATCGTCACATATAATCGTTTTCCAATTCGCCACGTATTTCGTGTCATTACTTACAAGTAGCAATATGTTTAGAGGCAGTAACGATATTTTTTGGTACAGATGTATTTAACATTATTGTAAACTTGAAGACGTTAGTTATAGCTGCAGCTATGAATAATAAAAAAAAACTTTCCACACAAATCATATTTATTGTCTGAATAACTAAACAGAAAAGAAGATACTTAAAAAATATGATATAAAAAAAGAGGAATATGTGAAAGAATGCCCGTTCGCCAATCTGTCCATCTGCATGAAGGTTTTTTTTTTTCAAGGAACTATACTATTTCTAACTTCTCCAAGTAGTTCTTGCTTGTTCGATTGGCTGTGTATTAAAATGTTGTATAGCCATGACCATGATTAACTATACAAACACATAATACATATATATATATACACATATACATGCAGAATTATAACGACGCAATGAATTAAAGACGAGCGAAGACTTCTTTAAAAAATATACCTCTAACTTTATTGAAAGGGTTCGAAAAGGATTACTCAAGGTTTAACTGTGAGAGGGAGTTGGAGACCGAAGAGAACTGCAATATATTGACCCTCACTCTATCAGCGTCTCTTTCCCGTTCTCCAGGGTTGCTCAACAAGCGGCCTGGGGGCTCAGCTTTCTGCTGAGTACTGTTCTTTCTACTGCATCTTGTCTTTAACTCATCTGCACTGACTTTCTGTCCGCACCAAGTTATATAATAGTTCAATCGCCCACTCAATCTTTGGAATGGCATGTTTGATCATCATCAAGCGGAAATAACTGTCATGCAGTTCACTGGTCACTCTCTTCTGGTGCATCAATCTATGAGTGTACCAAGGAATTTTAACTTGTCCCATTTTGTCAGCCAAGCCGCCTACGCGATTTCTTCTCATAACTGTCATCGGAATCTGTCACTTCCTTCCGGTGTATCACTTTGGAATGGCATATTTGGCCGGGTCGAAGGTCCATATACAACATGTGTACAGAATTATAAATATGTTTATATGCATGAACGTAAACTTACAACATGGTTAAATACCTTACCATGTTGAGCTAAGTTCTTGCTGAGGTCAACTGAGGACAGATATCTCAGGAGGACGAAAGAGGTAATAATGATTAAATCATATCGTAAGGAAAAAAAAAGAGATCTTGGGCTATTTCTGTTCTTTTCAGTTAAACTCTAACACACTGGAAAAGTTATTTTACAACCATCTAATAGACATCGTTTAAAGAAGTTCGTTAGTTAAAGGTAGTAATCCCACAAAGTGACCTGAAAATTATATATATATATATATATATAGTCAACCGGGTTTCGATCCCAGCTACGGGAAGATACTGTCTAGCCACACTGATGAGTTCTGATAGAACGAAACAGATCTGTCTGTGGATGACTATATATATATATATATATATATATATATATCTTTTTGTAAATATATATTTTCCCAAACCCTTCCGCAAGGAACAGAATATGACACAAATCTTAAGCGGTGTAAAGCAGGTTTAACGTGAGTTTCCTTCTACTTGACTGGTTACTTTATGGTGGCAAAGAATTAGTTTAACCTTCAATTTACTCATAGCAGAGGGTAGACCCGATTGATTCATGGTTTTCTCCAGGGAATAAGCGCCTAGAGATACACGAACAACCTCAATCATGTTTTGAACTCACCGATCCCATTACTTAAACGCGTCTATTTCGCCATGTGCTGAGTAAATAATGGTTTTACAGTATTTGGAAAACATCAACATTTTTTAAAATAAACAAAATATCTCCACCCTGAAGCTGGGTTTTATGACATGATCTTATTTGACAGAGATAAGAGAGAAGTCATGCTGACAGGAACAGATAGAGTAAAATGGTCACAGAAACAAAGCCAACGAGTGAAATTGGAAGTCAACCTGTAGAAAAGAACTCGACATTATAGAGTGCTTTATAACTAGCCACAGCCCGTGACTTGTGTATCAGCCTCAGAAAGTAATAAAGTTTATAAATTATTGTTATTTTTTTTCCTGCAGCGGCAATCAACCACCCCAAGGCAACGATGTACTTTCAGTGCTTGTGTCTCATGATGTAAAATTCGGTATCATCTAATGCCGAGTAAAAACTTGCACAAAAGGTATGTAAAATTTGGCATGTGTAGGTGTGGAATGTCATCAACAGGGGATTCTGCAAAATATTGAAATTTGGCTATAATAAAGATACTTTTACAAACTTTTCCAAGGAATGAAACGTAGAAAGGGCTCTGTAATTTGTACATACAAACGGATTACCGAATCCCGACTACAAGAGCGAATCTAACGTTAATTAACAAGAAAAAAATTGTCATCTTGTGGATTTTGCTACAGAGAGAAAATGAAAGACATATATACTTGGACCTTGCCAGAGAACGACAAATTGTTGATCATGAGGGTGACCGTGGTACCAAATGAAGACAGTGCCCTGGGAATACTTCTCAAGGTCAAGAAAAAAACTGAAGAAATTGTAAATCAGAGGAAGAACCGAGATTATCCAGATCAGAATTTTGTTTGGAAAGACCAAAATACTCAGAAGAGTATTGGATACCTGCAGAGACTTGTTGCATCTCAGAATCCAGTGAAGGACAACCGGTCAACGCTAGAGTAAAAAAAAAAAAGAACTTGCGAGGATTAAAATAATATTTCATATATTTTGCATACATGCATTCTTAATCTCAATTATTCGATCGAGCACTGTAGTCTATATCTAAATGTTTCGAATACACCGCCTGCATCTCCAGCTGAGTCGTAAGCAAGTAAACTGCATCGAGGTTGGAGTCTGAAGTTCCGGAGTGTAAGTCTTTATTGCTATTACAACCGAATCCACTCTAACACAAGGTGTTGGTACTTGTTAAGTTTAGTTTGGTTTGATTATATGGTATATCATCCGTTGTTGGTTATTTAATCTATTTTAACTAAAATAAATTAAAGAATGACAATAGTATTGTCTTGTCCTGGTATTGACACTAAACTGCATATGACCGTAATGCACCAGTTCAGTAGATCTGGATAATGAGGAGTGCTAATTTATTGCTACTACCCCCAAGTCCACTCTGATCCGGTGTGTTAGAACCCGTTTAGGTCTGATGTATAAATCAAAAAGATCTGTTTAAAAAGTGTTCATTTTCTATCGAGCTAGGTGCAAATAAATGTTAATAAACGACACTAATATGGATATATAAACACACGATGAAATAAACACTGGCTTGAAATAAACATTGTAAGTTTGAAATGCCGTTAAAATCAATCAGTCATATATATTGTATTTTATTACTGGAATAAGTAAACATTAACAGTATATCTGGATGAGCCACGACAAATGCCACTGGCTCAGTTCAATATTTCGAATTTCGTAATAACGTTTCTGAGACGGATCCATCGTTGTAACACCAAAGCAATTCCATTCGATGTGTCTCAAATCATTAATTCGGGATCTTTAAGGTCATTCCCAATTAAGTTATTGTTGGTGTCGGCTTTGAAAATTGGCGCCAAGCTTGGTACTGACCTTACACTTTCCAATTAGTAAGATTAATATCAATACGGCTTCATTAATTATGAAACCAATGTTGCCATTATGGAACACACACACACACACACACAAACACATACGCACACACTCACACACACACACAAACAGGAGTATATAATTTGAAGTCAATTTTGTTGCAAAACATGAATTCATTTTGATATACAAGATATTAAATCGCATTTTATTAATTGTAGTTAGGTGTATTCTTTCAACCCTCAATTGATATGCTTATGAGATTTTTTCTCTTTTTCAATACACAGAATTTTTTTGATAAATATCAGTAAAATCGAAAGTGAATGAATACATTAATGTACACGTCAATACATTTGTTTGTAACTTTGTATTTATAGCACATGTATGTCACATTCTGTTGAACCTTAGACTAATAATGGACCATTGCATAAAAGCAAAGGTTGGGTGTGAAAGAAAGAATAGCAGAGAAGAATTAAAGAAAGGAGGCAAATAGTAAAAGCCAGAAAGAAAGAAAGAAAGAAACTGAAAGAAAGAAAGTCAATTGAACGTGAATTACGTCACGAAAGCTGACGTAATTTCTTTTAATGAGAAAGAGATCAACTACAGGTGGAGTTCTGGTGTAACGGTTAACGAGTTGGATATCGTTGAAAGTGAGTTCGATCTCGAATCGCGCTATTTAGTTTTTTTTCTGACTAATACTTCCCCTTTCACTCTTGGCAATGGATTAAATAGTGTCTCTTCTGTACTTCTGCCTGTAGGGATTTTGGCATTAAATAACCAACCAAAGTTGATATGGCATTAAATAAAGAGATCAAACCAATCAAGATCAAAACTCCTTTATCACAATATGCTGTTCACGTGAAAGGAAGGGACGAAAGAAGAAAGCAGAATGTGAAAGAAAAGAGAGACCCCTAAAAGAAAAATAAAGAGAGAGAGAATGGGATCATGAATACTTTCCGACATCGATGATTGTAAATAATAAAAAAGAAAGAATAATTAATATCAACGAATAATATTTTTTAAAACAGTTGATCTCTCTCTCTTCCAATTTCTCTCTTTTTATCTATCTATCTATCTCTTTGTCCTATATATATATATATATATATATATCACTGAGAGAGAGAGAGAGAGAAAGAGAGAGAAGGGTAACATCATTAAGAATTTGTGAAGAAAAGGTTAATGGGTATGGAAATTAATATTACACTTATAGCAGAATTATTTCGCCGGAAATTATGGATTAAGGTTTCATTAATAATCAATTAGTAGTTTTCTATTCATTGCTTTTAGACAGGAGTTTACCTGTCAGGCTTCAGTCTTACTATATATATATATATATATATATAGTCATCCACAGACAGATCTGTTTCGTTCTATCAGAACTCATCAGTGTGGTTAGACAGTATCTTTCTGAAG
Source organism: Sepioteuthis lessoniana (assembly GCA_963585895.1). Lineage (NCBI taxonomy): Eukaryota > Metazoa > Mollusca > Cephalopoda > Myopsida > Loliginidae > Sepioteuthis > Sepioteuthis lessoniana. The sequence continues at coordinate 119,442,554 of OY757905.1, read as the reverse complement.
CTGGGATCGAAACCTTGTTGACTCAAACGTCAAGCCAAAGCTTCTAACCATTCAGCCACGATGAGATATTAGCTGCGAAATAAATTTTAAACGGTTATGAATCACAATTACTATTGTTGACATACATCCGTTCAACGGTTGCCGAGACCTCAATTCATCTACGAAGAGAGGTGCAAAAAACGCTAATGGCAACACGATTAATTCTTCGCCAGAGAACTCAACCCTACTGGGGTAGGGGAGTGTATATCTCTATAGTCATATACTGGACATTGGCATGATCGTTAGAGTGTTCGCCAACGGCCCGGGAGTCTATGGTTCAATCCCAAGTTGTGTCATACCAAAACTCAAAAAATGGTACTTGATGCCTTCTTGCTTAACACTCAGCCATATAAGATACGTATCTAGGGTAAAGTAGAGCAATCCAGGGAAAGGGGTAGCGCCCTCCCCTACCCCCCGGTGTCGTAGCTATCGAAAATGGAGCCTTCGAGTTACCCTCGACTTTGGTCGCCAACTTTACTTACAACTTATATATATATATATATATATATATATATATATATAAAACATTCTGTCTGTGAATGAAAATAGAGACCCCCTTCCTGGGGATTAAGCAGTCGTGCGAAGGAATTAATGGCTGCAACCCACGTACTGCAAAGTTCTTCCAACGGACAGAGCACTCTGGTGTCCGATAGCGCAAAATGCAAACGAACGAAAGCTAATACATTTGCTTCATCATTCCTGAGCTGACGTATGTCACCGAAAATGGCTGAGCAGTTAGATGCCACATTGGTATAAAGTTAGACGGAATTCGATTCCTGCTTAAAGCGTCCTGCGTATCGAACAATACTGAAGAGCTGTGATACAACAAAACAGCCTGTTCGTGAACCACAGTATATATATATATATATATATTTATATAACGAAGGGGATCAAGACTACTCTGGCCGGTTCACTGTTAAATTTGTGCTGGAACACACACAAGAGTCTGGAGACCTGCGGGGATTTGCTCTCACCCATCATTGAGTGGTTTTAAAATCTCAGAATCGGAAAAATGGTTATTACGATGGAAAAAAATCGTTATTTAAATTACTCGGTATAATGACTATCTCTGTACAGTTAATGTAAGTATATATACATATATATATATATATATATATAGTGTGTGTGTGTGTGTGTGTGTGTGTGTGTGTGTGTGTGTGTGTGTGTGTGTGTGTGTGTGTGTGTGTGTTATATAAAGGAAATACGTTACGCGTTAATATGAATTTCGAATAATAATTACGTTGCATAGTTTTGAAATAGAACATTACTAATGGATATAAAATGTTAAAAACTTCCGGGTCGTTTCGTTTTAATTCAAAATGAAATCTAATAATACTGTGAGTGCTCACTGTTTATCACAGCGCCATAAAATCTCCTGATAATATAAAACACAAGTGTAGCGATATATGTGTATATCTGTGTGTCGTCATTCATAATATTTTAAAAAGAACGAAATGCAAGGAAAAAAGGAAGAATTGAAATGAAAAAGAAAGAACGAATCATTTGACTTATGACTTGCCACATCCATATTAACCAACCCCTCTGCTTGGGCAAGGTATGACATAAGGTCAATTTCTAAGCGGAGTTTAACAGGCTTGAATTCAAAGTGTTTCTTCTCCTAGACCAATTGCCTCACCCAAGCAGAAGAACCCAGTCTGCCCTACTATTTACCCATAGCTGGAGGGAGAATAATTAGAGTCATACATTTCCCAAGGGTATTAGTGCTATGTGAAATGCAATCAGTCTCGTCCAGTGTTTGAACTCGTGCCGCCGTGTCCATTTCCTACGACGATAACCATTACACCACGGACACCTTCCATGCAACATCGATAGAGAAAAGAAAAGAAAAAAGACAAGTTGTCAAGTCAGCGGTTGTAACAGCAGGCTGACTTGAGAACTAAAAGGAAAGAAAGAAAGAGAGAAAGAAATGCGAGTTCTCTGATGTTTTTTGTAGTAATCTTTAAAGAAAGAATAAATTAAAGTGAAAAAGAAAGAAATGGCAAACTATGTGATTTATGGATTGCCACATCGAAAGTGAAAAGAAAAGAAAGCAGACGAGTTGTTAAATCGGCAGCCGTAACAGCTGGTCTGGATGGGCTGGTTTCTTCCTCTTATTTTCCAAGAATCTCTTCTTCAAGCCTTTTAGGACTGTTCCATCTCCACCAACTACAAGTGCTACATCCGTTACATTCATATACTACTGCTTTTTTGGCTTTCTTCTCAGATCTATTATTCTATTAATTCTTTTACTTTTATTTTGATCCATCACTAGTTGACAAGTTTTTTTCGTTCTTATTTATTAATAGTTAATAAAGTCATTTGGGCGGAATTTGGTTATCAAATGGTATCTCAAGGTCCCACTAAAATTTTGCGTTTCATTTTCGAGATTTAGGCGTATGCTATCTGTCAGCAAGGTAATATTTTTGTATCTCGCTCGATTCCCAGTGAATAACATTTCCGACTCATTCATGTCTACTCTTAAATTCCTTTCTTTGTCACTTTCTGTTTATTTCTGTCTCCACATAACCTACTCCTGCTTTATCATATTCATTTCTTATGATGTTTTACTTTTCAAGTTTTTTTCTAAGACATGTCTAGGTTATCTCATGTGCGGTTTCGTTCGTTTGATGCTTGAAGAATTCATATAGTACTTATTCATTTCATATTTGTTTTCTAGATTTTGCTCTTTGATTTATCTCTGCTGTTATTGCTATTACTTGTTAATGTAATCAGTCACCGCTCTTTTTTATATATTCATCGGATCCTCGAATTATTGCATTGACGCAATCGTTATTGCTCGCGAACCCACATCCCTTTACTCTTGATTCAGAGTATTTGTAAGCTTTTCATCTGGTGTAAGGCCTTGTGCGTGGCCATGAATTTCCTTCTTCAATGGTCAATATATTTGAGTTCTTCTATTGTCCATTTTAAGAAGGGTCCAGAGTATCTTACAAGAGAGACTGTGCTGGTTTTTATTCCTTTTAAGTGTTTTCTACAGGAGAGTTTTATTTCAAGAGATTTTCCTGAGTAAATCTTGTTTCACATTTTCTGAACTGGAAGAGTTATTTTCTATTAGGGCCTTATCTATGTATGAATTATATTTGTTTGACATAATGTTTAAAATTATTTTGAAGTACAATAAAAAGTTTGTTTGTTTGTTTGCTTTGTTTTACGGCAGATCAACCTCATCTGTCATTTAATGACGAATCAATTTAAAGAAAATTAGTCTGAAAAGAAATTAAAAAGAGAGGTCTTCGGAATTAATGATAAACTTTAGATAATTAGTTGGTTATTTGTTGTTTTTTTTATTAGGAGTTTATTTGTAGGGAATCATGATCATAAAAAAAAAACACTGTGAAACAGGTTGGGGAAGGGATCAATTTTTTATAATGTATCAAGTAAAAAAAGGGTTTATTGAAGTAATTTGGTCTTATGGTAAATTTCTTTAGAGTTTTGTGTATAACTTCACTGTTTTAAGAAATTATATCACATTATTTATTTCAGTGTTTTGGAACCCTTCTTTCATACTGTTTGCACTTATATGGGCTAAGTCGGTACATTCGATGAGAATGTGCTTTCAATAAAAATAAATATTTCCATTGCAGGTAAGAAGTATTTCCCTGTTTAAAACGATTGTGAACAATGTTTATCTGATTAAGTTTTTTAGATTTCGACTGGTTGGCTTGAAAGCATATAACTATATACACAGTTTTTAGATTAATTCGGAATAGTCACTGTTCAAAATCATAAAGAGACTTCTAAATTATTATCATCAGGTTAGATTGGCAATTGAAAATATAATTAGTTTACTAATTTGAGAGTATTTTACATCAGTCTAAGCTGATGGTTTTCTATTGAAGTCTTAGTGACAGCAAGCATCACCAAGTCTCCAGACTCGTCTCAATGATCTGACAGATATGCACAATGCTGTAATTTGGATGATCTCCAGTCATCATTTTATTTATAAGTTCTCCTGTCCCTATACCAATCCTTTGTTGACTTTACCGAGTACACCAGTTACAATTGGTACCACCGTCACTTTCATATTCCATAGTTTTTCAGTTCACTAGCAAGGTCGTGGAGCTTAACTCTCATTTGGCTTTCTTTTAATTTTACCCTGCGCTATTTTGTTGTATCTCGTCAAATCTTTCCTTTGATATATTTAATCCTTATGGCGTTGTTTTGTACTGCCATCAGAAGAGATTGTATTTCTCGAAAGGCTTCTCTTTTTTAGCCATGTCCAAGTTTCTCGGGTGAAATTTCGCTTGTTTGCCGCTTGAAATGTGAGTACAGTTGTTTTTCTTCCCATTTCTGTTTTCTGGTTACTTTTTTTCTGTTGATTCTTGTGCTGTCTGTATTGTTTCTAGTCGCTGTAATCGGATTTCATCTGTATTTTTTAATTTTGTCATTTACGAGTTTTTCATACAGGCGTTAGCTGATGGTCATTTACTAGGGTCTGAGTGACAGCTAGTATCTTCAGGTTAGAATATGGTTTTCTTCTGAAGTTGAGTGACAGCAAGTCTCCAAAAGTCTGCGGAACTCTTCTTAGTATTCTGGCTGATCTTAATAATGCTGGAAGCCGAATGTTCTCCACTTGTCTTCTTATTTCCAAGTCTTCCACTCCCTTTAACCATCCTATTGGGATTCTTCCAAACGGAAAAAATTCAGTCAGCTTCATGTTCCATAGCTTTTTTTAGTTCTCTAGCAGGGTCTAGATACTTAACTCATTTTTCGCTTACTTTTACTTTTATTCTGTGGGTCTGCTGGGACAGCAGGTTCTCTTTTTCTTTTTCTTTTTTACTATCACAAGGTCTGGTCGTTGGGATGAAATTTGGTGATACGTTTGTATCTCAAAGTCACTCCAGCTTTAACTTGAAATGCGTGACAATATGTATACCCATATCTCTATGAATCTAATAGGTACACAAGTTGATTTTAGCAGTACTCTTGTCTAAACGGCCTTGATTCTTCACGTATCCCCTTATTACCCAATCCCTTTTCAATGTTTTCGCTGACTATTTTTGTGCTCAAATTTTTTTTCAAAATAGTCCGAAACGCATGGTTTTTTAATCTGAAACTCAACTGAAATGTACTTGGCTTAAGTTTTTAATCGATTGACTTAAAACAATTAACATATGAGAAGTTACTATTACAAGGGACATTTCTTATGCTGGGGAAGTTTTGAACTCAGAAATTTGAACCAGAAATATGAATACTTATAAAAATACATAGATCCTTACACCAAAGAAAAGTGTGTTCAGACTCTAAATATACTGAAAAAAAGGTAAGAAGTGCACTCAATAACATCAAGAATGACGTCATTTCTCCAATAAAGGGATTTATAAAATCATAAGTGAAGAACTCTTCGTTACAACTAACAAAAACTACGAGAGATTTACCGAATGTATGAATACTGAAAGAATAAAAACACAAAAAGAAATTTGAAAGTCAGTGAGATAAAATAAATACGGCAACAACAATACGAAATTTTCAGGAGTCAATTTAAATGAATTGCAAGCGATTCCACAAGGACAATGTTATATGGATAAAACCTAAAAATAGAATCTGAATAGCTATTATTAGCAGCCAAGGACAACGCCATTAGGTTAAATGATACAAATGCTAATATAGATAATACAAAGGGGAATAGAAAATGCAGATTATCTGAATATAAAAGAAAGAAAATTAGACATATAATGTGTGAAAGCTGCAATTTAGCCCAGAAAGAATACAAAAAGAGAAATGATTGCGTAGTTGGTTGATCCCCCGGGAAATATACATGCAACTGTATTTTGAACATACAGGCTAATTGTATATGCTTATACCAAAGTTTCTCCTATAAAATAGATATATTTAATCCCCTGGGACGTACAGATTCAAACGAACTGTCCATTCTAGGGCATGAGACCAGACGTGGTTGTTGAGAACATGTCAGTTATTGGATTTCGATGTTCAGGCAGATCTGAGAGCAAAAATAAATGAAACTGAAAAGCAGGCTAAATAACTGGACCTAATCAAAGAAAATAAAATACTTACGCAAAGTAATCCTAGAATCTATCACTGTCGGAGCCCTACGAACGGTCCCGAAAAGCCAAGCCTAAAGACTGAAAAACTGAAATATTCGGGGAAGAATGAAATAGTTGAATGCTTATTATATAGCCGTAATACAACTATACATATACATATATAAATATAAGCGGAAATATAGTCAACAATAATGATGAACTTCAATGAACGAACGGACACACTTCTTTATAAAAATATACCTCTCACACTTTATTCTCGAAAGTTTTGATGTTGGTTGTGTGTGAGAGGTGAGTTGGAGACAGGGACAGACTGCTACATATTGACCCCAAGTTCTTCTGACCATAGCAGCTCTTCTTTCGCATTCTGGCTGGGCTGATCAACTGTGGGTCACTGAGGGCCCAAAGCCCTCCGTCTGCCGCTGGCTCTCAATTCGGCATCTCGTTCCGACTGACTCCAACTGCAACCCGAACACGAACTGAATGACCCAAGACGTCTGTGGTACATGGTTATATTTTTGTTTGTCGTTCACCTGCTTCCTGTAGGCGTACGCATCTACCACCATCACCGATTTCAATCACGTCCACAGGTCAAGGGGATCTTCCGATATCTTTGACCGGATGCAACTGTTTCGCTGTTCTTCCGCTTATTTACACAGGTGCATCTCTTGATTGATGGCTTGGTCGAGGGTCAATGTGTTACATGTTGGCTGAAATTAATTTTCAGTTGTAAATAAAGTACTGGAATAGGGGCGATGTCACTTGATCTCCAGTAATAACCTCTATTTACAACTGTTATGAAAACTGAACGTCTACAAATTTCACACCGCATGACCCAACGGGGAGTTTCTAATCAAATTTCCTTACAAGCCTAAGCTGTAGAGAGAACCACGTATAACATTCAATATGGTGCATGAAATGATATATTATTGAGCTCTATAAAACGCTTCATTGCGTTGGAGGTGACCGTGGTGTAATGGTTATCGTCGCAGGGTATGGACACGGCGACACGAGTTCAAATCCTGGACCTGACTGATTGCATTTCACATAGCACTAATACCCTTGGGAAAGGTATGAATCCAATTATTCTCCCTCCCGCTATGGGTAAATAGTAGGGCAGACTAGGTTCTTCAGCCTTGGTGAGGCAACTAGTCTAGGAGAAGGAAAACTCTGAATTCCAACCTGTTAAACTCGAGCGGAGGGGTTGGGTAAATATGATAAAACGCTTCATTGCCCAGTCGGTTGGAGCAGTAGAATACACCGACTGCAGTGGAGCAACCTCCACAATGTGTGTCCAAGATATAACACTAAACAATCTGATGGTGAGATTCCAGTAATGCTGAGGCTTTGAGTAATGCCGAGTACTCCTTTATTGCGATCACTCCCAGGTCCACTCTGACTCGGAGTGGTAGCACGTGATAAGGATCCTATCTATGGTTGAATAGAACTAATGACATACATTACCTGAATTGTTTGAGTAAACTGAATAGCTGACAAAAAAAAACAAAAAAACTACCAAGATAAGGACAAAAAGTCCGCAATAAATAAAAAACTAATTCTCAGATTGAACCTCATCTCAAAATGATCCAATTAAAGACAATTACAAAAATTCGGTACGGACCCGACTATAGAAGATCAGATAAGGATTTGTAAGACCAAAAAATATATCCTTGATCGCCCTTCGGGGACGATGGCGCAGCGGATAGAGGCGTTGAGTCTCTACGGTTCCTGGTGAGCATTGTCAGAAGATAGCGGTTTCAAATCCTACCCAGGTTTACTTGGTCAAAAACGTGGTGTGATAGACAACAACTATGGAAGGCAGGAATACGGTTACAAGACTCATCATTCCTATCCGAGGTCGCGGTAAAAATCACCTGAAGAATGCCAGAGGTGAAATTTGGCCGAAACATAGTGAAAGAAGAACCCTCCCCCCCCAAAAAAAAACACAACACAAATAAAACTACAACTACAAATAAAACTACAAAAAGTCCGCAATAAATAAAAAAAAATTAATTCTCAGATTTAGCCTCATCTCAAAATGATCCAATTAAACTAAACTTATTTGATATTTAACTGTTTGTAAGCAAAAACTATACTTACACTAAACAGAATTGTTTGAATTTCAACTCGTCGTTAAATGACCCCAAAAAGGGTTGATACACCGTAATACAAAACAACCAACCGACCAACAAACCTTGCAAATTATTCGTATTAGAAAGAAATACGTGATATATAACAGTGTGCAAAAACTCGTAACAAACTATAAAAATGTGTAAATATAGATATTCAGTGAACGAAAATTTCAAAATTCTTGGTAAAAAATAACCCCAGCCGGGTTGACATTCCATTGAAATAAATATGGAAATAAAAATAAAAACAATCAGTTGAAAATAAGTGCAAAGTAAATCTATTGTGGTAACATAAAATGATTTCTACCTTTCGTTCAAATATCTTTACCCTTTAACAAAATAAACACACTTTAATAACTTACGCCGTATAAACTACAGGCTGCTTCAGAAAATTTATATAATGTTGTAATTTAATAACTTGACCGACTCTTGTTCAAATGATCACAAATTTGATCAGAAACAACTTCATCTCGTTCGCATATTTTCTTTTTCCTTTTAGCTATAAGAATACAATTCAGGAAAAGTTGTTCAAAAATGTAACAGTAGTTTGAGTTGTTTGTTCATAGTGCTAACATATGAGGTTATATGAATGAGAATTGGTCAACTTATTACATTACGAAATTACATTATATGTGTTGTCCATTTTAAGAATAGCCCTGAGTACCTTACTTGAGGGACTGTCCAGGTGTTTATTCCTTTCATGTAATTTCTAGTGCAAAGTTTGGTTCCAAGAAGATTTTTCGATGTTCACTTAATTTTAAGGTTTACTTACAATCCTTCACCTGCACTTTACTCAAGTCCTTGAGCAAGGAAAGGTAGTGGTATTCAAGTTTTTGTTGGCTTCTTTGTACGTTACGTTTCCTATCACATTGCAAGTAGTGTATCAAGAAATGAGCAATTTTGCAAAGTGTTTCTTTTTTATTGTATTTCGAGTTGTAACAATCAGTTATCTTATTAATGAGTTTATCTCTCCCTTTTTTTATTATATCAAGGTCTCTCATTATTACAGAGACGGTGGTTGTAATATTTCTTCTTTCTTTTGCTTAGGTTTGGCACATGACCGTATGAATGGGAGACAAAAGGAGACTTGAACTCACTCTTGAAAATGTTCAAATTGAGCCTGTTAAACATTACACCACCAGGACAAGCCCCTTACACAGAGGTGGTTTTAAGGTACGACAATTTCTAAACATCCGTTTCATGGTTTTAGCATTTACCTATTTTATTATGATCTTTGAAATATATGTTATGATACTTTTGGGCTGATATGTTTTAATACTAACATATATCAATGGAGAGTTGATGTTCTCTTCCTCTTGTTCCGTTGAAGCATCCATTCTGTTCTTCAAGGAACAATCGACTGTTTTTAGCGAATAGAAAATATTCTCCCTAATTTGTGATGTTAGTATTTTCCACGCCATCTGGAGGCACGTTTTGAGTCTGTAGTTTTAGGGGACAGTTTCGCTAATGATCAGGGAGACCTAGGTTCAATCCCAGGTCGCGTTATACCAAGGACTTTAAAAAATGGTACTTGATACCTCCTTGCTTAACACTCAGCAATGTAAGGTACGTATCAAGGGTAAAGTGGAACAAGCCAATGAAAGGAGTTGCGCCTTCCCCTAAACCTCGGTGTAGTAGCTATTGAAAAGGGTGCCTTCTTGTTGCCCTCGACATTGGTCGCCTACTTTACAACTTTTTACTTATCTTTTGGCGGTCTTTTTGTTATATTGTCATCTACAGCATCGCAACGACGCAATAATTAAACAGACGAGCGAAGATTTCTTTAACAAAATATGTACCTCTCACTTTATTGTAAGAATTCGAAAAGGGTTACTCAAGGTTTGCGTGTGAGAGGGAGCTGGAGACCGAACAGAAACTGCAATATTTTGACTCCCATTCTTATGGCCGTCAGTGTTGTGTCTTTCTCGTTCTCCTGATGCTCAATCGGATGCCCAGAGGCCCACTCTGCTGGGTGATGGCTTTCTTTACTGCATCTTATCAGCATCTTCTCTGGACTCCAATTCAATCGGGGGCTCCGAGCCCATTCGGCCTGGTGTGGCTTTCCCTACCACATCTCGTCTATAACTCCGTCCAATCTCTAACTGCAGCTTCTGTCTTGATTGGGTTATATAATAGTCCAACACCCACTCAGTCGCCTACTCGATTTTTGGAATCGCATGTTGGATCGTCATCAAGCGGAAATAACTCTCATACATTTCACAGGTCACTCTCTTCCGGTGCATCAGTCTATGAGTATACCATGGGAATCTTTTTACCTCGTCCCATTTCCTCAGCCAATTTCCGCCCACGCGGTTTTCTCTCATAACTGCCATAAGAATGTGTCACTTCCTTCCGGTGCATCACCTTGGAATGGCATTTTTGGCCGGGTCGAAGGCTAAAGTACAACATTTTTATATCCGGTTGGTCTTTTGTTAGTCATCAATTCGGGTATATATTTTCTCACAGGACTCTATCCATTTGATACCCAGTATATTATGAGTGGAGGTGAATTTTTTAAACCAGTATCCATATTTGTCATCGAAGCTTAATATTTTCCAATTTAGAACTTTTTAAAATGTTGCTCTGAATGAATCGATGTGTATTTTCACCTTAGGACCGTCATAATATTTTATGATACTTTTTTCGTGTTGTTAATCCAATAGGATTTTCTGTTATGTTCTTTCCGTACCCATATACTGCTCTAACCTGTTTTGCTTCGTTTGCATTGCGTTGTTCGTATGTCTTCGTACATTCTCCCCTTGCTTACTGGTAGATTCTTGTTTTCGTTGTTTTATAAGATCTTGTTTTGTCTGTATTGTTTTTAAAATCTTCTTTCTTTATACAGTTCCTTTTGATTTATTTCCTCGTGTTGTATTGTTAGTTGTTATTGTTATGTTGCTTTTCTCTTTTTTCGCAACATATTCCTGCGTTTTTCTTCTGTCTTAGCATTTATGCTTGTTGCTGTAGATTTCTTATCCTTGTCTCCAGTCTAATTTCCCATCCAGATTATGAATATCTGTTCGTGTTCTTTTGGAGAGCACCTACTTCAGCTTAGGTTAATTTCGTTCCATCATAGATTATTTCCTTTAATTCCGAGATTTTGTTCATTGAGATATGAGATATTTCTTTATTTTTTCAGTTTCTGCTTTGAATATTTTCTGGTCTTGGTTACTGAGACATGGAAATAACGTCTTTTCTTCAGATATGATTATTTTCATTATCTCTATATTCATTTTTTCTTCTTATGTTAGTCTGTATTCTTTGGTGTTTTGTCTGTGCTTTTTCGATTACAATTACTTTGCGCTTTAATTCGAATAGAGGGTTCTTAATTTTCTGTATTTAATGTCATGATTACTGTTTTAGGGTCTTTTTGGTTTCAGTCCCTTTTTTATATTTGGGTGTATTTTTAATTTTTTTTTTTTAGTATCGTCCTAGCTTGGTAAGCTTGTCTTTGGCTTGATGTTTTAAATCTTGTATATTCAAAAGAATTCTATCAATTTTTTTATAGTACCTTTGATTTGGGTTGCTCCGAAAATAACAAAGAGTGCAAGTTTGTTATCGTCCCTTGAACATTTTCTTTGTTTATATTTCTGATTTAAGAGGTTGTTTAGTTTGTTCATTTTGTCCCAGGGAAAAAGGCCATTCGCCATTCACAGAAAGCCGTCGAGTAACTTACGTTGGGAATCAAAGGAACATCTGCCGATCATAGCACCCAAACCTATTTTTTGGGTCTCACGATGAGTTACATTTTGATTTGTCATTTTTTTTTTCATAGGTGGTATATTATGGCTATACCAGATCTAGAGGTCATTTATAATCTGTGCTCCTGTCAAAGATGTGACCAAGTGCACTTTAAGTGATAGAACTCTTCAGCAGGACTTAGGAAATTTAAATTGATCAAGTCTTAATTTAGTTAAAAGTCAACAGTGGACATTTTTTTTAAACTTTACCGTATCACTGATATATTTTTCTTTAATCCCTGATCTATTAGGTGTCATAAGAGTTATTGAGAATTTCGTTCTGCTTTTAAGAATTTAATATTAATTTGTATCTCACTGCTACTGATAAGTAGTTTTGATTGACAAAGTTAGTCACGTGACTACTGAGACTGTATCGTCTCCCTCCTATGTTTAATTCTTCCCTTTCTCTAATCGCTCCCACTACACCCTCTAGCCATTATTGCTTCGACTTCCTTTTCGGCCTCGTCTTAATTTCTACATAATTTCCCTATAGTCAGACACAAATATCTTACAGAAGGTATAGAAAATACAAACTCATTCAATGCGTTTCGATAATTTAGTCATTGACATAAAAAAATAAAAAAAAATTACATTACCATTTTTTCGTGTCCTTTTCGAACGTTGTCATTGCGACTCGGGCGGTGTTCATTTTTATTTTTCTACAATGTCCTATTCTTCCGACGGTCATTATTTTTATCTGTCTTCTTAACCGGTTGAATTCCTATACGCTTTTTTTTTTATTTATTTGAAAAGTTGGTAATGTGACTACCAAGGCTATACCGTCTCCTTCCTATGTAAATTCTTCGTTTGCTACATATTCCCTCCCACTACACCCTCAACTCTTTATTGCTTCTACTTTCTTAATAGTAACAAATCTTCATTTCTACATTATTTCAATGTAGTCAGATTATTACTAAAATAATTTATTTCAGTAGTAGAAGAAGTATTATATCTTGAAGTTAAAAAAAAGAATGAGAAAGAGTGGATGAGGAAGAGTATGTGAAAAGAAAAAAGAAAACAATCCGATTGAAGATATACATCATTATTCAGTCTCATATCAAGTATTCCTTAATTTCGGTCAGACGCCAAATGTATCTGACAGATTTTTGACGTTTCCTTTTTCCGTTTCTATCAAATATGTAGCAATGTGTTCTTATCTATTATCTTCATATTTTGTGATTTGTACTTTGAATTTCATGAATTCCTTCGCGTCCGATTGGTGTGGTGACAAAAAGTCAATCTTAGAATCATGTGGATTTCTACAGGAGAAACTGGCATGAAAACAAACGTATATTATCATATCACATAAAAAGAGAAAAAGACAACATATATATATATATATATATATATATATATATATATATGTGTGTGTGTGTGTGTGTGTGTGTGTGTGTGTGTGTGTGTGTGTGTGTGTGTGTGTGTGTGATATTTGCATTGGATATACTATCCTACAAAATAGTTAGGAAGACGAATTGATATCCTGTAGTTGGTATTAACATTTTTTTTTCAATTTTATTTTCTGCGCAATGATTTACTTTTGTTCATACGAGCATTTTTAAACACAACTGGAAAGTAAAATAAAATTGGCGACCTAAGTCGATGATGACCCGAAGGGTACCTTTTCAGTATCTACTAAACGAAGGAAGGTGCTACTCTATTCCCTGGATTGCGCCACTTTACACTTGAACCGTACCTTATAATGTTGAGTGTTTAGCAAGGCAGCATCAAGTCGCCTTTTTTGAGTCTTTGGTATGACTCTACATGGGATTAAACCCCGGTCTCTCAGACCATTGGCGAACACTGAATGCTGAAAAAACACATCTTTACCACTTTTAAATTTCTTAATACCAGAAAATTAGAAGAATTCTCAGATTGGAAATTTCAGTTTTTAAATATATTTCGAAAAGTTTTAACAACGTATTTAAAAAGTTCAGACATGCCGTTCCCTTTTGTAAATTGGGAATTAGTAAAATTATTACTTTTACAGGATTTGAAGTCATTTTCCCTCCAATATATATATATAAATACAGAGATAGAGACAGAGAGACAGAGAGATAAAGAAAGAGAGAGGAAGAGAGACAGAGTCAGAGAGATAGAGACAAACGGGGGGATATGGAGAAATGGGGGCGGCGCTTTGCTATAAACTACGTGTATATAAACATTATCAAATATAAGTTATTTTAATCAAATATGACAACAAAGAAAGTTACTCGTTGGGAGACCAATCGATCTTCTTTTTATCTATCTCTTTATCTATCCATCTCTCTATCAATCGTTATGTTCATATCTCTCAATCCGTCTTTCTTGTTTGGCTTTCTGCTTTGATTTTCTGTATTATCCATAGATAATTCAACCTGTAGCGGTGATGTCCACACACTATTTTACATGTGAACGTTTACATATTTCCAGCTCAATTCTTTATAATTATGTCCTAATTGCATCTTATAGAAATCAATCAAAATAAAAACACTGACACAGAACCAGTTTTAAAAAAAATACGTAACTTTAACAGCCAAACGGGAAAGCACATGTACCATAACGGCAACGAATAGACGTTCGTGTCATAACGGCACCAACTTGAGATTTGTACGTCCAGGACCCTGTTGTGACCTCGCCATCGTAAAAGTTGACGAACGCATAAAACTCTGTTTAACTACCTAACCGTCAATTTACTACCACAATTCGAAGGTAGTCGGCGGAAGAAAGAAAGAGAGAATGGAAGCTGAGTTGACCATGTTAGCGAGGAAAAGAGAACCAACATATCGTGGGGAGAAAGAGAGAGCTGACAGAAAACTTAAATTTTCTTCATGGTTTTCTGTTGTATATCTAACATGCTTGCCCGCTGGATCACGTTAAGTGTAAAATTCCCTTTGGAACCAACCCCTGCAGAACAATTAATTTTTTTCTAGAATGTTTTTTTTCTTTCTTGTTTTTCTTTTAAGGCCCCATTATCTGCTCACCAATCAATGAGATATTTTGGGGGTAACTTTCCCTGTCAGTATTGGCGTATTTCGTTCCTAAATCTATTTGTATACCTCATTGCCAATGCACAAATCTAAGACATTACCAAAGACCAAAAACTCCGGAGAATCACCCACAAGTTGATTTCCTAATAACAACAACAAAAATCACTACATTAAAACAAGTGGAACAGGTGCAATTAGTATCTTTACTTCTTCGGGACTCGGAAAATGCAGGCTCTAATGCCTTAGAAAAACCAGTTTGGCCCAATATCTTTGAGACACTTTCTAACTGAGGATGTTACTGATGAAACGGTGGACCTTGCTATAAAACCACTTCATTACCGTATATCCAAAACAATTCCAAATACAACGTGGATGAAATATCGGATAGTCAGGCTTGAAATCAGACTGGACTGAACGAAAAAATACAAGTTGACCAACACATTAAACAAAAATATATTACATTTCCTACTCTTTCTTCCTTCTTTTCTCTCCTTTTCTCTTCTATATTTTAGACTTTCTTTCTTTCTTTCTTTCTTTCTTTGTGTTTTTATATGACCTAAAGTTCAAACTATTCACGCCATGTACGCATAGACTGGTTACAGTAACAAAGAGAATTTGTGTACTATATCGATACCAACGAGACAGTACTATCACTGCACCGACTAGCGATTTGTTCATAACTGTACCAAATATACATTTGTACCACCAGGAGTCCGTTGGGACCCCGCCGTGGTATAAGTTAATGAACACACGAAACTTTGCTTAATTCCACAAAAGTTTATTTACTGCTACAATTTGTAGGCAATTGCCGAGAGAAAGAAAGAAAGTAATTGAAGTTGAGTCGACTACATTAGCTAAACAAAGAAAGCCAAGATATTATGGTGAGAATGAGAGAGTCGACACAGCTTTAGAATTTTCTTCTTGGTTCTCTGTTTTATTTCTGACAAGCTTGTCCGCTGAATCCCGTTCAGACTCCGGTCCACTATGTCGCCCGCCCCAAATTCTGACTCGTTAAATTTTGTCGCTTTCCATCATTGTGACCAGTGTTCAACTTGTCTGTCTTTACCTCATCGTGTCTCGCCGTTAACTCCATAAAACGAGTCATCCCCTCCCTTCCGCCTGTTATCAGTGAGAGGAACACCCGTTTTTCCCTGACTCCGCACATGCGTACTAGATCTTAGGACCTCAACTTGTCTCTAGTCATCTTCAGCAAACGTAGTCATTCACCCGTGACCGCCTGACCCACAACTGTCTACATTTACCAACCCCTTCGCTCGGGCAGGATATGACACAAGGTCAGTTTTTAAGTGGAGTTTAACAGGTTTTGAATTCTGAGTTTTCCTCTCCTAGACTAGTTGCCTCACCAAGGCTGAAGAACCTAGTCTGCCCTACTATTTACCCATAGCTGGGGGGAGAATAATTGGATTCATACGTTTCCCAAGTGTATTAGTGCTATGAGAAATGAAATCAGTCCAGGATTTGAACTCGTGTCGCCGTGTCTATTTTCTGCGACGGGCACATCCATTACACCACGGGCACCCACAACTGTCCTAACCTAAGTCACTCAGAAGTCAACTACTCTCTCTTATGTTTTCGTTTCTTTATAACTTACCATATCACGCTACATACGCTCAGATCATAATAAATACATATAGTAACAAAAAAACAACACCAAAAAAAAAAATCAAAAACAAGGAACTGCACAACAAATACATTTTGGAGAGGGGATACAAAACCTTCCAAATGCAAGAGTTTTCGAAATTTTGCGAAGGAACTTTGAAATAATTTCAGATTTTAAAATAAACTACATGGACGATTAATTATTTTAAGCCAGCGCATATTCAGCTTAAATATTCGTTAACTACTGGACGAATATCTTCAATTCTTTCATCGACCATTACACTTTAATAAGCAGAAACTGGAAAATGATAAAGAATTCGACTTAAAGCCCATCTTGTTCTATCAGATCATAAACGATTCATTTTTAAATCACTCAAAGAAAAACCGGCAACTGTATGTTTCAATTTAGGTTTAGCAGTTTTAAATTATTGTAGTTTATTCTTTTGAACGAAATCCAAAAAATGTCTTCCTTTCTGTTGAAGATATTCCTCAGATGTAATAAAAGCAATAATGTTCTCACCATCACAGTGGGATTCCAACGAGTATCCAGTTGGCAGAAAATGGAACAAGTCATAACTAAGTAAAGTCACTGGTATTTTTCGTGCGCCCGACATACATGTGAATTTGGTACAAAGCCTTTTTATTGTGGGTACCAGGCGCAGGACCTTCACACACACGCGCTAGGTGTTACCAAAAATGCCTGAACTCCGCGGGAGTCCCTCTTAATCATCAGGCGATAATGCAAGACTCTCCGAAGAGGGTAAGAGCCTTGGGAAAGGTCCCCTGAATCTCAAGGGTGCTGGTGTCAGTCGTGAAACGTGAATGCTAGGCCTTTCGTTGACCCGCATAGGACAGCTGCAGTTTACGGCCACTAAGTCAAGACACAGCCATATATACCAACCCCTCTGTTCTGGCTGGATATGACACAAGGTTAATTTTTAAGCGAAGATTAACAAGTTTGAATTCAGAGTTTTCCTTCTCCTAAATTAGTTGCCTCACCAAGGCTGACGAACCTAGTCTTCCCTACTATTTACCCATGGCTGGAGGGAGAATAATTGGATTCATACCCTTCCCAAGTGTATTAGTGTTATGAGAAATGCAATCAGTCTCGTCCATGATTTGAACTCGTGTCCATTTCCTACGACGATAACCATTACACTACAGGCACCTCCTTTTTTACCAACCTCTCCGCTCGGGCAGGACGTGACACAAGGTCAGTCTTTAATCTGGGTTTAACAGGAAATACGAATCCAGGTCAGAAGTGTAAATAACCATGCCAAAAATGTGTATTTTTTTTTAATTTACTAGGCAGAAAATAAATATAAAACTTGACTTTATGACTTATAATCTTTAGAAAAATCGATATTTCAATGGGGCAAACGACGTTATCTATCTATCTATCTATCTATCTATCTATCTATCTACGCAGACCGACAGAGAAGCCTGAAGAATTAAGTAAAAAGCAGTTAGGTTGTCCGAGATATAGAGAAGTGTAAATTGGACAGGTAAAAACATAATAGAAAGGTTGAGAGAGAGAGAGAAGCCAATATATGAAAAAAAGCACAATCCAAAAAACTAATAAAATGTTTGCCTTTATCATGCCTATATTCCTGAATGCAAAATCTTATGATTTATTTCTTCATCACAAGAGACCATGTAACGCTTGTGTTGCAGTTATCTGACGACCTCTTGAAAAAATATACATCAGAGTCCCCTTTAATGAGCTACTAACGTTTCCACTTAAAAGAACCGATTTTGTAGTGGTTTATCTTCTCTAAAACACCCCTTCACTCCTATTCTCCTTCAAAACTCCCCCCTTAGCTACGCAATACAGTCTGTGATTTGGGTTGGTTACTTTTCCCTACGTTTTTTTTCTTCTATAAATCCTTTGCACAGTAGAGAGCCGATGACTGTTTTTCATCTCTTAACAAAATTATATTCCTTGTGTTTTTATTCATTGTATTTTTATATATTAAAACTCTCTTTACGCATAAGTATTTGTATGCAGTTACAACGCAGTGAAAACAGCACATCGTTGTGCGATTATTATTAGAGCAGCAGAATTCACTTAATCAAAATATTTGGTAGTGAATTATGATTGTTTTTTTTTTTTTTTGCCAGAATTTATTATTAACATCATTTGCTAGTCATCAAAATTCGTGATATATAACGATAAAATTTTCATTGGGTTTCTTCACTTTTCTTAGGGGACAGTTTCCGTAGCCTAGTGGTTAACATGATTTCGAATTCCTGTCGTACTATAACGATTAATTTCGGAATAATAGGGAAAGGTCAAAACCCACATATTGCCTCAGCTATACATTAAATAGTAATACTGCTCTCATAGGGGAAGAGCAAAGGAATTAAATAACCTAAGAAGGTTGATACGCAACTGAGAAAAGAAACCAAACTAAATATTCATCTTATCTAAATATAGGCATTAATGTCATCATAAAACTCCGTTACAACAGGTATCATGTTCACTCGTCTATATATGTATATATATATGACGAATTTTTTAGTTTATATAAATAGAGTAATACAAGCAAAATGCAATTTAACTTGTTGATTAAAGACATTAGTAACTTGCAAGTGTGTGATGATTTTATGAGGTTTGTGTTCGAATTAAACAGTTTTAGATATGTAAATTCATGATAAAAAGGTCATAATTACAAAGCAGTGTTTATGATCAGTTAGTCCCTCGTCCACAGAAGCATCTGTTATATCCCCAGAATGAAGAGTAATAACAGTTGGTGTATAGTCAGAATACGAAGGCAATGACACTCGTACATAAAAAAGATATACTCTCTCTTTTTATCTACGAAAGTTTTGGCGAAATGTCCGTATGAGAGAGAGAGAGGGGGGAGAGAGTCGGTCTAGAAACGTTATTACTGACACCTCGTTCCGATACTTTCTACTTCGTGCTTCTCTCATAAGTGGCTCATACCGAGCAAGCTTCTCAATCAGTGGGCCACTGGCACCCGGCTAGTGCCCACTTAGACGTGACATGTCTACTCTACAGAGTACCGACTCCAACTGACCCATGGATCAAAATATTCTGTCATTATATATTATTCTGACGCCCACACATTTTTTTTTCTTTCGGCACAATTGACGTTGCATTTCTTCTGTCCCTTGTTTACCTAAGACAACGCTGCATATCCTGTTTACGAAATCCATACCAACCTGATGTCAAAGGTCTATATATAACACATCTATATCATCATGGATCAGCTTTTAAGCGGTAACCTAACGGCGTCAGGGATAGTGTAGCTATAAATCTGAAACGTAATATGCTGTTACTCTTGATGCTGATGATAATTATAGTTATGATGAAGAAAACAGGAAATAAAGCTGCTAAAGATAGTCTTAAAGATGATCTATAAAATGAATTGAAAATATTTCAGTAAAACTGAAAAAAATATGAATGCCTGTAAGCTGAAGTCTTTGGTGATTATGTTAATGGTTTTCATATCTGTTAACGATAATAATTCGAGCTATAAAAATGACTTTGAAAAAGTTGTTTATATATATATATATATATGTGTGTGTGTGTGTGTGTGTGTATGTGCTTGTAACTTTTACTTACTCATTTCTTATAGTTAGAATTATTACCGTTTCTAGACTCGCACACTCACACACACACGCACACGCACACACACACACACACACACACACATATATATATATATATATATATATAATTGGGTCAGTATATGCAGCAGGTTATTTTTTTCTGCTGTTACTGCCAGGAGTGTTGTCATATGAGAATGTTTTGCCCATAAGTTCAACCAAGCACTGTCTTCTTAATCACGTATCTTTAACTGCTACAGAAAGTAACTTTTTTATCGAAATATAAGACGATGGGACGTATACCAGATGTCAAGAGCTATACTTTTTCTCTTGGGTGTTGGTGCTTTGTGAATATAAGGACCTTCAACATAAAGCACAGTTTGTCGATTAAATCTTTTTGTCGCTGATAACTGTTAAAAAACACTGCACATCCATTATGAAATATAAGTGAAACATGTAATAATATGCTATGTTCTCTTTTTTTTCTGTACCATCAGGCCAGTCTGCTTATATATATATCTATATATAGATGTTATGAAACAATAACAACGGGTTTAACGGAACGAGTTTAAAAGCAAGAAATAGAATCAGCAAATCGAGTAGAGATCATTGACGGAACCGTGTGGCTTTTGTTATATAATAACCGAGGGATTTCGGTTCATGCCTTTGAGTTTAGTTAGGCTGAGAACCTTTCGGATCAGCACATGGGTTAGTTAGGTGCAACATTGTGCCAGGTGTTAACGCGGGCGCGCGCGGTCGGATGGAGGTGTCACTCAAATGTCATAATAGTCCGAGATGAAACGCAGTGACAGGGTGCGGGTGACGTCACGCACCGGAAGCGCGCGGAGGTTTGTGTGAGAATTTGAAAAGGGAGTTGAGATTAGACACCGGACGAAGACGGTCGACTTTTGGAGCTCGCAAACGCGAGGCGAACTTGCGCCCTATGGGGCCGCATGAGATAAGGGCCAAACGAATAAGACAGCATAGAAGATGGTGTCTCTCCTCCTTACGTCGAAACCTTTAACTCAAAGTTAATAAAAAGGTTTCGTACCTGAACAAGAAGTCGTTACGTGTTTTCGAATTTTGAGATTCCTATGTTCTTTATGTGTTCTATCTTTATGAACATTCGATGTCCATTTCACCCATTTTGCACATGGCCATATTCGTGTATCTGACTACGCAACAGCTTTCACTTCTTGCTAGGTCCCATTTATCAATCCCGATATGGATAAATACATGGATAGACTGCTTTTTTTAAGTATTGAAGATGCTACAATCTAGTAGAAGAAAACATCTCGATTTAAACATTTTATTTGATTGCTTACCTTCTATGAAAATGAATGAATCTAAATGACAGGGTATTTTTTAAAGTTTTATCACCATAACAGTTTATATATATATATATATATATATATATATATATATATATATATATATAGGGTACAGAAGCAAATTTAGGAATATTCTCGAATGGTAAATGTTGTAGGTGACACACCTATGACAGAATAATGGAGTTACGCAAAGTGTTTATTAATCAAGAACTAAGCTGGTAGAGAGAGCAGCAGCAGCACGTCTAGTAATTACCTTGCCTGTACGTTGAACCAAGGAGTCCCTTCTCAGAGTCTTTTGGATACATGTGTGTGGCACTCATATCTCCGTGTTGAGTTATTTATTTATTGACCCTTAATAACCGGACATAACAGTTATAAACGATTCTATTATAAAAGAAGATTAATTCTGTTAAAAAAAAAATAAAACAAAATAAGAAGTTAGACACACAATAGTAAATATACTCAATATGACCGATATTTTTTCAATTATTGTATCAACATGCCGTCAAAACGATTTGCACACCTTCAAAATAAATTCTTCTGACATTTTTTGCCATTTCCTTTTCATAGCAGTTTTAAGCTAACCAATATTTTGATGGGAAGTTGCATTTGTTTTGTTTTCTAAAACACCCCATGAAGCGTAATTAAGAGGATTAAGGTCTGGGCTTGACGAAGGCTATAAAAAATCTCGTATAATTTTGAAAATTTTGTTTTGCTTGGTTTGCAAATCATAGATTCTTTGTCGTTTTTTTCTTGGTCACTCATTTTAAATAAAATTAAATAAAACGTGCTTGAATAATAGAACTAACCATGAAAATTTACATTTATCGAATTAAAAAAAAAAAGAATTCGATGAATCAGTCGAAAGAAATATTTTAAAAATTATTCCGTATTTTTTATCAGTCTCCTTTGACTGTAGAATACACCGACTGCTTCACACCCCACCCAATGAATGTCCTTATATGACACTAAACAATCGGATGGTGAAGTTCCAGTAATGCTTGAGCATTGGGGAATACAGAGTAAACCTTCATTGCCATTGTTCCCAGGTCAACTCTGACCCATAGTGAAAGCACCTGATAGTGTTCTATCTATGGGTCAAATAGAAGTAAACTGGGTACAAAAATTAATTGCTTGAAATAGGAGATGTTTGGCATTTAAATTGCGTATTTATGTTAATCTACGTTGTTTTAAATAGAACTGTTTTTGACTTCATAACTGTACTTACGCTAAACTCTCTCTCTCTCTCTCTCTCTCTCTCTCTCTCTCTCTCTCTCTCTGTGTGTATACATATATATATATATAGTCGACGGGTGACGTTGATGTTCCGGCCGTAGATGACAAATAAAGGTCGGTAGAGTGTTTTTTTTAAACATAGTATTAGTTAGGTATTTTCTGTGTTTACTTCCAACAGCTACGTATATATCTAATGCAAGAGAATTTTTATTGGCTTCTCTTCATCTTCAGTGAGTTTTTGGTATGCGAGAACTTAAGATAATTTACGATAACCGATAAAAAAGATTTGTTCTAAGTGGTCAGTTGCTAGCCATACACAAAAGACACACACACACACGCACACGCACACACAAACTCTCTCTCTCTCTCTCTCTCTCTCTCTCTCTCTCTCTCTCTCTCTCTCTCTGTAGTTAACATTACCTGTGCAGGTGCACAACGTGCTACATGACAGATGAATTAATCCTCAAATGTCAAATTGAATATGACAAGCTTGACCTGCCTTTGCGGTGTATCACCCGAAAACAGTACAACATACTTATATGAACTTGATATAGGGTTCTAACGTTGAAATATAATTGGATAATATATATTTACACACGGGGACCAAGATATAAACTTAACTTATGACAATTCCATTTGGCGGCATGGATTAAAAAAATATTCTACAGTTGATACCAACATTTTTAGCCACCTATTCTTAAAAATGTATTTACAATTAATCTTAACATCTTTTAAAGCTGTTTTTTACTCTTAATATTGTTATAATTAATAATAAACATAACTAGCAGAATATATAATCCAAGCTGTATATACAGTGGGATATTTTTTAATATAAAAGAAAATTAAACACATTAACTTCAAAAACGTCTTATCTTTGTATTTAGTATAAGTCAAATGTTCGAAGCAAATTTAAATTAAGTAACTGAGACAAATATCAACATTTGACTAGCAAAGGCATGGACAGCTATCGATAGGCTATCCATCATATGGAAGTCAGACCTGACCGATAAAATGAAGCGCAGTTTCTTCTAAAGAGCGGTTGTGTCGATACTTCTATATGGATGCACTACATGGACGCTACACACGGATCACCTACTCTCGGCCAGAAGGCCAGACTTAATAATAGTAAACAAAAAGAAAAGGAGAACTTGCAAAATAGTCGACTTTGCTGTCCCGGCTGACCACTGAATAAAACTGAAAGTATGTGAAAAGAAGGATAAGTACCTGGACCTTGCTAGGGAATTGAAAAAACTGTGAAACATGCCGGTGACAATTATACCAATTGTAATTGGTTCGTTTGGAACAGTAACTAAAGGATTACTAAAGGAACTGGAAGACTTGGAAGTTGGCAGACGGGTGGAGATCATCCAAACGACAGCATTATTGAGAACGGCCAGAATACTAAGAAGTGTCCTGGAGACTTGATGAGACTTGCTGTCACTCGGACTCCAGTGAAAAACCATCTGCTAACGCTGATAGGAAAAGCTCTAATGAGTGAATAATAATAATAATAATAATGATAACCAGGAAACAAAAATGGAAAGAAAAACAATTCTATGGGCGTTTTAAACGACTAATAAACAACTTTTCCCACGACAAAACCTGGACCTGCCTAAGAAAAGGAAACTTTAAGAGGGAAACATGATCTCTCCAAATGGCAGCGGGAAACAACACCATAAGAACCAATCATATCAAGGCGAGAATAGATAAGACTCAACAAAATAGCAAATGCAGGCTAAGTGGCAACAGAGAGGAAATCATCAATCACATAATAAGCGAATGCAGGAAATTAGCACAGAAAGAGTACAAAACTAGACAAGACTGGGTGGGCAAGGTGATCCACTGGGAAATGTGCAAGAAATTCAAATTTGAACATACAAACAAATGGTACATGCACAACCCAGCACCTGTCCTAGAAAATGACACGAATAAACGACTATGTGACAGACGTACACACGGTTCACCTAATCTCGGTCAGAAGACCAGACTTTATCATAATCAACAACAAAACAACGATTTTGCTGTACTGGCTGACCACAGAATAAGACTGAAAGAATGTGAAAAGAAGGATAAGTACCTCGACCTTGCTAGGGAGTTGAAAAACTATTGAACGTACAGGTGACAATTATACTAATTGTAATTGGTGCCTTCGGAATAGTAACTAAATGATTACTAAAGGGACTGGAGGACTTGGAAGTTGGCAGATGAATGGAGACCATCCAAACAAGAACGGAGTAAAATTAAAAGAAAGTGAAAAGAAGGATAGGTACCTGGACCTAGGTAGGAAATTAAAAAAAAATGTGGACCATGAAAATGACGATTATAACGAATGTAATTGGTGCTCTTGGTACAGGACGACTGGAGACCATCCAAACAGCATTATTCAGATCAGCATGAATATCTAGAAGAGTCCTTGAGACTTGATATTTGCTATCACTCAAACCCCAGTGAAAGACCATCAACGTTAACTGATGTGAAAAACTTAAGGAGTAACATGATAATATTTGGCGATAGAGACGAAACTATCAATCTCAAAATAAGTGAATGCAGTAAATTAGCCCAAAGAGAGTATAAGACTAGAAACAACTGGGTGGGAAGATAATTCACAAGGAATTGTGTAAGAGGTCTAAATTGGACCAAACGAACAAATAGTATATGCACAACCCAGAATTCGTTCTAGAAAATGAGACTCACATTTTTTTCAGATACAAACGTTGCATGTAATCTCGACCAGACGACTAGACCTTGTGATAGTCAAGAACAAAAAAGAGAACTTTCCGAATAATGGATTTTTTTTTCTGTTCCGGCTGATCATCGAGTAAAAGTGAAGGAAAGTGTAAAGAGAGTTAAGTACCTAGACCTTGCTTGAGAAATATGGAACATGAAATTGATGGTGATGCCAATTACAATTAGCGCGTCGGTACAGTCACCAAAGTAATGGTACAAGGATGGGAAAATTTTGAAATAAAAGGACAACTGGAGACCATCCAAATTACTGCATTATTCAGATAAAGCAGAACACTAAGCCCTGGAGACTTGAGGAGATTCGCACTCACTCAAACCCCAATGAAAGACTGTAATTTTCCCCATCAGTTAACGCCAATGGGAAAAACTACAGCCTTTTTTGAAATTAGCCAAAATAGTTAGAAAACACAATGTTTTATGCCCCTCTATCCCCTGAGGCTGTTGAATACAACGACTATAAATCTGCAGAGGGGTAAGATCCTCTCAACAAATGCCCCGGCTATGTCTCTAATCTACATCAAACGAGGAGGATCCAGCCTTGAAACATTGGGGAATTTGGAGTACCCCTTCAATGCTATTAGTCCCATTTCCACTCTTAAACGGGTGTGTTGTATTCGTTTGGGTCACATCTAGGGATCAGATAGGACTGTTCAATCATTTACTAAGGATTATTATTATTATTATTATTATTATTATTGTAGTAGTAGTAGTAGTAGTATTTGAAATTATACAGATGTTTGCAAATTATTTATATTACATAAGAATACTTGATAAGCAGAATTAATAATGTTAAATAGCAATTCCTGAAACGGTTTAACTTGGCTCAAACAAATGGATTATATTATGAGAGGAAGGTCCCGAAACGGTGCACATTCTCCCCTGATGACCCCAAAACAAGCATGGATTTAAAACTGCTCGGTGGAAATAAGAATGGCTAAAGGAGCGTTTCCTATTCGCTCACTTTTTGGTGAGTTTCTGTTACTTGGTAAGTAACTTCCTTCTCCCTGTACACTTATTAGTATCAGATAGGAATACTTGTAATCATTTTACTGCCAAAAAAAAAACAACAACAAAAAACGACTCCCCCCGCAAAAAAAAATCCCAAAGGATTAATATCAAAATACTTAGTGTCAGACGACAATACCTGAGATCATTTAACTGAGTGCTAACATTTGAGCTATAACAATACAGTTAAAAAATGAAATTACCTACAAACTATTCGCGTACGGATCATATATATATAGATATGATTTGACATTAAAGTACTCACTAAAGTTAATATACGATGCTCACCAGCCACTCGTTTTATGGTTATCTACTATAACTCACACCAAGAATTTTTAAACTGTCCTATTTGCCGGTCGATAGAGTGTTCTATAGTGCTTGGTAGAATATTCGCTTATGGCCCGAGAGACTGAGGTTCAATCTCCGGTCGAGTCCTACCAAAAACTCAAAAAGCGGTACTTGATGCTGCTTTGCTTAACACTCAGCATTATAAGACACGTATCAAGAGTAAAATAGAGCAATTCAGAGAAAGGAGTAGCACCCCTCCCTACACCTCGGTGAGGTAACTAATAAAAATGGAGCTTTGGTCGCCCTTGACTACGATCGAAAACTTTACTTCACTTTATTTAACCAAAATTTGGACCCTAACAGGTTCTACAATCTGTGTCATTGAAAATCTGGGGGTAATTGTAACAAAGGCGTATGCTGCACTTCCCAGTGCTTCAGGACTTGAGACTCACATCCATGTTTCCTTAAGTGTTTTCATAGGACATCCATTTTTTCGTGGGTCATACTAGTAAACGCATTGTAAGCTTCGCTAACATGGATGAATTGCAATTGTTAATTGGGTAAAAAAAATCCAGGGCTTCTAACGAATGAGTTACTCGTTATGAGACTATGAGACCATGTTTACAAATGCTCGGTACAACAAACTCGGACGGACGCTTAGTACAACATTTTTGAAATGGACTAGTTGACCCTAGTTCATGTCCTTGACGAGGCTGTTGTGTTTTACTTCACACCCTTACGAAAGGCACGATTTCGTTGTTTCCTTCGGCTAAGGGGAAAGAGTAGGGCAGACATATTCCACCATTGTTATTTGTTTAGCGATTACTAAAAAGGTAGAAAGGGGATGGGCAATTTGTGAGATGCAAAGTAAGAGGAGTTATTATTTTCTTGTAATTTAATGCTCACTTTGTACTCCTTTAATACTGTGTAAGTTCCTTTTGACTTCACACCGTTGATTAATTTTGTTGTATCTCCTTTTAAGATGTCTATTCCCACGAGTGTGTGACGTTTTTCGCATTTCCCTACCAGGACTGAAATAGATTCGAAGAGGTTATGGGTTTGAAAATTTCCAAAGAGAAAAAAATGTAACGTTTTGATGAAAGAGACATCAAAATTTTTTTAGTTTAAGCAAACGTTTCTTTAATTTGGATTTACGCATTCCAAGAAATTAAATGGAATTAGGGTGCCATTATTCCCAGTATCAATTTGTGTCTGATTAAAAGAGATTACATACCGGTAGACCTGGGCTCAATCGCAGGTCGAGTCAAACCAAAGATTCCCAAAATGGTACTTGATACCTCCTTGCTTAACACTAAGCATTATAAGGTACAGATCGAGGGTAAAGTGGAGCAATCCAGAGAAAGGAGTAGCGCCCTCCCTTGCGCCTCGGTGTAGTAGCTATTGAAAAGGAAGCCTTCTGATCGCCTTCGACTACGGTCGCCAACTTACATACTAATTGTTCGTAGAGTATTTCATGACTGCAAATGTAGCGACAGCAGTTTCAATATGAAGAATAAGGAGACAAATATGAGCATGTGATTTTCAACTATTTTGTAATCGCTCTATCCTTAAATCCCACTCTTGTTTTCGTAAATTGACAAGTTAGTCAAGAAGAGGTTAAACTCTGTATTCAAACCAACCGTACTCCACTAAAATACCTTGTCGGTGGCTGAACTTAGAATATGCTGACTGTATTCTTTGCTGAAGGGTAAGACCTTTAAAAATGTTGTATCTTCAGTACGTTCATCTAAAGTTGAAGCTCCAGTTTTGGAGCTCTGAGGAACATAAACAAACTCTTCATTGCAATTACTCCCAGGTCGACACAGAAACGGGACTTGCAGTAGCTGTTAGGTTCCTCTGCATGTTTCTAAGAAATAGGCATGCAAATTAATTGAATTCAGGAAGAATACGTGATAAAACTATACAAAAATATAAATAAAATCGTTTAATTGATATGATCCCCCTAACATCTAGGCATAAAATAACACCGTATGGGTTTGTAATATAATTGCGGAGGGATTTCGTTTTATATATCTTGCCTTTCGGTTTAGTTAGGCTGAGAACCTTTCGGCTCAGTGCATGGATTAGTTAGGTTCAAATATGAGCGCAGATTTTCACGCACGTGTGGAGCGGATGTGTCATTCAGAGATGTCACAATTGAAATCCCAGAGAGAAATATAACCGGGGGATGTGGGTGACGTCACGCACCGAATGCGTGGGTTGAGATTTGAGAAAGAGCAGTGAGTTGAGCTCCTGCCTCGGAAGAAGAAGGTTGATTTCAGAGCTCGTTGAGGCAAGACGAATTTGTGCGCTACAGGCGCCGCGCGTTAGTTGGGTTGAGAGCTGACGATGTAAAATCAGTCCGCATAGAAAGATTGTGTATCTCTCCTAATGTCGAAAAACCTTTAAACTCAAAGGTAATAAAGTTTCGTACCTGAACCAATTTCGTAAAGTTTCGTGTTTTTAGATTCCCTATGTCTATTTCACATATCCGTATCATGGGTATATTACAGGATGACATATCGGTAAAATAAGTCAAAGGGGTATTTATTTCGCTTAATGGTCAAGGTGCTGGATTAAGGCATCGTAGTAAGCGCGTTTGGACCTCTTGTCGCACTATTAAATTCACATTCTGACTTATACCTTCAGTAAATGCCTGAAGCCCCTATTTACCAGGCATGGGTTCAATAGTATCAATACTATTCTACACATGGCTGTGCCAATTTTAGCCGACTGGCCAGGACTTATATACATCAGCTGAGTTAGCGTAATTGAACACGGTGACACGAGTTCGAATCCTTGACGAGATTGGTTGCATTTGACATATAGATAATACTTTTGGGAAAGGTATGAATCCAATTATCCTCTCTCTAGCCATGAGTAAATAGTTGGGTATGACTGGATCTTCTATCATGATATGGCAACTAGTCTGAAAGAAGGAAAACTATGAATTCAAACCAGCTATACTCCGCCTTAAAATGAGCTTGTATCTCATTCTGATCGCGTGGAGGAGTAGATAAATCAATACATCAGCAACGTGTGTACACTGGTTGCAGTCTAAAAAACTGCTTGGAAAGGAGATTGACTGGGACGGATCCAAGAGAAAGAGTCAGATAAATAGATATTGTCAGCGTGAGTTGATGATGATAATGATGATGAGGGTAAGGATGATGATGATGATGATGATGATGATGATGATGATGATGATGATGATTATTTCTAGTACATGTATAACTTGGCATTAAATTACCAACGGACATTGATATGTCATTAAACAAAGAAACCAAGCCAAACCATCAAACCCTCCGAGGATGGTTCAAGACAGCACAGTGATCCATCCTGCTGGTAGTAGAGATGTCAGGGTATTTTTTTTGCATCGTTAAAACGTAAAAATATCAGGAGAATTTTAGAATGGTTCGATACTTTTCAAGCAGGCATCGTATCTGTCTGTTTTGTTTTCGTTCTCACTTGCTTCTAAGCTTTTCTAGTCATTCGTATACAATGTTAATCAATGCAAATATTCACATTTGCTTTTTATCAAAAATAACCCAACGCAAACAAATGATAAATTGAGGAGATAACCGAACCCTCAGGCATTTCACTGTTCGGCAAAAACATACAGCTATCTAACGATTCTATATGTTTCTCATGTTACCTTTACTGACTGCAGCAAGTGAACATCTTCCTAAATGCAATCATCCCACCCAAGGAGATTTTGCTTCCAAGGTATATTATTATATCATTATTCCTCTACCTTTGAAATATTAATGACACGGTGCGCTAGCATTGTATATTCACTGTTTGTTTAAGAGTGTTTGTCCACGCTGTAATGCCTTAGATGAACTCGGCTCGATGTAAACACGATTCTTTGTGAAGAGATTCGTCGTGTGTTAAATTTGTATAGAAAGGATAAAGGAAATTAAGTTGACATCGTTAGTGCTTGTCAAAAATGAAAAGAAAAATATGACCACCCAACGATTCCCTAATATTTAACGGGTATGAACATAGGGGTGGGTCTCATTGACATGTAGTTTGTTAACGATGTTAGTTTATTTGGTATGGCGAGTGTTTGTTTGTTTGTTTGTTTGTTCTAATACATATGGCAGGCGGATTTTCCGGATCTTTTGAAGATACGTTTTTGATTAGATATAAATTGATTGATCATAAAGACGGGAAACATTAAAACGCAGCTTTTTAAAAAGATTGATTGGTGAACAGAAACCAGGTTTCGCTGAGTCGGTCTTATCTATGTGGTCTTATGAATGAACCGTATGCGTCTTGCTAAAGAAGTGGTTATATATTTCGATACAATGTTTTTACGAGATAATAATAGGTAATGAAGTCTACTTTGTAGTTGATCGAGTTACATATCTTCTATTTGTTCTACAGATGTGTGTTCGCGCCTAGATACCAGTCTGGATTTTTAAAATCGATTTTTAAGGTTACAAATCATTTACGAGTCAGGAGATTTTTTGTTAAAGTCTTTCTGCTATAGGCCCTGTCGGATGGGGTTGAAGAATACACCGACTGCATCTCTGCAAAGGGGGAAGACTTCTCCAAAGACTGTCCGAGATATAACACTAAACAATCTAATGGGGAGGCTCCGGTAAATCTGGAGCTTTGGGGAATGCGGAGTACTTCTTTATTGCCATCATGCTGAGGTCCAGTCGGGTCCGGTGTAGTAGCACCTGATCAGGTCCTATGTATGGGTCAAATATAACTACACTGTTATTAAACAAAACTTAAATGTTTAAAATTAACTGTTTGTCGATTTAACTTAATTTAAAACGTTATTTATGCTAAACTGAATTATTTGAAATAGAACTGCTTTGACATTAAACAGTGTAAATAAAATTGTACATATACTAAACTGAATTGATTGAAACTTTTATCAACGTGACTTAATTTGGCGTTAAATGACCCGAAAAAAAGCATTCATCTAGCCAACCACCCTTTCTGCTATAATTTCATTTTATCAGGCTCCTAGATGAGAGAAAACATTCTGAAACTGTTTTTATCTATTACTGTTTAATTTTAACTTTGTTGCTTTTCACTGAACCAAATTAGTTTACCAATTCCACATTTGCGGAAATTAGAATACACCAACTGCAAATGGATAATACCACCATGAATATATTCTGAGTATGACACTAAAATAAAACGGCGGGTAAGACTCCGGTTCAAGTTATCTGAGTAGTGTTGTTTATCTATCTATTGCCATTACTCCCAGGTTCCTTGCAAACAAGAATTGAAGTTATTGTTTGAGTCTCATTTATGGGTGAAGAAAATCTGTTGAAAGATTACTCGTATTTGATAAGTTCATGTGCATAAAAGTATTCATATTCTATAGGACCGTGGGAATAACATAACTCCTATTTTATAGGACCGTGGGAATAAAAAGTCTCTTTAAAATCAATTACTCAAAAATTGAGAATATGAACACGGTTATCAAACCTCTCGGCATAAAATAACCTTAGATGGGCTGACAAGCAGTTAAGATTAATTAATCAATGAATTACATCTCTTGCCTCGTCAGGTGGGCCTGTAGAGTACGCTGATTGCTTCTCTACAGAGGTGTTAGACCCCTCCCAACGAATATACTGGATCTGACACTAAACAATCTGATGGTGAAGTTCCAATACTAATGTGGCTTTGGAGAATGCGAAGCAGCCCTTCATTGCCATCGCTCCCAGGTCCACTCTGCCCGGGGTGGAAGCACCTGATAGGGCCCTATCTATGGGTCAAATTGAATTAAACTGCGTGATTATGCTAAATTGAATTACTTGAAATACAGCTGTTTTGATATTTAAACAGCGGACTTACTCTATTCTGAATTGTTCGAAATAGAATTGTTTTGCCATTTATTTTGACATGTAAACTGCGTACTAATGCTAAACTGTATTGTTTGAATTAGAACTGTTTGACTAAACTGAATAAATTCAAATAAAAATGTGTTGAAAAATCAAAATATGTACTTAGATTTAAACTGCGTACTTTTACAAAAATGAACTGTTTGAAATGAAACTGTTTTGGTATACTAAACAGAATTTTTTGAAATAGAACTGATCATTTGTCTAAAAAGAAATTTAGCATTAAATAACGTACAAAGGTTGTTTTTCTATAAAAAAGCAACCAAAAAAACAAACACAAACAAACAACAAAAACAATTACCTCTCGAATTGGTGCAATGGTCATTTTCTACCATTTCATTTCATCATTTACTGATAAAACTTATGAAAAGTTTACTTAATGGAATCTCAGTTTTTACGAGTTTTTGTTCGATGTTACTTTCATTTGCTAATAAAACCAATATTATTCAGTTCTGAGTTAAAAACATTCATTAAAATTCAAGAGGCTATAAATTTCGGCGTACAAGTCAATTTGGAGTTTAACTTGTAAACTATAGAATACACCGATTGCCTCTCTGCAGAGGAGTAAGAACCATCCCCAACGAGTGTCCTAATAAGACACGAAACAATCTGATGGCGAGATTGCAATAATACTGGAGTGTTGGGGAATGCGAAGCACCCTTTCTTTACCATTGATCCCAGGTCCACACTGACCCGATGTGGTAGCACCTGATATGGGTCAAATTGAACAAAAATGTGAACTTATGCTAAACCAAATTACATGGAATCGAAGTATTTATTTGTATAAACATGGATTTGGCATTAAATAACCTCCAATGGTTGATTTTCCATAAAACCCAAATAAAAAAGAAAACTTTTAAAAATGTGGAAACATAAATACTTTAAAAATTACTCTAGTGTCTTAGAATCAAGATTTTAATCATCTAAGAGTAACTTTAAAAATACCTGTATCCAAAATGTAACATATGACTACATGCTAATTTGTGTACATTCAATGAATTACCGTTGTCTAAAAAGACTGTCATTATTTTAGTAGTGAATAGTGCACGTAATTTTTCTCTGAATTTAGAATTGCAACCGCTCTATAGAAAGCACACATTAGATATTTTATTTATATGACTTCACAATATATTCCGCTAACATGAAATTGAGCTTAAAAATTCCTAACAGAAGTTGTCTGCTTGACCGTCTGGGTACTGTGACATTCTAGTTAATGTTTACAGCCAGTGTATTAGCAGGTGGAATCAGTGAGTGATTTCATGCTAATCTAATATCTAATTTGTATGACAATTTGATTGTTTTATATTAATATCAGCGTTAATTTGTTAAATATATTGACTAAACATGGGTTTAAGTTAGCAATGTTTGTGGCAGTCACTATAAGTGATGTATGTAGATTGTTAGGAGTACTCTTCCACAAATTGATTCTTCTGTGATGAAGGTTTCTATTTTATAAGTCGACCCTTAGTTCTTTAGAGGTTTTTCAGGCTTTAAACATTGATTTGTTTGCTGCAATTTATGGTAAATTCAAATAAACAGAAATTAACATTATTACCCTTTTTACCTTGGTATTTAGACAGTTCTATGTTATCCACCGGTCCATTGGCCTAGCGGTTAAAGTTTTCCCAAATGGCCCGGGAGACGCGATGTCTTCTTGCTTAACACTCAGCATTATAAGTTATGGATCAGGGGTAAAGTGGAGCAATCTAGGGAAAGGAGTAGCACCATTCCCTACACCTCGGTGTAGTAGCTATTGAAAAGGGAGCCTTCGGGTCACCCTCGACTATAATCAACAACTATGTTATCCACTGTACCTCTTCCATTAAGTTTGCAGTGAATGACCAGTTTAAGTTCCGATAATATATAATTAGTTTGAGAATTAATAATCAAATTAATTATTTCAAACATATAACTTTAATATTAAGTAAGGTATAATTGGATTTCTCCCTCCACCCTTACTGTCTTTCTTGTCTACTATTTTCCATATATTAGAGAAAACTTATTTTCCACACAAATTGTCAGCTGTAAGATCTACATATTTTGATTCCTGATACTTTAATCTCTTTTGGCTTGAGGTAGATCCTGTACCATAATTGCTAATGTGCTTGACTGACATTGTAGTAAGCAAGTTCAAACTCCAGTCGCCGCACTGGACTCACTATCATACTAATACACCTGGGAAAAGTATCAACCCTGTTATGCCTCTAGCTACGGATTAAATTGTACCACTAATGTTCATCTGCAAGGATGGATTTGGCATGAATAACCCATAAAGATTAATATGGAATTAAAGAGATATACCAGCTAAACATTTAAGGCCAACTGTAAAACCATGAGCACTCGAAAACAAGACATGCTTCGTTCTCAGCTTCTAGATGAAACCATAAATGTTAGAGTAAATATTGGACCTTTATATTCAAAACTAAATGAGTTGATAATTAATTATACTAAAGGAAAAATAATTAACTTCTAAAACACTCATTTAACCAGTGAATGGGATGAACATGGAACACTCCCCAAGAAAAGGAAGTTAACTTTGATTTCTAAAATATATCCAAAATATTCAGAGACTAATTCGGATTAGCTGTATGGAGAGCTTTTGAATTTCTCGGATAGATTAAAACAATAAATACAGGAAGTTCTTGTGGTGCTGAGGCTAACGTGCAGGACTGCACTATTGTTTTAAGTGAGTTCAAACTCCAGTCGTGCTATTACGTTCAGGTTCGAATTAAGACCCAATACTCGCCAAATGTTCACTAAAAAAACGTCTGAAAGACATATTCTTCATTTACAAACAAAATCATCTGAGAGACATATGTCAGTCGATTTACATACAAAGTAATTTCAGGAGAGTTTGTCATATAAAAATGACTGATGATATAAATATATTTTGTGATCAATTTCGATTGGCAAATATGCAAACAAAATGATTAAAATTATTAATTCAATTGCCAAAAAATAATTACAGGAATTTAGGTAAGCCTATTAACTTTATTTGTCTTGTATTTCAGACACTTCAATAAAACTTTGAAAAAACATGTTTTGAAGAAACTTATTTTTCTATATACTCAAAAATGTCAAAGAAACTACTTTCAAGTGATGCTTGAATCTCACGTAAAACTTTCTGCATTATTAAAACAAACGATTGGCTGCTCATGTAGCGTCATGGTAAAAGAGTTAATTTAAAAAACCATTGAACGTAATATCGATCTCAATTGCTGTCTCTTATTTTCGTTTTCGTTTGGCAAATTCCATTCAGATTTCAACAACATAGATGATTGTGTTGTCTTTAAAAAAAACAAAAACGATACAATACACTGTGCTTTTGACAAGAAAGTCTCCACAAGTCTCCGGGAGTCTTCTTAATATTCTGGCCGATATCGACAATGCTGTAGTTTGTATGGTCTCTAGTCCTCTTCTTATTTCCAAGTCCTCCAGTCCCAGTTAAAATTCTATGGTGATTGTTGCGAACACGCCAATTGATATTGGTATCACCGTCATTTTCATGTTCCATAATTTTTCAGTTCTCTACCAAGGTGTAGATGTTTATCACTCTCTTCATTTTCTTTTTTATTTTATCCAATGGTCAACCGGAGCGGCAAAGTCCACTATTCGGAAGGTTCTCTTTTTTTGTTGACTATGACCAGATCTTGTTGTCTGGCCAAGATTAGGGGATCCGATTGTATCTCAAAATTTCAGAGAATGTTGTGCGTCTCATTTTCATGAACGGATTATGGTTTGTGCATTCATCATTTGTTCGAATGATAAAATTTCGGAATTCTTCTTTCACAATTCTTCTTTCACAATTTCTTCACAATTCTTTCACAGTTCTTCACAATTTCACAATTCTTCTTTCACAATTCTTCACAATTTCTTCACAAATTCTTTCACAATTTCTTCACAATTTCTTCACAAATTTCTTCACAAATTCTTTCACAATTTCTTCACAATTCTTCAAAATTTCTTCACAATTTCTTCACAATTTCTTCACAAATTTCTTCACAAATTCTTTCACAATTTCTTCACAATTCTTCACAATTTCTTCACAAATTCTTTCACAATTTTTCTTTCACAATTCCCAATGGATCACCTTTTCCCATCCTGCCGTGTCTTGTTTTATAAAATCTGTGCTAATTTAATGATTTAGCTTATTATATGATTGAACGTTTCGTCTCAATTACCTCATAACTTACAGAGGTTCCAGCAATGCTTGAACTTTGGGGAATGCGGAGTACCCCTTTATTGCCATCGCTCCCAGGTCCAATCTGGCCCGGAGTGGTAGCACCTGATAAGGGTCCCATCTATGGGTCAAATAGAACTAAACCATGCTTCCTTCGCTATACTGATTTTTCCATTTAAACGGCGTATTCATGCTAAACTGATTTGTTTAAAATAGAACTGTTTTTGACATCCAAACTGTACTTTCACAAAACTGAATTGTTATATATAACTGCTTGAATAGTTTGAGACAGAAATGTTTTTGACAATTAAACTGTGTACTCATGCTAGGCTGAATTGTTTTAAATAGAACAGATTATTTACATAAAACTGGATTTGGCGTTAAATAACCTACAAAGGTTGATATGCCATAAAACCCACCAAACCAAACCATAACCTACATATATTTTGTAGCGCCTTTTCTATTATTGCTTTGGCATGGACCTTATAGTGTTTTTTCTGTTTCTATCAAAAGAGATTCAGTTTATCTCTTAAAGCTTCCCTTTCTTAGCCATGTCCAAATTTTCTCGTGTGAGATATCGCTTGTTTGTCCCTTGAAATGTCCATACAATTGTTTTTCTTCCTATTTTTTCTCATTATTTCTGTTCTGTTAATACTCTTGTCGCCTGTATTGTTTCTGATAGCTGTTACCAGTCTTCTTCCGCGTTTTTTTTAAATTAAGTTTTGAGTCGTTGTATCGATGCTAGCATGTCGTCTTCTTCCTTTTCTATATTCATACAGTTTGTCTACGTCATATCTAGGATCAAAGGCCAAATGCATCATCATGAAATTTCTTGCTCTCTGGTCTGTTCGTTGAAGTTCTCTCGTCCACTTTAAGAATAGTCCCGGGTATCTTGCGAGGCGGACAGCCTAGGTGTTTGTCTCTTTGATGAGATTTCTGTGAAGTGTGATTTCGAATAGTTTTCTCGTTCTCCTGAGCTATTTTTATTCATCTTTTTTTTTTCTTTTATCTCCGCGTGTTTTATGGTGTCAGGTTCTAAAATCCCCCAACATTTCTAAATTTCCTTTTTTTCCCCACGTTCTGATTGTTTTCTTGATTTGGTCGTTCTATTCTTTCTGGCATTCACCGTTTTCTGTTTTTCATTATTATTATTATTATTATTATTATTATTATTATTATTGTTATTATTATTATTATTGCAACATTTTTCAGTACACCAGTTTTTAGTTGTGGTTTTTCGCTGAATCTTTTGCGGCTAGTATTCTCCACAGGTTTCCAGTCCCCCTTTTGAAAAGAAAAAAAATCAAAGTTCCCGTAGTTTAATGAATAATATGCTGGACAACAACATCATAAAGTTCGAACCCTCGTCGTGCTGTAAGACTGACATTCAATCTAATTTTCTTAGGAAAGGTATCATTCCAATAAACCCCACCGCCCCTATGGGTTAATTAGTACCATTACTGTTATTTGAGCAACCTCTTATTTGGGCACCTCTGGTGGTGTAATGGTTCGCAAACTAGACTAGCAAACCTACACGAGTGAGTACGAGTCTCATTGGGTGCCCCATTCATTTGGCCTTGTGCTACATCGAAGCAAAGAGCTTCGTAAATTACTACTGTTATTTGAGCAAGTATAACATTGGAATTGAATGACCCATTAAAGGCTTATATGCCATTAAATAAAGAAAATGAACCATCAAAAACTCAGAGACTCTCGTATCATTGTCCAGTATAGATTCTGGTTAGTTTGAATATCATTTTTTATGGTTGAACTTAACTCGATTGCAGAGTTTGTAATTGATGCGCATCCCCATCCACCTGTATTTTTTGTGCCAGTTTTTTTTTTTCGCAAGACAACTGTCTCATTTCTCTGACTCTAAAGTTTGCATTTGCTTCCCTCTATGCTAGCTATTTGTATAACTGGTTCTTATGGTGTTGATACAAAACTAAATTTCTCTCGTTTGGTTTCGTCAGCAAAGCCATGTCCATGTTTTCTAATGTGTAACATCTGTAGTTTTCCTTCCGAAGTGTCCAGGTAGTTGTTTTACCTCCTTTTTTTTTTCGTTTTACAATTCGTGCTTCTTCTTCTTCTTCTTCTTCTTCTTATTATTATTATTATTATTATTATTATTATTTGGAGTATTAGTAGTAGTAGTAGCATTATTATCTCCTTGAGGGTTTTTCTCATCAGCGTTAGCTGTTAGTCTTTCACTGATGTTTGAGTGACAGTCTTCACAAGTCTGTAGGACTCTTCTCAGTATTCTGGGTAATCTGAGCGACAGCATGTCTCCACAGGACTCCAGGATTTTTTTCGGTATTCTGGGTGACATCAAGAATACAATAGATTGGATGGACCTGGCTCTTCCACTGATTTTTAGATACTCCAGCCCCCTTACAAATATTTTTGTGATCATTCCAAGCACAACATTTACAGTTGGTATCAGCGTTACCTTTCTGTTCCATTGCATTTTTAGTTATGTAGAAAAGTTCAAGTACTAGTCCCTTTTTTTTAGAGTTTTTCACATAAGCGTTAGCTGATAATCTTTCACTGGAGTTTGAGTGACAACAAGTCTCCTCAAGTCTCCATGACTCTTCTCAGTATTCTTGCCGTTCTCGACAATGCTGTAGTTTGGATGGTCTCCACTCGTCCCCCAACTACCAAGTCCTCTAGTCCCTTTAACAGTCCTTTAGTTTCTGTACCAAATGCACAAGTAACGATTGGTATAATCTTTACTTTCATGTTCCATTTTTTTTTAAATTCCCTAGCAAGGTCGAGGTACTTATCCTTCTTTTCACTTTCTTTCAGTTTTATTCTGTGGACGGCCGGGACAGCAAAATATACAATTTTGCAAGTTCTTATTTTTTTAGGTGATTACTATAAGGTCTTGTATGCTGGCCGCGATTTGATGATCCGTTTGTATGTCGAAGTCCCAGAGTAGTTTATGAGCTTCATTCTCCAGGACAGCTGCTGGTTTGTGCATATGTCATCTGGTCAAATTTAAATTTCTTGCACATCTCCCACTGGATCCCCTTGCCTACCCAGTCATGTCAAGTCTTATACTATTTCTGTGCCAATTTGCTGCATTCGCTTATTATTCGATTGCTAGTTTCGTCTCTGTCACCACAACCAACGTTTGCTATTTTATTGCGTCTTATCTATTCTCGTTTTGATTGGATTGGTTCTTATGGCGTTGTTTTGTGCTATTATTATTATTATTATTATTATTATTATTATTATTATTATTATTATTATTATTCCGACCGATTTTTTCTCACCAGACTGTTAGTCTTTCACTGGACCCTGAGTAACAGCAAGTTGGCTCAGGCATCCAGGACTTTTCTTAGTATTCCAGCTGATCTTAACAATGCTGAGGTCTGATGGGTCTCAATTCTTCTACAGATTTCCAATTTAACCTGTCTTTTTTTTTTCAGCATTAGGGAAGCTCACCGACTACCATTGCAATAACTGTTACCCTCATATTCCAGTTTTTTTTTTTTTGGGGGGGGTATTTAGCTCTTTCGCATGATCCAAGTAAATGCTTATCTTTTCGCGCTCTTTTCTTTTCATACAGCGGTTCACCGGAACGGTAACATTTTCTTGATTTTATTTTGATTATCATTTGGTCCGGTCTTCTGGCCATAATTGGGTGATCCATTTGTATCTCAAAATTCAATATAATAGTATCCATATAATTTTCTATGTTGGATTCTGGTTTATGCACATACTATTTCGTATTGTCGTCAAATTTCAATCACTTGAATAATTCCCAGTAGATAACCTTTCCCAAATAATCTCTTTGGGCTTATTTTGCCGCATTTGTTTATGATGTAATTAATCTCTATTTCCAAATAATCCATTCTTACAATTCTTTGAGTATATTCAATTTTTGTAGGTGATTTTTTTTAAAAAGTACACGCAGGCTGATTTCAGATGAGTTCAATGTCACCACATTTCTTCAGAACAACATCTCAACATTATAAGCGGTCTCATCACTGCAACGATCGTGACAGGTTTCCAAAAGTTCTCCATTTTTTCTATCTTTTCCCGAGTTTAAATGGTTTGTTATTACGTTTGTGATTATTATTCTTATCACCGTTACCAAAAAGGGGCTTAGTTTTTTCAATTCTCTGGCAAGGTTCATATATCCATTGTCACGTAGTCTACCACTGAGAAGAGAGAAATAAGGAATTCCTGCAATCCCTCCGTGTTTGAATAAGCAGGCCGCCAAAGAATGACCGTTAAGAGAGGAATAGGAATCTAGCTCAATCCCTCGCGGCCAAAGTTATAAATCTAGGTAAGAATGAAAGTCAACAGATGTTTGCACTCTGTGACCGAGTGAAAGAGATAGTAGTCCTAAAGAATCGCCTGACAGGGGAAGGAAGAAGATAGAAGCGAAATGATTGATCAGAACCCTAGAACGGAAGTGGCACCTTCTTTCCGTCAGCGGAAATAGGGTAAAAGAAAATCAGTTTTGAAGAACAGATGGGGCGAGTTTTCGTGAACAGATGGGGCGAGTCTCGTGTCAAGACGCCGGGTGAAGAAGTGAAATAGAATCTTGGACAAAAGAACCCATGCCTTCAAGCCAGAACTATATATATGTGAAATTTCGCCAGCCTGTAAAAGAGAAAATACTCTCCGAAGGAACCCGTCAAAAGATAAGTAAACATTAAGACTGTTTCTCCCTACACGATTCTTAAGCATTGCAATTACTCTCTCTCCCTCAATTTAAAGAAAGACGAAAGAAAAGAAAAAAAAGGAAGAAATACATTTACAGTTATGTATTATCCGCTGATAATCTAGCCGACATGTTGAATATGTGTGTCCGCGTATATATATATATATATATATAAAATCTTGTCATATTCTAATGTTCCCACGTGTTGAAGTTTATTCATTGTGTTGTCTGCTGTCAAGTTGTCTGTTTCATGTTTGTTTTCAGCTTCTTTCGCCTTATGTTATTCTCGCCTAAATTGTCCTATTCTTTCCTTTAAAAATATTATATGGGAAACCGGAGTTGTCGACTACTATAGTTAATATTATGATATCAAAACCTACAGGTCCGTACCTTCCATAAGTCTAGGGGTAGGAAGAGCTAGTGGCCTGGTGGGTGTGTGTGTAATATGAAATTTGGAAACCCCTTGCCAACGGCGGTCAGTCTAGCCCCAAATGAACCCCCAAATAATATGCCAGTTCCTATATTCCCGAGAAAGGACTCTGAACAAGGACTTTTACTACGAGGGATTAAGTACAAGACCGCCCCGTCTTCACACGTGCGAAAAATAAACTCCCCGTTTGATGATAACAATATCTAAATGCACCAGTTCCCATACGCTTTTAAATGGTTGCTCATCTGGGGATCTTTTTTTAATTTAATTTGCCGTCACGCCATCTATTTTTTCCGCTTTCCATATTCTGTTCCTGCAAACCAGAGACTTTTACTCTAAAGTATCCAGGAACAAAGTATTCCTGGAGTTGAAAAGCTTTTTTTTAGACTCTTTAGAAATTTTTCGTCATTTGACTGGGATTGGTTGGTACGATTCTATCTTGAAATACTCGGTTATTATTACTAGTAGTACTAATCGGATACTCAATCGAAACCATCCAAGCTATAGTATCATTAATATCAGCCAGAATACTGAAAAGAGTCCTGGAAACCTTGTGTGAACATTTTATCTCTTGCAAAATACCATCATTGAACGCTGGCGCATAAAAGAAAAATCAAAAGAATACTTAATAATAACGATATCAATATTTCATTTAGTTCCTTACTTTTGTTTGTTTTGTCATTGCCATAATTATTTTTAATATTTTGTTTAATCCTATCATTTTCTTTTCATTTCATCTTCTTCTTGGATTTGTACGGAAACAATTTAACCCCATAAATCTTTGACTACGACGAATTTCTCTTCTGTTTTCTGTTCTTTACTTCTGTTTATTCTACACTTTCATCAATCACCACTATTGATTTCCTTTTATTGATATCACGTCAAGTATATAAATTTCTTTGAATAAAGGAAATAAAAAAAAAACGAAATAAAAAGAATACTCCTACTTCAAAATAGGACCATTATCACTTTTCTATTTCTTTTAATTCATTCATATCCTGCGTATTAAGTTTCTGTGCAGAGAATAACTCTATGAACAGCCCGTCATCTCGTATCCTAGATTCGTGGCAGGTGAACGTAAAATGCAAACGTTTTATCTTTTACCTTTGTATAAGCAGTTTCCTTATCTTTTTCAAATTCACCATTTTTTTATCGCCATATCACAATTATCAGTTTTTTTTTTATCATCATCCATCATTTATCAAGCAACTCGAGGAAAATAGATAGGCAAACTTCATATGAATGACATTTATTGTCAGTGTTTTTTCGCGGATCTCTCAAGCTTGCGACACTGCCGCAATCCACACACACACACACACACACACACACATTTTTTTTGTTCTTATTTGTTGTTTTTTTATAAATTGGCAATCTTTTCATCGATATTCGATAGTTTAGGGCATCATTATTGGTATTTGAAATATTTTACTTTTACAATATACTTGAGGCATAAGACGTCCGTTCACAAGTGTACTCGCTTAAACAAGGGCACACACATGCACATGCACAAGCTCTCATACATAAATAACTGTGAATATACACACACACACACACACACACACACACATATATATATATATATATATATATATTATAACATTGTTGGTTGTCATTAAATCACTTTGGACTCTATTTTCGATTTTCGAGTCATTTCATTTTCTTAACTGCCTGATGATTGTTGTTTTGCAAAAAAACTCCACGAAACCCAGTGGTCGCAGTCTAAGTTCCATGAATTAAACATGTATATCTAATATATACACATATATATATATATAGAGAGAGAGAGACTGAGAGAGATGTTGTGCATAGGGTTTTTACTTGGTTGCATGTGATTATGTATTGTTGATTGTTTGAGTGTGGATTAGTGTATGTACAAATGTCTTTTGTAAAATGAAGAGTCCGAAAAATATTGAATACAGATGAAAAAAAATTACAAAAATCATTTAAAAAAACAA
This sequence comes from Sepioteuthis lessoniana, assembly GCA_963585895.1. NCBI lineage: Eukaryota > Metazoa > Mollusca > Cephalopoda > Myopsida > Loliginidae > Sepioteuthis > Sepioteuthis lessoniana. Next base: position 119,398,749 of record OY757905.1, on the reverse strand, counting down.
CAAAAAATGTCCCAGCTGAAGCATATTTACACACTCTTGAATTTATATTCTCTCTCATGTAAAAGAGGAATGGATAAAAAGATAATTTACTACGCTTTTTCCGTAGATGAGGCATAAGGCCGTAGGAATGGGGCACCCTGTGAGAATCGAACTCATTCATAAATATTTGGTAGACTACCTTTTGCATTACACCATAGCGCTCTCAATGGATACAAAGATAGGGAGTAGAGTTGATCTACTGAACAGCTTTCATTAAATATAAGTCCAAAAACAAATGAAGTTGTGAGTAGACCTCTGTCAGATGCTGTCGCTGTATTTGATAGCTCAAGCCATCTTGGTTAGTATGTATACATTGATTGACTGAAACAATGTTTAAAAAAATTATTGATTGACTAAATGATTTATTAATTGGTATATTCCTTTTAACGGTATATCAACCCATCTAGGGTAATTTTATTCTTTGAGTTTGGGGAATAGTATTCATTGAGCATTTTATGTACATTTCATGTTTTGTTGATTTCTTTAATTTTTGGTATTTTATATCATATCAAATATTCCTGTCTAATACAATAAAGTGTATGGTTCTAAGAAATTATTTTCAAATGATAATCTTACTTTGTTTGCACACAGTTAAATGGTATTGAGAAATGTATACAAATTGACTTGCATGATCGGATACAGATCAGAGTCATATCTTTAACATATTTTTAACAGGACCTTTATCCTATACACCGTAAACAGTCTTTGTATATAACCTTTTAACAGTTCTTTTTATGAGGAGGGAAAACACTTTGTAATGGTTGAATTATGTTACTTTACAAGTTAGACGGCATGTCAACCATTGTTGGATAATTCAATACCGAATACATTTTTCCTTAGAGATATTTAATTTGAATTAACTAATGATATTATCTGAAAGAATTTATAGCTTCAATTAATTTTTCTTAATACAAATAATTTGTATATAGTTATATCGTTAAAAATTTTATGATATTATGCAATTTCCAAGCATATCGGTTTTAGCCAAACATGAGAACCTAAATAGTATTATCTCATTCAGGAACAGTGAATCTTGGAATAATAACTTCAAAAATTCGGTTTCAACCTCAACAGATATAGAACTAGAGCCACTTCACCTTATGCAGTTTTGCGTCAAATGAAGGACACCCGTTTAAAAGGACCTTACTCCAAAAGGGGATTTAGTTTGAGAGTTCTCGGCCTACCTGTAACAGAGCAGCTGAATTACACAAAAAGCGCAAATAGAGCACTATGTGCCCAGGTTCTAACATTCGTTAGACCACGAATCGATACACTGTCTATCCTCCTTGGACATGAACACATGTACTCTCTAATGCTTACCACTAAATGTCTTTGTTAAAAGGTCAAAAGATAGCAGAATATTTTGAAAATGATATGAAATACAGGGTGACCCAAAAAATACAGAACCCATGAATTTTTTTTATTACATCTCCAAAAAAAAAAGCAAAATAATTCTAATGCATTTTCCTTGGTAGACCAGGATATTTTGGTGAATATTATGGTCTCAATTTTTCATGCACAGAATCTACTTCATATCCTGAAAAAGAGAAAAGGCTAGAATTAAATTTATGAATTTCAGTCAAAAATATATGGGTTCTGTTTTTTTTTTGGGGGGGACATCTGTATCTATATCCTGTGACGTGTGCATATCGTGCTTAGTTTAAAAACAAAAGCGTTCTTCAATGGGATGTAATCATGTTTTCCTGGGTTGTATTTTCATTGAGTTCATCAAGTACGTGGAATTCGTAAATTTTAGATTTTTGTAGTCAATTTGGGAACACTTTTCTTTTCGCGGTTCTTTAAATTTAGGAAAAGACAGGAATACGTATAAAAAAAAGTTCTTGAACGAAAACGATTTCTGAAGAGGGGAAAACACTTTAAAATAGTAGGGACGATAACGAAAAATTAGGGATAAAATTGATACAATTTTCGGATAATTTCAAATCATTTCATGAACGTCGGCTTAGAGCAGTAATAAGAAGCTTTAATTTTAAAGACGTCCTTGAGATAAAGCATTTTTAGTTCATCAGATTTCAAGGCTGATGAAAAGAAAGTTCTGAACTTTTCTTTTAATATCTTTAAAGAATATTACAAAATAAAAAAAATACAAATAAAAAAAAAAAAATGTTACTTACCAGGCGTTCATCGGAAATGGAAATGTCATTGTTTTTCTCTTATATTCTATAATTTATTCTCATTGCCATACAGCGGAGACCTATACTTTCTTTTCTCTTCTCATCTCATCTATCTATCTATCTATCTATCTATCTATCTATCAATCTATCCTGATATATATATATATATATATATATATATATATATATATATATATATTCCTTCTTCCTGACATTTATTCCGCGTTCTTTGTGAGGTAATGTTAATCGTTCGTGTTCTAGAGGTCTTACACTCATGCAGCACCTGTCCCCTGATCGAAAAGAGGTATTGGGTACATGGACTGTGAGGCGTCCATGAGGAGAACACCGTGGGAATATGAGCAATATTTGAACCCGCCCGTCGAGAAGCAGTTTTCCAGCAGAGCACCCGACACGAATCCGACCATGTGTCAAATGCCAACTTTGGGCCGGAAGTAAAAACCAGTCAATCAACAAATTAACCTGATGCAGGCTGTTTTTTTAAAGATTCTTATCAGAATGAACTCATGCGAAGAAATCAATATTAATGAACAAGAGATAGATAAAGATGGATAGAAATATATATATATATATATATATATATATATACGAGGTGCATACGATAAGTTTCAAGATTTTTTTTCGTATGGACACATTTATTGATAGTACACACATGAAACTTTAGACCCCTTCGAAGTAATCTCCTCCACCTGCAATGCACTTGTTGTACCGTTCCAACAACTTCTGGAAGGCTCCATGGAAGTCCTCTTGTTTGAACGTGTCAATGACCTTCTTCACAGCCTCTTTAATCTCCTCAATATTCTCATAACGACAGCCTCTGAGCTTAGAGAATAAGCAAAAGTCACTGGGAGTAAGGTTGGACTATAGGGAGGGTGAGGAACTGTCTTGATGCCCATCTTGGTCAGATAGTTTGTGACAAGGATGGAGTTGTGGACTGGTGTATTGTCCTGGTGGAAATGCCACTGACCCGATTTGAAGAGTGCTGGCCTCTTCCGACGGAATCTCTTCCTGAACTCCCTTAAAACCTCAACATAGTAACCCTAACCCTAAGCGTAACCTTTTGGCCAATGAACTCTGGTGTATTGACTTCCTTACTCTTCCCACACCTCTCATCATCCCTCACAGACTCCCTGTCTTCCTTTAATCTCTTATGCTACTCAAAGCCTGATGCTCGATTCATGTAAGATGGTCCAAAAGTAGTCTGAAGCATTCCATATGTTTCTGTGGCATTTTTTCCAAGTTTTAAACAGAATTTTATTGCATATCGTTCTTCTAAAGTGTCAGAAGACATTTTTGAAATGAACTTGCAATGACCTTATATTATTAATCATGTTCTCTCACTCGATTGAGAAACGACCACATTTTGTTGTATCAATGATTTCATTATGCAATAGAGAGTTTTCGCGAAAACTATTATTTTCTGTTGTGTCTGTTCTATTGTTTCTGTTTGAAAAATGAGGTTTTTTCGCGTGTATACAATGCAAAAGAAATTCCCATGAAATTCCGAAGGCAACAATTTTCCAAACAAAACTACAGTATTACATTCACATCATGGATTTTATGTGACTGTGAGAGTAAAGTAACAAAACATCAAAGACCAATTAATCCTTACTTTTTGACAAACTAATCAATCAGGTGTCCTATGTTTAATTCAGTCACCAAGAAAAAGAAAAAAAACCTATCGAGTGTTTTTTAGCTGTCATTGCTGCGTAGAAATAAGATTTTTAAATCGATTGGAAAGTTAAAAACATGTAATTAAATGGTGTCTGATTACTTATCCTGTAGGAGCACATAGTTTAAAAATGATTTTCTTGAATCAAGGATATAATCAGTACATATCAGTTGAGCAAGAAAATACGTGAAATAAATTATCCACTCACCGTCGCATAAAATCTTCAGCAATAAATAAGACATAAAAATATGAAAAAAAGAAAAAAAAATATATATATAGAGAGAGAGAGAGACAGACAGAGACAGACAGACAGAGACAGAACCAGAGAGACAGAGGGAGAGACAGTGCTTTTTAAAGTGTTATGTTTATCGTAGTAGGAAAATGAACCTGCGACGAATGTTTAAGACTGTTTTCGCTGTTGCACCCTTCTCGGATGGAGTGGTTGGATATATATATAATCTCAAACACTGGTCGTCGTTTCCATTTCCTACAGCGATAAATATTACACTTTCAAAGTCTCTCTCTCTCTATATATATATATATATGTGTGTGTGTGTGTGTGTGTGTGTGTGTGTATCAAGTTGTGCTAATAGCATGGATTCATTTCTCTCTCTCTCTCTCTCTCTTTGTATCTCTCCCTCCCTCGCTTGCTCTTTCTCATTTGCTCTCTCACCTCTGTACCTATACTCTATCACGAATGTCACGTTTTCTCGACGGGATCTTGAGTCCGCAGGTAGGTTTTTGCTGTCAACACTAGTGCATACAAGTATAGGGGTTCATAGTAAAAGGTTACTGATGATTTTTCCTGACTTTTCCATCCGTATCCTACCTGCCTTGTTAGTATCACTTGTATTGCTTGGGAAATGGGAGGTAAGTGGTCAATAAGTTGCTATTTTGTCGAGTGCTGCTTCGAGTTTTTATTTAAAGCGGAATATAACATTCCCCTGTAGTTTCGATTTATTTTTTTATCTCTGCGTTTTCAGAGAGTCCTGCTAGTTAACCCATACACGACCACAGCTTGCAAGTAATATTGTTTTATTTTTGTCAGGGATCAGATATCCATACGTTCGATAATCTGTCAATAGCAGTCCATGCCTTCTTTATGCGTAGGTTGCCATCAATTTCCGTAGATGAGATTTGTTGGCGAAGCTTGTGAACTGGTCTACTAATTTCAGTGAGGTTTGCCAGGAAATGGATCTTACTAGTCGGAAAACACCTGAATCCGGTTTTATTTGGAGTCACATAGTGGACAATGCCTCTTGCTACCTGTTGCTGGCTAAGCAGCATGGGTTCGGTTGAATTTGCGAGAAGCGCTAGATAATCTGAATAATCTGCGTCTGTCACATTTTTTCTGGTGTGTTGTCCGCTTTTTGTCTTTGTTAATGTAAGAAAAAACATGTTTCTTTAAGATCTATTATGCTTTGTAGAACGTCATTCAGGCAGTTCGCCAATGTCCAAGAAGACGGGGTTCGATCTCAGTTCGAGTCGTACCAAAGACTCAGCACTAAAAGGTACGTATCAAAGATAATGTGGAGCAATCCAGGGAAAAGAACTGCGCCCTTCTCGACACCTAGGTGTAGTAGCTATTGAAAAGAGAACCTTCAAATGACCCTAGACTACGGCTGCTAAATTTCCTTTAATTTTGTATCTCCAAGCAGGACTCCAACGATAATATCAAAGAAGTAGGTGTCACCATGGGTTGAACGAACTTCTACAATTTCGTTTCTTGTAAGGCATCATAACAACGGTAACGTTTCTTTAGAGAGACACTATACTAAGTGTATCTGCTCCATTCATCCTCTGCATGTAAAATCAAATGTTTTGGACTAATCTACAAACAAGTGCGTTGCTTCGATATTTTTCCAAATGCTCCTTTGTTGATTAAATGGATAGTCATTATCTGTGATGTTCTGGTGAGCATTGATTTTTCTGAAAGTCGTTCTGATTTTGCCTATAAATTATCTCAAATTCAGTTCGTATAGGATAGGAAAGCAGGATGTTATAATCCATAGGAGCTATTCCATTGTGAGTTATGCTTTGTACTTCTTAGCAATTTTCAGGTCACCTTCTCCGGAGAAGAGAGTGATGCAGCTTTTTGTTTCTTTACTCTTTTGCGTTGCGTTCATACGCAGCGTTTTATAAACGAAGTATATCGTCAAATTTTCATGGCTTTCATACTTCATGATGTATTAAGTCGAGGTTTGCAGCTTTTCTGGTTTCATTTTTTTCCAATACTGAAATTACTGATAAACTAACAAAAAAAAAAAAATAGGTTCATGAAATTAGATTCAAGTAGATTTGTAAAAAAAAAAATTTTTTCCGTTTTTGAAGATTTTCTTTTGGCAGACCGCTTATATATTAGCTCTCAAGGGACTTTTCCCTCAATTGATCTTACATACTCTCTGCCGTGCTAAACCGAATTGTCAAGCGTCTACCAAATTTCTGGTATTAAAGATTTGTCCTTGATTCATTCTAGTCGTTCTTTTAGCTTTGGATCTTTAAGTTTTCTCAGGGCATTGGAATTTTTGCTTATTTTGAAAGTAAGGCAGATTTTCCCTTTAAGTCAATATATATATATATATATATATATATATATAATCAAACAGAGCAATATTCTGATATATCAACTACAGGGTGGAACGATAAAATTGTCGCCCTAGAAAAAGCGACATGATTCCGTTTCCGTTTAATGAAAACTGGTTTTCTTTTTTTGTTGCAGACTATCTACTAGTCGGCCAGTTGTGCTCAAATCCTAAGAGCGATCGGAGCCTTCTATCATGTCTGAAAGTGACACAATGTTCAACGAGCAAGATCGGAGATGCGCCGCTGTACAACTCATGCTCTCTACCGATCCAAGTTATGACAACAGGACCATTGCAAGCACCCACAAAATGCAAATCTGGATTGCCACTAATAACAGGGACGTGCCCAGGGTGGTGAAAAAAAAATTCTGGCTACGGTTATGGTCTTTGGTGTGGTTTCATCTGGGGGTCACATCATGCTACATCACATCTTCGAAGTCAGCTTGAAAGTCAAAACCCAAGTGTACCTGGATGTGCTGAAGTGTGTGGGGATTCCCTGGTGCAATCAGGTGATCGGTGGCAGTCACTGGTTGTGGCAGAAGAACTCGGCGCCGGCCCACAAGTCCAAAGAGACCCAGGCTTGGCTTCAGAAGAAGTGCTACGACTTTGTAGCCTTCTCTCACTGCCCCCTCCTCCCTCGACCTGAACTCGCTGGATTACTTCCTTTGGTCATACGTCGAGAACATCACCAACGCGAACCTGATCGCCGCCATCCACCGAGGTTCCGCCGGCGCTTGTGGAAAAGGCATGCTCCCAGTTCCTGATCCGTATCGAGGCGGTGATTGAGGCTGAAGGTGGCTACATCGAATTGATATAAGCTTTACTGCATAATCATTACCTGCATTGATTTTTTTAAAATAAAAGTTTTAAAATAAAGCTGTAGCGTTGTTTTCTTTAGGACGACAATTTTATCGTTCCACCCTGTATAAGATTTTTAAAAAAATTACGTCCCATATTTTATCCAGCAGACTACTAGAACATATGCAATTTTTTCAAGCAGAATTAACAAAATTAGGAACCCACATTACAAACATATGCTCATTTTAAAATGAACGCTCAAACCATTACTTATTCATGCACATTGGACTACAGCTTGTCTTACAGTCGCGCGTGGTCACACACTCGCATATATATATATATATATATATATATATATATATATACCGACAGAATAATGTATAATCTACAAAGGTATATATATATATATATATATATGAATAACGGCAGAGTACGAAATAATCTACCAAGGTTGCACATCATCATCATCATCATGTCGCGCCGCCAGCACCGATATCCCTGACCCTATCTCACCACTTCTCTCTATCATTCATCGCCTCCGGCAGGTCTTCAGGGTTACATCCTGTGTCCTCACATAGTTGCTGTATGTAAGTTCGAGCTGGTCGTCCTGCTTTTGCTCAGCCATATGTGGGGGTCCATAGGAGTACATCACTTATGAGCTCGTCCTTGCTTCTCCAGCAGTGTCCCGCGTGTCTGTTTCGTCTCACTTGTATAGTTTTCGTGATGGGGGGCAAGTGTCCGTATAGTTGGTGTCTCGTGGGGTGTTGTCGCCAGGACTTGTTCAATACTGCTCTCAACATTCTTGTGTAATTTCCGTCTAGTTTTTTCTCCAGCCGTTTCGTTAGCGTCCATGTAGTGCATCCATATAGCAGTATCGACACGACCGCTGCCTGGAAGAAACTGCGTTTCATTTTATCGGTTAGGTCTGTTTTCCATTTGATCGAGTGCCTATCGATAGCCGTCCATAAACGGGTCAAAAGGACGATTCCGACTCAAAATCGTTGTTTAGGTGAAACCAAAGTAGATTAGATTTGTGTGATTCTGTACGTATTCACACACACACACACACACACACACACATATATATATATATATATATATATATATATATATATATACTCTACTTAGTGAAAACTTACGTTTAGCTAACATAATTCTGTCGGTGAGTGTGTTTTTTTTTTCTTGGCTAAACATAGATTATTGGTTGATTATTTTCAGGTAGTGTGTATGTTTTTATTCTTCTTTATTGATTTTTTTTGCCCGGATATCAGTTTTTGTGAATTTTTTTAATTGCAAATTGTATTATCTGTTTTTTTTTTTTTCATATCATCAAAATTATAGAATAGTTATAAAATATCAATTTATTTACATATATATATATATATATATATATATATATAATCGTGACGATATATATCTATGTAAAATTGATGATGATATATGTGTACCTTAGTTAAAATCATCTCTACACACAAAAAATATTTTATTCGGACAAATCGCCAACTGTCTCGTGACTTCTGAAATATTCCGCTACATGCCGCCACGGGTATATTCATGGGATACCTTCAAATCTGCCACGCGGCGCATGTATCATCATACACGCACACGTATTAACGATTACATATATAAATACATGCAACGATTTGTATATATAAACTACATACACAAATACACACACACACAAAGAGTTAAACGCAAATTTAGCGTAAATATTATTTTGACTGTATTTTCCGATTTTTTTTATTTTTCCAAAATCTTTCTTTTTATGACCCATTATTCTCCTATAAAGATGGCATGGAACCAATGGTCACAGATAAGCATTCATGCTATTAAATATATATAAAAAGTTGTATATATATATATATATATATATATATATATAGTAAAAAAGGACAGTGAATATCCAGAGAATCTGTGCTAAATGCACAGCTAGTTAAAACTAATATCCCTGCAGAGGCAAATATATATTTTGGTTTAAAAATCAAGAAATTTAGGAATGGAACACTATATCTAAATATCTTGTTTTTTTTAAACAACATATATATATATATATATATATATATATATATATATATATGTATGTATGTATGTATATATACATATATATATAAGAAGGCAAGAGTTGAATCCGACAGAATTTGCTCAGAAAACGTTAAACGGAAGAAAATATATATTTGATAGTTTGTTAATTTGCCAACGCATTTCGTCATCAAACTTTTGTTTGAATACCAAAATCTTTTATCAAATTTATTTTTGTATGAGAAATAATGTTGATAGAAACATTTTTGATTCAATTGAAACTCTTTATCAGGGCTTGTAAATCTTGCTATTTTAGTATTACTCCGTTTTTTCTTTAAGTAAGAATATCTACAAGTCCTAATTGAAGATTTATTGGAATTCAAATTCCAATTGAATCAAGGACTCAGGTTACAGTGGATAAAGGCGTTGATTAGGTCCAGTGACACACCTAAAGAGTGTGAGTTCAATACTTGGTGAAGGCAGTGGAGAACTCTCAGAGGGGAAATTAACAGGAATAACTGGTAACTGACATCCATTAGAAATGGTTCATGGAACAAAACAGTCTATCCCGGTAAGCGAAATAAAGGTTTAAGATCGATATTCCAACCACCTGAAGAAGGCCGGAGCGTACAACGGCCGAAACGTTGTGATAAACATTGCATCAAAGATGAGAATAGTCTGAAAAATGTAAATAATGTTCAAAAATTTATATATCATAATTTTTTCTCATAAAAAAAAATGATTTCAGATTTTTTTTATTTGCACAAAACTTTGAAGTCGAAACCTGTTGACAAATAAACAAACTATAAAAGTATCAAACATATATTTTCTCGCGTCTAACCTTTTCCACACACACACACACACATATATATATATATATAAATGGACACGGCGACACGTGTTCAAATCCTGGATGAGACTGATTGCATTTCACATAGCACTAGTACCCTTGGGAAAGGTATGAATCCAATTATTCTCCCTACAGCTATGGGTAAATAGTAGGACAGACTAGGTTCTTTAGTTTAGGAGAAAGAAAACTCTGAATTAAAACCTGTTAAACTCTGCTTGAAAAATTGACCTTGTGTCATATCCTGCCCGAGCGGAGTGGTTGGTATATATATATATATATATATATATTTATATATATATATATATATATATATATATATATATATATATATATATATATCAAGCTCTGACCAAATGTTAATGAGATTCAGACATTATTTGATACTGTCAAAATTTTAATATTTTAAATTTTAAATCGACTCTGCTTAATAATTAATTCTAGTAGAAAGCAATGCACCAACTAAATATAAACAGAATGTTCTAATTAAAATATTTATTTTCTCGACAATTTATTGAATGCCCCAATTGTTATAAAAAATCACCAAAAACTGCAGAAAGCAATTTGTGTCCAAGTGATGCAAAGTAGACGGAAACAATTCATTCTATGTGACGTTCCATTTAATAAGACTGGGAGGAATATGTTCAGCCTTAATGATAATTGAGTTGCGAAGAGTTATGGACCGGAGATATTAAACGTGCGAAAAAGGACGAAAGAAACTAACCGGAGGAAGTCGATAATAACGAGTGAGATGTTTGCATGAGAGTGAAGTGGAACAAAGAAATGGTGGGAAAAGACTGAATTCGATAGTTTGGATTACTATAGAGATGAGCGAAGAAAACAGAGCAGAACTGAAAGAAAAGAAAATGGCAGATGACGAAGATATCCTGTATTTGGGAACAGGACATCAGTTCGAGGAAATAGAGAAATGCTCGACGAATTTTAAAGAAGGGAAGAAAATAAAACGGCGAGATAAAATTAATTAGAAAATAATTTTTTTAAAATATGGTAAAGAGGCGGAAACGCAAAACGTTTATTATTTTATCTAATTTTTTTAATCAATTGTGTCTTTTATATGAATATATATATTTTTTTTAGATTTAAAAAAAATATATTTTTGTGGTTTTCTCCGAGTTTTGGCGTTTGTTCTAGAATGACAACAAACAATGACAGAAATCTTCTGTCTCGGAATTTATCTTCGAGATGAATATCAGTGATTACTCTAACCAGAATGTCATTTAGACCAAATGAAAAATTTGAAAAAAGAAGGGAAATGAAAAAAAAAAAAAGTAATGACCTATAATGAAGATCGTCGCAACAATATTTATATGATAATGATAATTGTAATATCAAAAAAAAAGAGAGAGATAAAGATATATATATATATATATATATAGTGAGAGAGAGAGAGAGAAAGAGAGAGGGAGCACTCTTACATGCTTGCAGAATTTACTGAAGGTAAAAAAAAAATAGCCATACTGCAGGAATAATATTTGGAAAAAAAAATAAATATGTGGGGAATTTAAAATATATAAACGATGAAGTTGCTTACACCGATTCAGAAATGGTCTATATACTAAATGTTAATCATTTTCAACATAATCCATTAACACTGAACATTTAGCATTCTTTTTCTAGGGAATTTCCTTCAGCTTGAAGGATCTCTGGAACTTTTTTTTTCGGATAGTGTGAAGCTGAAGAACGGTAGACCCAATTTTTGCAGAAATCACAATTCTTGCTAAATAATTTTAAAATGTTTTCAAAGGTCTAGAAACATGAGAAACAACGTGCTAAAAATGTTGAATAAACATATACATTCCTCGTATATTACATGGTCGTTTTAATTTTGCTCAGTCTGATAACTTTTCACCATTTTTTGGATATATTTTTCTCTATCTCTATTCATCCAACCCTTTCGTCACGGGTAGAATATGGCTCAAGGTTACGGTTTATATGGGAATTATTTCTTTTGTAGTTTTTATGGCATATCAGTATTAATGGTTTATTAAATACCAAAACTGTTTTTGTAGGCTAATAGTAGTGATACTATTTAACACATAGCTTGTGGGATAAAGGAGTTAGTACTTTGTTTTTCAGAGGAGTAAAGCTGGTTTAAATTCAGTTGATCTTCTAAACTAGTTGGTTATACAAGACTGAAGAACACAGTTTGAACAAATGTTTACCTTTATCTGGAATAGGGAGAACATTTAGGTCAATTATCTTACGAAAGGCGAAATGGAAGTCAAACAGACTTATCCACGATTCGAACTTGTGTCATTGATTTGATTTATAGCCAAAAACCATTACGCAAAGTATTACGTCACCTGTTTTTTAATCACTCTCTTTCTCACTCTTTATATCCCTCTCTCTCTCTCTCTCTCTCTCTCTATATATATATATATATATATATATATATATATATGTTGTCATCCACAGACAGAACTGTTTCGTTCTATCGGGACTCTTCAGTGTGGCTAGACAGGATATATTCCCGAAGCTGGGATCGAAACCTGATTGACTCAAACGCCAATCCAAGATTCGACCACTCAGCCACGAGGAAACAAGAGCAAGCGAAGGGAATTTAAACGCTTATGTATCACAAATGTTTTTGTTTACATATATCCGCTTAAGGGCTACCAAGAGCTCGATAATGGGGTCGGGTTTTAATTAATGTTAAACGGCTAAGTTTCTTAAGCCACTCAAACTTTGAAATCCTTACGAGCTCTACTATTTCAGAACTTGGGCTGAATAATCCTTGATAGATAGATTGATAGATTGGTCAAATCCAAGATGTTGATATTCATAAAAGTAGGATGGATTTTGAAATAAGAATTGCGTGTAAAATGTGTGTTAATAATTTAAAAAGAGCGACCAAAAAAAGATATTGCTAGATTTGTAACTAATATAATGATTGTTTAAATGTACTTATTTTATGTTTGTATATTCAGCGGAATCCTATGGGACTGAGCAGATCGTATTTAGATACATAAAATATTTAATTGAAATTCATGTAAATATCCTGATAATTAATATAAACTTTTAATAGGATATATAAAGCCACGAGGGAAATTTAAAATCACCAACCCTGATTTACAATATGGACGATGCATACATACATACATAGAGAGAGAGAGAGACAGACAGACAGACAGACGAGAGTAAGAAGTTAGACGAATAAAATAAACCCCTCCGCTCTAGAGGAAAGTATTTCGTAGAGAGTGTTAATACTGATTGTCCAGTTATGAAGAAGTTGTAATAACATGATCAATACTAAAAGAGAATATTTTGGTATAGTATACTTTTCTGATCTTCATTAAATTTAAATTTGTAATTTACAAATCAAATTAATGTTTGAAAGAGAGAGAGGAGACAGACAGACAGACAGACAGATTAAAGGACTTAATAATTTAAGAGATGTAGGATTTCTACCTTGCACAAATTTAGTAAATTTGGAAACAGCAGTTCCTTGAAAATCAGCATTCAAATCGAGGATCATTGACAGAGGTCTTAGTGATGTAATACATTCAGCGTTGGACTTCGGCCTCGAAGAAAGCAAGTTTGAAATCCTCTCGGGCAACAATTTTTGATATCGTCTTTTAGCATAGGCTAGTATATGGACGCTTTATTCCTCTTGCTATTGATCCAATAACGTATAACTGCTGTTCTTCTAAATGGATTGTTTGGGTGTTAAATAACCCACGAAGTTTGTTATCTCATTCAACAAATAATCCAAACATTATATAATCCTGAAAGCTAATTTTAAACTATAAAATATCATCGTTTAAAAAAAAATCAATGATTTTATGTTTTTGTGACACAAGGTTACTATATACAGTAAGAATCGATTTCAACTGGTATCGGATTATTTCATGCAAAAAGGCTAAGGAATAACATTCATTGTAGTCTTTTGTTCCATTTCTGTATTCGTTTCTGAAGGTTTTCTATTCACATGTTTTTATCTAATACGAATAATCTTTAAATATTCTTTTATGCCTAATAGATGGGGCAATAACAGGTACACCTGGTCCGGCTTAGAAGGGATCTGAGAGTAATGGCAACGAAGAGGTATTCCACTCTCCTCAAATATCTTGAATTGGAGCTTCATAATTATATACAGAATGGTGTCATACCCAGGACGCCCTATTTTGTGAGAGGTTATCACTCCTCTGCCTGGGGTACACTCAGCCAATTCTAAACCCTATCTATAGAACAGGATTATTGGACGAATTCACATTGATGACACATGAGTTGAACATACGGTAAAGAGTTAATGGTCTGCCAAAGAAGATGGCTAAAACTCACAGCAAAATGGGATATATTTTATAAAACATACCAACGTGCTGGGACGTCACAAAAGAACAGTTTAAGGTGGGCCTCCTGCAGTAAGCATATCTCGGAGACGATGGCCAGGTACTGCCAACGAGGAACGATCATTGATGCTGAGATAATAATGTTTCACTCCACCCAAAACATTTTTGTAAAATGCAGAAGATTTCTTATTCATTTCCTGAATTTTTTAAAAATCGTGAACCAAATCAAATGTTCCTAACGATCACTAAAAAAGGTTTTTAGTGATCGGTATGAACATTTGATTAGTTACAAATTCCTTTTTCCAGCAAAGCTTGCCTCAAAACAAGTGACAAAAGCAATACTTTAGGCCTACCTCCTATATCATACATATTTAACATTATTTGCTTAAATTGTTATGAAAAATCGTATGTGTAAATATAAAGTGGACAAAATTAAAGACACATTAGAATTTATTTGCTAAATAAATATTCCAACATTGAGATGTGTTTTATAGAGTAGTAGACACCCAGCGAAAACCATACTCAATACAGCGGGGAATGATTTACGGCTAAAACTTATTATCCGTCAGCTGGATAATGTTACATCATATTAAACTTTGATGGATGATTCAGTGCTGAAGTCAGACATTTTTCCGAGTAATTACTGTATTTGACGGTATATAACTAGCTCTTTTTGTTTTTTACTAAAAATATCTTTTAAATTTCCCCTACGTCTTCTATGCCATATGTTGGTTTAAGATTCACGAAAGTCGCCAGATATTAGCAACCTGGTAACTAAGACGAACGGAGACTTTGGAGTAACTTTCATATACCTATTGTTATTATTTACAAGGCTATTATAAAGATTAAAAAAATGAATCATTGATGATATTCATTATATTAATTTCATCACGTTTCTTATTAGAACTTTGTTTTCCTATTTACCCAACCACTCCGCTCGGGCAGGATATGACACAAGGTCATTTTTTAAGCGGAGTTTGACAGGTTTGAAATTCAGAGTTTCCCTTCTCCTAGACTAGTTGCCTCACCAAGGCTGAAGAACCTAGTCTGTCCTACTATTTACCCATAGCTGGAGGGAGAATAATTGGATTCATACCTTTCCCAAGGGTATTAGTGCTATGTGAAATGCAATCAGTCTCGTCCAGGATTTGAACTCGAGTCGCCGTGTCCAATTCCTACGACGATAACAATTAGAACTTTGTTTTACTTGATTAGCCCTTCTGAAATTGGAGAGCATATTATACAACCGTGGGTCTTATATGTCGTCAAATATGGTAAATGGTTTCAAATAAGTTGATAAGGAACTACAAAAAACAAATGACAGAATTATAAGCAATTATATTTACCATAATGATTCTTGATATAAATAATTTATGTATGTTTTGGTTGCACTTTATAGTATACGTGGATTAAATATTCTTAAATCCTTTACACACACACACACACACACACACACACACACACACAAGTCTGTATGTGTGTATGTACGTATTTGATTTTTAAGTAAATAGTTTTTTGGTAATACCTTTAACGAAGCAGAACTCATTTGTTTCACACAGATAAATGGTTGCAAGTATTTAATAGATTTATTTGATATTAATCATTGGTTTAAACTCACCAAGTTGATACTAAGAGAGTTAAATAGTTCATTGTTTTGCAATCTAACAGTTATATTTCTATTTAATATTTATCGTTTCTGGGCACACAGTTAAATGACGTCAAGCTTCAAATATGGTCTTTTTGTAAATAATTGAACAGTTCTATTTAAATCATAGATGATACCATAACAGGTACTAGCATTCCTGGACAGAGTGAACCAGGGATTAATGGCAATAAAAAAGTACTCTTTATTCTCAATTTCCATAGAATTGGAGTATCACCATCGGATAGTTTAGGGTCATTCAGAACTCCCTTAAAGAAGCTCTCACTCCTTTGCAGTAGTGCAGTCACTGTATTCTACAGCACCAGTTGACTGGGCTGAAATAATTTATGTATCCCCATAATAGATTGCAGATTCCCATCTAATACTAACAATTTTCAAACAATTTTATTTGACCAATAGATGTAACCCAAACAGGTTCTATCATCAAGGGTGAACTTGGGAGTATTGAAAAAGAAGGAATGACTTCACATGTACCATTACGGAACCTCCTCACTGGAATCAGGTTAATCTAAATACCAGAAAACAATTTTGTTTTCAGGAAAAGTTCTTACTGCTCTTCAGAGAAATCAATCAGTATGTTCCAAGCACCATCGACAAGTTGAATTATCACAGGGTTACAGCATCCATCTATATTTTTCCTGCGCCGAAATGTGTTCGTTCTGGTGTAAGTTTAAGTACTGTGAGCAAATAGAAACCCCTTTTTAGAATTCAACTATTATCAAATTATATTTTTTTTAGAGTTGAGAATTATTATTATTATTATTATTATTATTATTATTATTACTATTATTATTATTATTTCATTGTGTTCGAGTTTTTCACATCAGATTTAGCAGATCATATTTCACTGAAGTCTAACTGAGAGCAAGCCTCTTCTGGTCTCCTGGATTCTTTTGAAAATTCTAGCCGATTTAATAATGGCATGGTCTGCAGGGTCTCGATTCTTACTCTGATTTTCAATTTCCTGAAGATACTTTTCCCCATCCTCTGGGAACTGTTCCAAGTGCATCAACCATAATTCGTATCAACGTCACATTCATCGTCCTAAGTTTTTCTGCAGTCCGGCAAGATCCAAGTGTTTGTCTATTTTTTTCCTCTTCTCTAAGGTTCACTTTGTAATGCTCTGAAAAAGCAGAATCCACAGGTTTATTTGTTTGTTTGTTTAGTTTTTTTTTTATGGCATATCAACCTTTGTAGGTTATTTAATGCCAAATGAATTTTTACGCAAATAAACAGTTCTATTTCAAACTATTCCATTTAGCAAAAGTAAACAGTTTAATTGTCCACAACATTACTATTTAAAAGTATTAAGTTTACTCGAGCAGTTTTAATTCAAACTATTCGTGTTAGTATTAGTATAATTTTTGTTTGCATATAGTTAAATATCAAAAATATCAAAACAGGTCTACTTCAAACTATTCCGTTTAGCATAAGTAAAGATTCAAAGTCAAAGACAATTCCATTTTAAACAACTCAGTTTTGCACGAGTGCGTTGTTTAAACGTCAAAACAGTTCCATTCGAGCAATTCAGTTTAGCATAAGTATGTAGTTTAGTTCTATTTCACCCGTAGTTAGAAACCTATCAGGTGCTACAACTCTGGGCTTGAGTGAACTCGTGAGCGATGGCAATGTTGGAGTACTCCGCATTACCCAAAGGTCCAGCATTGCTGGAACCTCACATTCAAATTGTTTAGTGTCATATATCCAGGACACTCGTTTTGGAGGGGTATTATCCTTCTGCAAAGATGCAGTCAATGTATTCTACAGTCACAGCCGCCTGGGCAACAATTCACTGGATGACAAGTTTTTTTCTTCTTCTTAATTAAAAATAGTTATAGAATTCTAATCGGGATTGAACAATACATTAATTTCCCTATGTTACGCGATCAAAAAAAAAACAGTGAATTCGGCATTCAAGGGTTGACATACAAGAAAACCCAATTGAGAAATAAAAATAACCACTTAGGCTATATAATATTGTCTCCACTGGTATCTGTGAGAATCGAACCCACAACATTAAAGAAGTGATTTACCGGCTGAGTTTGCCAAACATATCTGGCACTGTTTCACTATTTTAGTAGTTGATGATAATGTTCGCTAAATCTTCCTCAAGTTCAGATGCGTGGAACAGTGAAAGGAAAATGAACACAAAAACACTAGGAGACTGTCGCGTTAGAAAAAGGTTGCAAACATTGTCCTGCTGCCGGCGACATTCCTGCTTCTGCGAGTGTTGCAAAACGAAGCGGTGGTAGCAATCCCATTTAAGAGAAGACTAATTCTTCACTGTAGCAATGCGTATATACCCTCATGTAAGCACAAATGCATTGTTCTCGAGGCACAAACATATATTTGTTAAAGCAATCCCTTCAAGCACACCTGTTTCGATGCACGACGATCAATTTGCTCGTCTAGACACATTACTATTTTCTTTTGACAGATGGTGTCATTGGAAAGTGCTTTATTTGCTTTTCCCACTATTTGCGATTGTTGTTTCTTTTACTTATTTCGTTTTTTTTTCTTTCGCTCACCAGTTGCAGAGTATATTTTTATTCATTCATTCTTCCATACTTTTACCTGGAAGTTATTTTTTCGCTCTGCTTTGTGTGCAGCCCTGTCTTTCTTATAAAAGTACATCATATGACACAATCTGACACCAACAGAGGAGCACACATCCAAACATGCACACACACACTGACACACACATACACAGACACAGACACACACACACACACACACACACACACTTGATCAATCACAGGAAAAAATATGCACATACAAAAGTGTATATATATATGTATGTATATATATATATACATATATATATAGATAGATAGATAGCAGCATATATTTATATATAGAAGGAGGCAGAAACAGAAACACACAGAGAGAGAGAGAGAGAGAGAGAGAGAGAGAGAGAGAGGGAGAGAGAGTAAAAGAGAGAAAGAGAGAGAGAGAGAGCGACCAGCTTACATGAATGCATATATATATATACAGAGGAATATGAAATTCAATCACATTGAATATGTTTCAGTCTTCTCAAGATTATACGAGCAAGTAATATAGATAGAAAAAGTAAATTATCTCATCTACTGATCAATACTTTCACTGGTTCTAAGATAAGTAATATATTAAGTATAGTTAAAAGAATGCACATATACTACCGACTTCAAAGTCAGCATGATTCTTTAGAGTATTTACGCGAGAATATATATATATATATATATATATATATATATATGCTCCCCCTTGGGGGTTGAGCTCCCTGGCTAAGGAATTGCCGGCCGCCCCTAGCGTAATGCAAAGCTCTTCGAAAGAATTGAGCACTCTGGTAGCCGATAGGGTATTAAAAAATGTAAACAAAGGCTGCTGCTGCTGTTTCTAAAAATAAAAATACCTTAAAATTCCCTTAGCCAACGTGGTCCGCTTGGTGGCTGATTGGTCTGAAACATAGTCTAACGTAAAGTTGGACGGGTTTCGATCCCGGCTTCAAGCGTCCTGCGTGTCTAGCCTCACTGAAGAGTTCTGATAGAACGAAACAGTCTGTCTGTGGTTGACTATATATATATGTATATTTCGGTGTAATGGTTTTCATCGCAGAGAATAGACAGGGTGCCCTGAGTTTGCATCTTGTATAAGGCTATTTGCATGTTGTATTGCGCTAATGCCCTTGGTAAAAGAATTTATGCAATTCTCTCTCAAGCTATTGGTAAAAAGTAGAGCCGACTGGATTCCTTAACATTGATATGGCAACCAATCTAGAGGAAGGAAAACAATAAATTCAAACACACTAAACCCCGCTTAAAAGTAACGTTGTTGCACATCTTACTCATGTAAATGATTTAAGTGTATATACATATTTTTAAATTGTGAAATTATATATTATTAATTGAATTACCATGAGTGGAAAATCCGACATGCGAAACACTGAACATCTGTGTCGGCCTTCTTAGGTCACATCAGCAGCGTATACCGTGCTCTCCACAGCTGGAGATCAAACCAGCAACCTTAGAATACAAAGCCGAAACTCTTCTACTAAACTACTGGTTCACATCACACACAAGCGATGTTAAATTAAAAGTGCATATCTATTTCCTAGCTCATGAGGTCAAGCATAAGTGGATGTGTAAGGCCGACTCGGGAAGACGTGGCCTTGGAGGTGATCGTGTCCTCTTTAGGGGTCAAATGTACCTACAAGACACATATGGTTAGGTGGTCGCACATTTACCATGGCTAGTTAATTTGGCATCGCCTGAATGTGATGTGGAGCAGTGGCTCAGGAGTAGAGTTTCGGCTCAGTGTTCGCTGGTTCGATTTCCTGTGGTGGAGATCACGGTATACGCTGCTGATGAAATTGATTTTTTTACTCATGGTAATCCAATATATATATTAATATATATACCAGCCTGGTCTGGTGGATAGTGTGTTCCCCAAAGGCCCAGGATTCAATTGCAGGTCGAGTAATACCAAAGACCTTAAAATGGTACTTCATTCCTCCTTGCTTAACACTCAGCATTATAAGGTACGGTAAAGGGTAAGTGAAGCAAGGTGCAGAACCCTCTCCTATACCTCAGTGCAGTAGCTATAAAGAGGAGTCTTTTGTTCGCCTTTGAGCTACTTTATATATATATATTGGAAGCATTTCTCCATTGGTACATATTTAATTGAACATTATAAACGTTTTTTGTCTACATATTTTTTGTTAATCCTGTAGAATTCCCGTATCAATCTTAAGACATTCGGCGGGAAATGGTTGATAAACCTTCCATAATTAGTTAATTCCCAAGTACTTTCTGCTCAACCTAAGACCATCATCAACAGACTACCATTCAAAACTACAAAATATTTTCGATGACCATGATAAATTTTTAAAAAATCTAATGAGAATCCCACCAACCAAGTAAAACCAAAAATTAATAAACTAATCATTGCTAATAATGCCGAACTTAATAGAACCAAACTACCCAAAATAATCGGTGATTATCAACCCGGTTATCTTTACGGAACCGTAAAAGTACATAAACCTGCTCCCAATTATTTCACAAATTACATACACCGATTTAAGAACCCATAAAAACAATAAAACAACTTAATTCACCATACTTACCTCGTAAATATAACATAAAATCTACACACGAATTAATTCTAGTTTTTCAAACAATTAAACCTAATAATGGCATATTAGCCTCACTGGATGTAGAAAAATATCTTCACTTACGTATCTGTCAATTAAACAATTGATATTATCATAAAGTAATATTAATAGTATCCCATATCTCCCTCCTCTTAAAATCAACCATAATATACTTCGGAAACTACTCCTAACATGCCCTACTGAAGTTCCATTTCATGACCATATTGGTAATATTTACGTTCAAACAGATGGGGTATCTATGGGATATGTCCTTGGCCCGATTTTCTGTAATTTCTACATGTCCGACTTCGAAAATAAAATATTTCATAGCATAAGTAAACCTCCAATATACCTATGAAATGTTGATGATATACTTATTCTTGCTAACGATATTAACAAAATCAACATACTACAAGACACCTTCCCAAAATATTCAGGTCATAACATTACGCATGAACGAAACAAAAGCAATAAATTTATTTTTTAGATGTTGCCATTGATACTAACAATAATAATAACTTCACAACCTCTACTTACAAAAAAAACTCTAATAACTACTGTACTCTCAATTCTAAAAGTAAATGCCCCTTCCGATATTAAAAAAAGTAATTATTAATAACCAAATATCCCGTGCCAAACTAATCTCCGCCTCCAAAAGAATACTGTATAAGAAATAAAAAAAGATAAAACAAACTCTCATCAATAATGGGTTTCCTAACTTGATGAACAAATTAAACGAATGATTAAAAATATTAACCAATAAATAAATACTGTAACAATCCATCTAGTCAACAAGCATTTATCAAACCTTTTCACCGCAAAAAAAGCTCTACAATTATAAATTAGATAAAAATATTTTAAAAACATTGATTCGAAGAAACCGACTCCCCAATGATCCTAATAAAACATAAAACGTATCATATATTATAATAAATTTAAAACCCCCAGCTTAGTTATTAATAATAATTCCTCTTCATCGAATGGAGTTTTGCAAAAAAACTAAAGTTATATATCAATCTAAATGTTCTTTAGAAGATTATATCTCTGAAAACAATAATATATTGGCGGTTTAACCTCAACTACCATATCGAGAAGACTTACAATACACGTTTTTGATACCAGTTCCATAGCACAACATCTAAAAAAAAACGTGAATTTTGGAAAATTCCTATCAAAAACAACAATATTAGAATAACAAAATAAAAAGCAAAAACTACAGATTCTCGTGTCACTACATATATGGAATATACGACTCAAACTCAATTAATTTTAAAACCAGTGTTAATGTACTTAAATGTCTTTAGCTACTGACGCTATTTATAGAAACAGATTTGAAAAGTAAACTCTACACAATACACCAATATAAACGCTCATTCTTACAAAGTAGTAATGTACAAACAAAAGTTACATCACTTTTGTAATACAGCCTCGCCTGATGATGTCCTGAGGTTGGGCAGAAATATCTTGGGAAAATAACTAAATATGGAAGGTTTATCAACCAATTCCCTCCGAATATCATAAGATCAATACGGCAATTCGAAAGGATTAACAAAAATATGTAGATATAAAATGTCTATATTGTTCAATCAAATATATATATATATATATATATATATATATATATATATATATAATTTTAAGTGATGACATAAAAATAAAAACAGGTTATAAATTGAGGATTCTTCTGAGTTTTATGTTGCCTATTATAAAGTGAGCTGCGATTTCTAATTATAATTTTTTTTTCTGACTCATCAATCCCAATGACACTTTTCGATCCCATATAGGATTACATATTCACACCTTGCAAGTGTATACATAAACATTTTAAAATATTCTTTGTGTGGTACATATCAATAATAGCGCCTATACACATATGTGTGTATGTGTGTATGATAGAGAGAAAGAGAGAGAGAGAGAGAGAGAGTGAGAGAGGAGGGAGGGAGAGAGAGAGTAAGAGTTATGATAGGGTAGACTTATGGCATCGCTGTTTTATGTATGAAATGGTAATCAAATTATTAGATAAATGATTTTCATTTTACACATTAATCAGGAAGTTGGTGCAGAAAGCAATATAACTTATTTTTCAAAAAGCAATCTTAATGAGACTGATCTTTTTTTCTGGATTCCCACTCTCATTTAAAATCAGCTGATCAATATTGGCATTGGACACCTGGGAAAAATTTAGTTCATGTTTCCTTTTCAGAATTCATTTTCATTGTATTGCTCTAAAACTGTTTTCTTTAGTGTTTCATGATAATGAAACACCAGATCCTATGATTGGTCAAACTTTAGAGAAATGAACTCTTTGATCTTCCGAGTCGAGAGTTAAATAGAACCGCAACTGTCCTATAAATATGGCTTAGGCATTACATAATACACACAGGCTGATATATTATTAAACAAAAAAACCAAACCCAACCAAGGCAAACCAAATTAAGCATTTATTTCCAGATATTATACGAAAGATTCGAAGATAGAAAAATACTGAATGGGATTCAACCATATTTACCGACCCCTCCACTCAGGGAGGATATGACACCAGGTCAATTTTTAAGCAGAATTTAGCAGGTTTCAATTCAGAGTTTTCCTTCTCTTAGACTAATTGCCTCACCAAGGCTGAAGAACCCAGTCTGCCCAACTATTTACCCATAGCTGGTGGGCGAATGATTAAATTCATACCTTTCCCAAGGGTATTAGTGCTATAGTGAAGTGAAAATCAGTTTCGTTCTGGATGTGAACTTGTATCACCGTGTCCATTTCCTACGACGATAAACATTACACTACGTGCTCCTCTGTTTGAATGGGATTCAACTATTACCAGATTCAGTATGTTCTGGATGAAGGTGGAAGACTTTGACCAAAAAGATCAGGTTACGACTCAGAATAATTTATTGTTTTGATTTTATGATGTTAAGAAAAAAATCGGGTACAAAATTTTATCTTTCAATCTTCGATATTAATTTACAATTATTTTATGCCACATTTAGAGATTTATTCACCCTATTGGTGGACGTATTGGCCAATGCAATTGTTAATCACCAGCAAGAAAGATAGTCTCGTACTTACGTACAGAAGCGTACACAAAAAATATGAAAGTGTTATCTTGTTAATTAATTATTACGGCATTTTTTAAATGAATTCTATATTTCTAACTTTCAAGAATGTAGGTTTCTTTCTGAGTTCTTTGTATTGAGAAGATAACCAGTCAAAGAGTAGGAAACTCTAAATTCGAACCAGTTTTACATCGCTTAAGACTTGGCCTTGTGTCAGATCCCATTTGTGGCAGAGAGATAACGTAAGTTCGTACATATCTTTCTTGACTATTATCTTCATGTTGATTAATTTTTGTATTTACCTAAAATTCATGCAAGGAGCTGGGTGCTAGAAATGGTCAATTTCTTTTAATCGGGGTAAAGCTGGTTTGAATTCGAAGTGTTCATTTTCCTAGAGCGGTAAAATAAACAAGGCTAAAAACAATATGCCCACCAGTTTATCCATAGATTTGAAGTGCTGAAAAGATATGAATCCATGGCTTTCCTCAGGGAATTAACTCAGAATGGTACACAATTAACAATATCCAAGATTTTAAATCGCTTCACCAATTCCATTTCTTAAGACGATATGTGATTCAAATAATCACAAAAAACCTCATTCATAAAAAGGCTTTGAAAAAACATTTGTTAAAAAAAACAATATGTAAAAACTCTTTTTATAAAAGGTTTTAAGAAATTGATAAGCTTTGAGACATACACAGAGTTTTAGAAATGTTTATATGGTGTTGAAATCTAATAGCTTGACAAAATTTTATTGAGATAATCTCAAATTCAGAAAGAACAGATAATTTGATATTAAATGTTTAGACACCTCTTATTTTCCATTGAACAGATTTTCTTTTCTGAAAAAGAAAAAAGAACATGAATTGAACTGGAAATAGACTTTCGATACAGTTTTACTCAAGTTGTCAAAATTTGAGATCATTTGAACAAGAATTGATCTATTCATTTGATTCTGCATGATATCCATTTTTTAAAAAAAGAACTGTTTATCTCAGATGATCACAACAAATTTAAAACACTCGGTATATTGTGTTTGAATTAATGCTTTACAATTTTTTCCGTCCACTTTTTAATTTGACGGTTCTTTCCACTTAATATACACAGCTTATCTTTTAAATTCTAAAAAAAATGTTGTATAAAGCTAGTTAGAAGAAACAGAATATTTTTCTCGCGTTTTTTAATTTCAATAAAAACCATAAGAGCATCTTTTTTCTTTTTAACTATAAATATTGTTAATTATCAAAAATGCACTCGACTGTATATTACATGCATTTCCTGAATTTAACATTTGCGATCTCTTTCCACAAAACTTCTCTGATAAATCAAAAAACATTATTTAAAAAAACGCAAAAGAAATCTTGTATTCATTTTGTTTTCAAACTGGTTGAATATTATCACGCTAGCTTCTTTTTAAAAGAAGAATGATTTTATATATAATAACAACAGTAACAAGAACAACAGCAATAATAACGATAATAATAAATTCGAATCAAAGAGAACATAAAAAAGCAAAGAGAGACGAATTACTGCGAATAGAAAGAGCACAGACAACATAAAGATCCACAGTAAAACAACAAGGAAACAGAAATGTGAAGACAACAGCATTATGAATATTGCAAGCGACAAACTGACGAAATCTCATGTAAGAAAACACGGAAATGGCTAAGAAACGGACATTTTAAGAGAGACACTAAATTTCTTCTGATAGCAGCACAAAACAACGCAATAAGGACCGTGTTGTAGCGAAAATAGATAAGACGAAAAAGAATAGCAATTGTCGGTTAGAAGATGATTGAGACGAAAAGATTAATCCTCTGATAGGCGATTGCAGCAAACTAGTGCAAAAGAATTATAAGACTAAACACAACTGGTTGGGGAACATAATCCACTGTGAACGGTGCAAAAAATTGAAATTTCTATAAACTATCAATTGATACATGCACAAATCCTGATCAGTCCTGGAATTATGTAACGTGCAAATTTCTCGGGGATTTTGAACAAGAAAATATCCCTTAATTTCGGCTAGAAAACCAGATAATTACCAAAGAAAAAAAATAAGAAGACATGCCGAATAGTGGGTTTTGCAGTTTTGGCAGACAAACAATAAGAATATAGTCAGGATATTGAAATGGAATTTAGTATGAAATGTACAACGTTTATAATGAGAAGCGGAAAAGACAAAAACGGAAGGAAGAGAACGACTAAACGAAGAAAGGGAAGGGTACAAGTACTTGGGAATATTAGAAGCGGACAATATCAAACGGGCGGAGATGGAAGAAATAACTGAAAAAAATATCTCAGGCGAATGACCACGTTTCTCAAAACCATGTTCTGCAGAAGGAATCTCATCAACAGGAAAAACACCAGGACTGTTCCTCTCTTAAGACACTCGGGACCATTCTTAAAATGGGCGAGATATGAACACGAACACAGAGGATAAGAAAACTAATGACGTTGTATTATTCCAAGAGATGACGTAGGTAAACTTTATATGTTAAGAACCGAAGGATGAAGCTATCACGCCAGCATTGAAGATAGTGTATATATATCAATACAAGTCCTTGAAGACAACTTAAAACAGAGCATAATTATAGCAACCAGGTGCCCGTGGTGTAATGGTTATCGTCGTAGGAAATGGACACGTTGATACGAGTTCAAATCTTGGACGAGACAGATTGCATTTCACATAGCACTAATACCCTTGAGAAAGGTATGAATCCAATTATTCTCCCTCCAGCTATGGGTAAATAGTAGAACAGACTAGGTTCATCAGCCTTGGTGAGGCAACTAGTCTAGGAGAAGGAAAACTCTGAATTAAAACCTGTTAAACTCCGCTTAAAAAAATGACCTTGTGTCATATCCTGCCCGAGCGGAGGGGTTGGGTAAATATGATAATTATAGCAACCAGAAAAATCACAGGCAACATAATACTTGGAAAAATAACTAGCAACAAGAAATTGGAGGAGAAACAACTGTACGGATATGACAAGCGTCAAACCGATGAAATCAGACACGTTAAGGCTTAGGCTCGGCAAAGAAAGGAAACCTTAGAGAAAAGCTGAATCTCTTTCAATAGTAGCGTAAAACAATAATATAAGGACCAATTATATAGAAGCGAAAATAGGTAAAACACAACAAAATAGCAATTGTAGGAGATACAAACGATTAATCACAAAATAAGTGAATGCATCAAACTCTCACAAAAAGAGTTCAAGATTAGACACGCTTGACTGGGGAAAGTGATTCAATGGGAATTGTTCAAGAAACTGAAATTTAATCCTACTGCCAAATGATATATGTACAAACAAGAATCCGTCTAAGAGAACGAGACACCCTAAATTCTCTGCGATTATATTTTGAGATAGAAACATATCACCAAATCAGGCTAGTCATAATCATACTTTAAAAAAGAAAACCAGTCAAATAGTAGGATTTGGCTTCCCAGTCGACGACTGAGTGAAAATCAAGCGAAGCGAAAAAAGAGACTAATACTTAGATCTTGCCAGAGAACTAATAAAGCTTTGGAATATGAAGGTAACGGAGATACCAATTCTAATTGATGCGCTCTGAACGATCCTTAAAGGCTTAAAAAAGAGGGCTGGAGGAGTTGGAAATCGGGTGAAGAGTCGTGACCATCAAAACTATTACATTGTTGAGGTCAGCCAAGTTACTGAGAAGAGTCCTGTTGACCTGATGTGACTTGCTGTCTCTCAGACTCCATTGAAATACATCCAGTTAATGGTAGTGTTAAAAAACTCGCAAGGAATAATAATAAAAATAATAATAAAAACTGAAAGAAAGTGAAAAGAAGCCATAGTATCTGGATCTTGATAAGGAATGGAAAAAGAAACTATGGAACATGAAAGTGACAGTTATATCAATTGTGATTGGTGCTTTTGGTTCAGTAACAAAAGGATTATTAAAGCGACTGGAGGACTTGGAAGTTGGAGGACAAGTGGAGACCATCCAATCTACGGGATTATATGGGATGGCATGAAAACCGAGAAGAGTGCTGAAGACTTGAGGAGACTTGCAATCACTCAAACTTCAGTGAAAGAGCATCAGCTAAAACTGATGTTAAAATATCTGTAAAAGTAAATAATAATAATGAAAATTAGCTCAGACTCGAATAAAGTGCCAGCAGATAAATGTGTTTAGAAAAAAGTTGTTAGGAGTATTAATTACAATGATAATAATTGGTGGGAAGGGTGATCAAATGGGAATTATGTAAAAGTTAAAAAATTTGATCATAGAACCAAATGGTATATGCGCAACCAGAATTAGTATTAGATTATAAGAAACCATGAAATTATCTGTGATTTTCAAGTATAAATAGATTACCGAAACCCGGTCAGACTGAGTGTTAATTAATAAAAGAAATGAATAAAATGCTATCTTGGGAATTTTTGCGTCTTGTCAGCGAACTTAAAAGTTTTTGAACATGAAGCTAACTGTGATACCAGTTGCAGTTGAAGCACTCGGAACGGTCAAACGTGCCTGAAAAAGGATCATGAGGAAATGAAAATAACTCAGATAATCGAAACCATCCACTCTACAGCATCACTAAGAACGGTTACAATTCTGAGAAAAGAGCTGAGAAGACTTGTTGTCACGCAGGCTCTAATGAAATATCACCAGCTATCGCTGACGTGAAAAGTACAAAATATTAAAAACTACAAAACAATAAATTGATCATAAGATAGGATTTCTCAGTATAGATGGGATCCATTTGACTGCTAATAACTCTACTACTAATAATATAGTGTTCTTTCTTTGTTTCAGATTCAAAAATAGTATACAATGACGGTATTTGTCCCCAGTTTTACCAAGCAGACTAGTGTGGCACAAAGCCTTTTTTAAGGAGGGTCTAGGCGTAGGGCCGTAGCCCAGACGCACCGGCAGCTCCAAAAATTCCTTCGGCCTCATTGGCATTGTTCTAAAAAGTGGTACTTCAGGCGCCAGTAGATAAACCTAATCCCTCCAAGGAGGATTAAAGCCTGTGGGGACAGCCCCTGAGGCTCGAGGTATATTCAGAGACGTGACACACCTGAGCAGATCCATGCCACGAATACTACGGCCGGCCGAAGTGTGACCCATCTACTGGATTCAGTTGATTAAAATTGTATACCCTAACGACTCGGTCACAATAACTTGAACAAGAGAAGAAAAATATTTTGAGTCACTACTTATTCGAAGAGGGAATCATTCAAAACTGTCTAAAAAAGATGCAACTGATTAATATGATAGTGATTTATTACGGAGACAAGTAACTTAAAAAACGATTGCATGTCCTAAAAGCTGATATAATAACAATTTAAAAACCTTAATTTGATATCTCTAACTCAAAGCATGTATTTTTACAGGACGTGTTCCAAATGACTGGCCTTGTGCTTGTCTCAGTAGTAAAACAATATCATATTAATTGGTTGCTTCTTTTGTAAGACACACTGTAGTGTAAATAAACAAATCGCAAATTGGATATAATATAGCCACGTAAATTAAATGACAGTTCCCATCATCCACTTGACAACAATACCTAATCAAGTATCGAACACATGGCAAGAAATTGGCAGAAAATAAGGGCCTTTCAATCTGAGTATACAGTATTCAAACTTCAGTATTCAATTTATCACCAACATTGAGCTCTCTTTATTCATAAATATAGAAAACTACAATATATATATATATATATATATATATGTGTGTGTGTGTGTGTGTGTGTGTGTGTGTGTGTGTGTGTGTCCGTTACGTTACTTTGGGCGAACTGAAAGTCTTTCCCCGGTATATAACAATCAACAGCATATCTATTTCAATGTATGTTTTGAACACTTACCTGCCTAAGATGGTTTCGTCGACTATATATCTTTTTTTTGTTTTAACAGATCATCTTAGTTTTGTTGCCGGGAACTTCGTGAGCTTGAAATATGTCGTATTTTGATATGAAGAAAATAAAAAAAAAACGTAATAATCATTCCATTTATACGCATTCCCAGAAATCTAATTCTTCAACTAAACGGCAAGTATAATTTCAACCTCACAAAGATTCTATCTCTGGGTTTTTCATATCATTCTATAAATTTTACTACTTTTCGTCGAAAATAATTCATGGTTCAGTAAAATCCAGCAGTTTTGCAGTAATTGTCGTGGAAAATCGCTTAAGTATTTTTAAACCACTATTTTGACTGGGTTAAGTGTGAGTTAGACCTTCCGGCCAAGTGCGATTTTGAAAGACCAGATCATTAATTGAATAAAAAACCTTATCGTATTTTGCTTGTTATTTTAGTCTATCACAAATTATTATCGATGAAACCCGGAAGGTCACAGCATTTATCATAAGTAATTGTATTACTGACCGTTTTCAAAATCGGTATTTTTCTCTTAGTCGCTGATAACAAGAGTTTCCGACAAATTACGCCTATTAAGGCATACACTAATAATTCATTGAGAATCATCATCATCATCATCATCATTATAATCTTTATTATCAGTATATAACTCGTACTATTTACACTAGCCGATGTACTTGTCTATGCAGGGAAAAATGTCAAGACTTGCAATGTATCGGATTATTTTTCAATACTTGTTATCAAATAAAAATGTACTCTGGACGGTAACAATGGGAATTTTTATATCAACAAACAAAACTGCTGAAAGGAAGAAGTTTCTTGTTTTATACCTATATATGTCATGAAGTTAAAATCATTAATAATAATTTTCAGAGTTTTTTTTTTTGTTTTTAATTTAGAAGAGTTCCACCGAAGAGATTTGCCAACTTCAGTATTTTTTGTGTGTGCATTTGTACAGTTAGTCCTATTAATTTTGGTCCAGTTTAAAGAACTATCTTATTAGCAATGATAAGTGATTATGATATAATATTTTATTATAAGGATGCTTGGTTTTCTTGTAAATTTCATGTATGTACGATGTAAGATATCGTAGAGGAGCATAATTTACTGACGAGCATTGCTTATTGTTAAGAGAATATTTTTTTATCGCGGATATTCACATTTTTTGAGTATCTTTATCAGTCTTTATGATTTTTGTTTATATTTTGATATTGTTGTCTTCTTTTGTTAAGCTTTTTCTTGTTTTTCAAAAAGGGGCTGTTTATTATTTTAGTGTTTTCGAATGTTTCAAAGTGCAATAGATATACAATGAACCGCAGCCAATAATTTCAAAAACACTCATTAAAATGGATTTTTTTCTCTTTATACACATTTTTACACCAATTGTATTCATTTTTCTGGAGCCTGGGTGACAGAAAGCCTTCTCAGGTCCCCAGTACTTTTCTGTGCATTTAAGCCGATTTTGAGAATGTAAAGGTCAGGATAGCTGCGATTTTTTTTTCAATTTCCAATTTCGTCAGTCCTTTTTTCAAACCTTTGGAGATTGTTCCAAGCAAACCAATAACAATGCGTATAAACATCACACTCATATTACACAGCTTTTTCCACTGATTGCGCGCACAAAACTGCAAAACTGCTTAACTCACTCGATAGTAATCCTTTTTTTTTTCTTTACTAACAATGGGTCTGCTCTTCTATCCGGGATTAAGTAATCCGTTGAGATCTCAAAATCACAGATAATTTTATGTCTCATTCTCTGGGACGGAATCGACTTCGTTCATATACCATTTAGTCTTATATTTAAATGTTAATCTATGGCACAATTCCGATAGATCACATTTCCAAATTTCCAGTCGTTTTTTAGTCTAGTTTTCTTTTTGTGATAGATATCTGCACCAGCTTATGTGATTAACCGTTTCATATCTGTCTACACATAATCTTGCTATTCAAATGCGTATTATCAACTTTTGAATTGATATAATTGTCATGATTTGGTGCTGCTATTAGCAAATATCAATTTTCTTTTTGGAGGTTTCTCTTTTTATGTCAGGTTCAGGACTTTTCGTGTGCAATCTCAGCAGTGTGTCTGTCACCTCGAGTAGCCGTACTGTCGTATGTCGACCCATTTTCGTTTTCTGGTTTTTCTAGCTTTTCTGCTTCATCTTTTATTGCAATTGCTGTATTTGTATCTGTAATAGATCTTTCATTGATCTTTTAAAAGTATTTTCTGAGTACTTGTATCGATGCTTCTACGCAATTTTCAAAACTAGCAAAACCTCTTTCTTCTTCTTTTCTTGGCATATACAGTTTGTCTACGCAAACTCTTCGGTTTAAAGCCTTGAGCATGGCCAACAATTTCCTCGGCTTAGATCTATTTGTCTTAGTTCCTACATTTTTTCCTTTTAAGGTACAGTATGTAATAAAATGGGTGCCACCCAAACGAGTTTACTTTCGAAGAAATGTCTACTGCAGAGCTTGGTTTCAAGAATTTGTCTTGTTATTTTCAGGAAAACTTTGATTTCCTTTCATCTATACTTATTTAATGGTGCCTGCTTCCAATAGTCCAAAGTAATTGTAATATCCTTCCATCCAACCGTTCTTTTGTGGCATTTTGTCTGCAGCCCACGCGGCATCGTCTGCATAATCATTTGACCCTATGTCGTATTTGAAGATTTTTAGCAGGTTAAGATACATGTGTCTGAGACGGGTTAGCTGAGGAAGAAAAAAGAAGACGAAAAAAAGAAGTTAAATTAATTTGTTTACCAGAGGAGTGTTTTTTATGGTTCTTCGCAAAATAATGGTTTGTGGAATCCTCACTACCACTATATAGGTGGTTGGCAAAATTCCTTAAATTAAAACTAAACTAAGCCGACTGCAATGTATCTCTGTATCTCTCTTTGGTACTATTATATATCTCCGTATATCTTCTTTGATACTATCATATATCTCCGTATATCTTCTTTGATACTATCATATATCTCCGTATATCTTCTTTGATACTATCATATATCTCCGTATATCTTCTTTGGTACCATCATATATCTACGTATATCTTCTTTGATACTATCATATATCTCCGTATATCTTCTTTGGTCCTATCATATATCTCCGTATATCTTCTTTGATACTATCATATATCTCCGTATATCTTCTTTGATACTATCATATATCTCCGTATATCTTCTTTGATACTATCATATATCTCCGTATATCTTCTTTGGTACCATCATATATCTACGTATATCTTCTTTGATACTATCATATATCTCCGTATATCTTCTTTGATACTATCATATATCTCCGTATATCTTCTTTGATACTATCATATATCTCCGGATATCTTCTTTAATACTATCATATATCTCCGGATATCTTCTTTGATACTATCATATATCTCCGGATATCTTCTTTCATACTATCATATATCTCCGTATATCTTCTTTGGTACTATCATATATCTCCGGTTATCTTCTTTGATGCTATCATATATCTCCGAATATCTTCTTTGATACTATCATATATCTCCGTATATCTTCTTTGATACTATCATATATCTCCGTATATCTTCTTTGATACTATCATATATCTCCGTATATCTTCTTTGGTACCATCATATATCTACGTATATCTTCTTTGATACGATCATATATCTCCGTATATCTTCTTTGATACTATCATATATCTCCGTATATCTTCTTTGGTACCATCATATATCTACGTATATCTTCTTTGATACTATCATATATCTCCGTATATCTTCTTTGATACTATCATATATCTCCGTATATCTTCTTTGGTACCATCATATATCTCCGTATATCTTCTTTGGTACTATCATATATCTCCGGTTATCTTCTTTGATGCTATCATATATCTCCGAATATCTTCTTTGGTACCATCATATATCTCCGTATATCTTCTTTGGTACTATCATATATCTCCGTATATCTTCTCAGTCTTTCTGCGTGTCTCTGTCTCTGTGTTCCATTCTTTCGTCTTCTCTGCCGATCTCGGCATCAGTCGATTCTCATCACATCTCTGTAGTTTTTTGTAGTCCCATCTTTTCAGCCTTTTGGCATTTCTGTATATCTGCTCGTGTCTGTATCTGTTCAATCCCTCTCTATCCATTTTGCCTGACCATTACTATATCTGTTCTGTGGTACCTTCCACTTTATATCTGTTCTCCATTCACTAGTCCCATCTACCTGTATCTATTCTCTCCAGCAGACTCACTATACTTGTGTATATGCAGGCGTGAACATTCCTATTTCCGGACTTTTGGTCACTCATTGACTGGACATAAAAATATTGCCAGATGATATGTCAACAGGAGACCCTAAAAACGTGTTAATAAAACTGGAACACTTTTAAATCTTGGCTGCACATTTTTCTGGTTATCTCCACTTTTAATTGTAAGCGTTGGGGATTAGTGGTCCACGCGCTAAATACGAACGGTCACACACATTCTAAATAACCCCCAAAATATGTCTCGGCCATTATGTGGACATATGTATATATATGTATATATATATATGAGCATATCATCATCATCTTGTCGTGCCCCTAGCACGGATATCACTGACCCTTTCTCGCCACGTCTCCCTATCGTTCATCGCTTCCGGCAGGTCCTCAGTGCTACACCCCGTATCCTCACAGAGTTGCAGTATGTAGGTTCGAGCTGGTCGCCCTGCTTCTGCTCGGCCATGTGAAGGGGTCCATAGTAGTACATCACGTATGAGCTCGTCCCTACTTCTCCAGCAGTTTTCTGCATGTCTGGTTCGTCTGATTTTCATAGTTTTCGTAATGAGTGGGAGGTGGTTGTACAGCTGCTGCTTTGTGGGGTGTTGCCTCCAGGACGTGTTTAATATTGCTCGCAGCATTCTTGTGTAGTTGCCGTCAAGCTTTTTTTTTCCAGTTCAAAGTAGTTATCCCCTTTGAAATTCATTCTGGTATGATTTATAATTATTTTTTACAAGTTAATTTACTCCAGTTTTAATATGAGTTTAAATGATAGCGAGTCTACCAAGTAATATTCTAAGTATTCAAGATGTTTTAAGCAATTCTGTTGAGAGGATGGCCTCGATTCATCCACTGATTTTCAACCTAACCAACATTTTTTTGCGGCCCAAATTCCCATATTTTACAAACTTACAATAATATTTGAGCTGTAATTTAGGTGGTAAAACCGACAGTTATAAGTAAATGTGGGGCTCCATAAATACACACACACACACACACACACACACATATATATATATATATATATATGCGCGTGTGTGTGTGTGTGTGCGAATGTTGAAATGTTCTTCCAGTGATATGATTTCTTTAAAACTTATTTTTCATTCGTTTACTATGAGTTAACGAAACTTGGGAAATGATATCCCAAGTGTGCTGAAGTGCACGAAGAACAGAGGCTAATATATCGTTCGTTTTCTGGTCGTTGATCATTCACTTGTTAAACTGGGTCAGAACATTTGACCTCTCTTTGTACTTTTCTAATGGTTCAAATTTAAATCCTGGAAAAGGCTTTTTGCCTTTCACTTATCTTTTCGGTATGTATGTGGAAACATTTGGGCAAACTGGATTCTTTAGTTATACTACGGAAACCTGTCTTAGAGAAGTTAAACTCTGAATTCTTACTAGCAGTTATAATTGTAGTTAGATACTGACTCAGTGTCGGATTACTCCAGGTTTTTTTCCCAACTTTTGAAGACCGTTCAAAGCACACTAAATACAACTGGTATTACAGCCACCATCATGTTCCACATTTTTCTTCCTTCAGTTGCAAAGTCTAATTTATTTACTTATATTTCCCTTTTTTGCATCTTCATTCTGTGGTTAATTGGGATGGTGAAATCTAGAGAAATTTCTTCTTCTTCTTCTTCTTCTTCTTATTATTATTATTATTATTATTATTATACTCATTAGAGTTTTTCACATCAGTTTTAGCTGATGGTCTTTCACTAGAGTTTGAGTGACAGCAAGTCTCTTCAAGTCTCCAGGATTCTTCTCAGAATTCTGGCCGTTCTTATAATGGGGTAGTTTGGATGGTCTCCAGACGTCCTCCAACTTCCAAGTCCTCCAGTCTCTTTAATAATCCATTTGTTACTGTCCCAAAAGCACCTATCATAATTAGTATAATTGTCACCTTTATGTACCATACTTTTCCTTGCAAGACCGAGGTACTTATCCTTCTTTTCACAGTCTTTCAGTTTTATTCTGGGGTCAACCGGGAGGAGAGCAAAGTCAACAATTTTGCAAATTCTTTTTTTTTTGTTGGATATTATAAGGTCTGGTCTTCTGGCAGAGATTAGGTGATCTATCAGTATGTCAAAGTCCCATAGGAGTTTATGTGTGTCATTTTATAGGACAGATGCTGGATTGTACATATACTATTTGTTATTATGGTCAAATTTAAATTTTTTGCACATCTCCCAGTGGATCACCTTGCTCACCCAGTCGTGTCTAGTCTTACATCCCTTCTGTGCTAATTTGCTGTATTCGCTTATTATGTGATTGAATGTTTCGTTTCTATCACCACATAGCCAACATTTGCTATTTTGTTGCGTCTAATCTATTCTCGCTTTGATATGATTGGTTCTTATGGCGTTGTTTTGTGTTGTTTTTAGGAGAGATTCTGTTTCTCACTTAAAGTTTCCTTTTCACGCCATGTCCAGGTTTTGTCGTGTGAAATGTTGCTTGTTTTCACACCAGCATAAGCTGATGATCTTCCACTGGAGTTCGAATGACAGCAAATCTTTTTCAGTCTCCAGGACTCTTATCAGTATTTTGGTCGATCTTAATAATACTGTAGTTTGGATGAACTATACTTGTTCTCCGATTTCTAAGTCTTTATTAAAATGTTGAGGATTTAATTACAATTGGTAGTAACCTTTATATTCTATAATTTTTTCAGTCCTCTGGCAAAATATTGGTAGTTATCTCTCTTTTGAGTTTCTTTTAATTATACTCTGTGGTCCGCCGATAAGGCAAAGCCCACTATTTGACAGGTTTATTATTATTATTATTATTATTTTTTTTTTTTTTTTTTTTTTACTATCATTAAATCTGCTTGTCAGGCTGAGATTTGGTTAACTGTTTCTATCTTAAAATCCAAGGGAATTTTATGCCCTTCATTCACGAGGGCAGATTCTAGGTTATACACATATCACTTGCTTACATACACAACTTTCTTTTTTTTTTTTTTTTTGCACAATTCCAAGTGGATCACTTTTCTCCCCCAACCGTATGTATAGTCCTATATTCTTTCTACGCTAATTTGCAGCATTCAGTTAATATGAGACGAATCATTTCGCCTCTCTTTCCACATATTTGTGATTGATCTTTTTGTTTATATCACCACATTACCTACAATTCATATTTTGTTGTGTTTAATCTATTTTCGCTTTAATGTATTTCTTATGGCGTTGTTTTCGGCTTCGATTCGGAGAGATTCTGTCTGCTTATTAAGATTTCCATTTCTTAGCCATGATAAAGTTTTATCGTGTGATATTTTGCTTGTTTGCCACTTGAAATATTCATATATTTGTTTTTGTTCCCATTTTTTGTTTCTTAGTTATTGTTGTTCTGTTGATCCTTGTGTTGTTTGAGTTGTTAGTGGTGGCTGTAAATGTAACATTCCTGACATTTTATCGATGTCTCGACGCTATCTTCAATGTTAATGGGTCCTCTTCCTCCTTCTTTCCTTGACCTATATAATCTATACCATTTCTGGGATATAAGGCCTTATGCATCGTCATGAGTTTTCTTGTTATCTGGTTCATTTATTACAGTTCTTCCCTCGTCCACTTTAAAAATGGTACCGAGTGTCTTACAATTGGAACAGTCCAGGTGTTCTATAGCCACATAATACTTATACATATGCATGCAGAATCATAACGATGACACAATAAAGACGAGCGACATAGTTCTTTAGAAAAATATACCTCTTTATTTGAAAGGGTTCGAAAGGGTTACTAAAAGTTTTACTGTGTGAGAGGTGAGTTGGAGGCTGAACAGAATTGACCCCCATTCTTATGGCCCTAACAACGTTTTTTACCCGTTCTCCTGGGCTGCTCGACCGGGGGCCTAGGGGCCCAGCCTCTCTGAGACATGTTCCTCATTCCAGCATCTTCTCTCCAACTGATTTGAGGCTCTGAACTTCTCTCTACAGTATCTTATCTCCAACTGGTTTGAAATTCCTGTCACCGGGGTTATATAATAATTTGACCCCCACTTTTCTTCCTGCGAGCGTCACAATTTCGCACTCAATTCAACCCCACGACAGTCAAGGTAATATCCTGATATTCCTCGACCGGATGCACCTGTTATTTACACAGGTGCATTTTCATATTTTGACAGCTTGGCCGGGTCGGAGGTCAATATACAACACAGGTGTTTACCCCTTTGATTATATTTCAGACATATAGTTTGGTTTCAAACAGTTTTCTCGTCCTCCTACGTTATTCTGTTTTGGTATTTTCATTTACAATTGCTTGTTGGTGTACGCTCCTATATTTTCAAGAACTTGTAAGTTTCTTTTTCTCCGAGCGTTCTGATTTTTTCTTGATTTGGTAGTTCTATTCCTTCAGTTAATTGCCTTTTTACCCATCTCATAATTAGCAAGGCCATTTTTTCTTTGCAAAATTCTATCTCAATATCCTGATTAAAAAAAGAACAGTCAACATTCATAGGATGTGGAAATAATCTCCTATGTTTGTTATCTAGGGAATAACCTGTCGATCATATCACCCAAACTAGCTGTCTCGGTCACACGTAAAATTTGTTTTTGCATGTTTCATGGTTTTTATATTGTGGCTTTTCGAAAACCAGAGTTTGTTAACTATCTGCGCTCATGTGAGAGATATGAGTAGGTATCCTTAAAAAGTAATTTTAGTGGATATGTGAAGTTTGAACTTAGAGTCCCGAGTTGACTCGTTTTTTTTTTCCCCATTTTTTGTTTGCCTCTTGCTTTTGATTACACCTAAGATTTTGTACTTTAAATCCTGAACTATTTTGTGACATTGTGATTTTGAATTTGTGCCTTAATGTTACTTAGTTGGTTTCAATTAAAAGATTAGCTTTTTGACTTGCATGATAATTCTATCTTTATTTTATGTTACTTTATCCTAACATATGCCTCCCATTCATAACCACCTCAAAACACTCTAGTTATCCGGTCGGTTTGGGCTTTAGAATACGCCGACAACTTTTCTGCAAATGGTTAAGACCCCACCCAAAAAGAGTGTTTTAGATATGACACTAAACAATCTGATGGTGAGGTTCCAATAACGCTGGAGTTTCGGGTAATGCAGAGTACCCCTTCATTGCCATCGCTCCAAGGTTTACTCTAGCCCGGAGTGTAGCACTTGATAGGGTGCGATCTATGGGTTAAATAGAACTAAACTGTGTACTAATGCTAAACTAAATTGCTTGAAATAGGACTGTTTTGATATTTAAGATGTTCTTATACTAAATTAAATAGTTTGAAATAGAACTGACGCTTCGACTGGTTTCCAATTTTTCTTGTCCACTTTTCAAGCAAGTGGGGACTGTTCCAATCTTGAAAACTATAATTTATATCACCACCCCCTCATGTTCCAAAACTATCTTAGTACCCAGGCTAAGTCCAAGTATTTGTTAATCATTTTGCTCTCTTCTTTTTCCTTTCTGCTGTCCACCAGAACGGCAAAATCCACATAAGAGTAAATTAATTTTATTCTCTAGATCTTGAACATCAGTTCTGTTCTTCTGTCCAGGATTGGGCGATCCGTTTATATATCAAAGTCCCAGAGAATTTCAAACATCTCATTCGCTAGAACTGACACTGGTTTGTGCATATACCGTTTGGTAGTATGGTCAAATTGTAAATTCTTGCACTGTTCCCGGTGGATCACATTCTTCACCCAGACATGTCTTGCCTTATACTGCTTTTTTTTTTAGTTTGCTGAATTCGATTATTTTATGGTGTATTCAATAAGTTTCCACACTTTTTTGTACAGGCATTTAAAATTGTCGTAGACACTTGATAACTCAGTATGTCATTGCTGTACATTTTATAAAATGACTGACCAATTTTTATGATTTCAGGTTCAAATTAACAGCTACAGCAGGAATTGGAATACACACTACTTAAAGCCTGATTGTCATAGCTGGTTAATTTCAAAAATGCAATCTGGACTTAAGAAGAACGATATGCAATAAAATTCTGTTTTAAACTTGGAAAAAATGCCATGTGATGAAAGCTGGATCTACTGTTATGACCCAGAGACCAAGAGACAGATTTCCCAGTGGAAGCATGCTGGCTCTCCCAGACCCGAGATGGCCAGCAGAGCAAATCCACCCACAGACTTTGATGATCCCTTTTTTTTTTTGACAGCACTAGCATGATCTACATGCACTGGGTTCCCACTGGACAGACAGTCAACAAGGAATACTATGTTGTGGTTTTAAGGGAGTTCAGAAGGATATTCCGTCGGAAGTGGCCAGCTCTCTTCAAATCGGTTCAGTGGCATTTCCACAAGGACAACACACCAGTCCGCAGCTTCATCCTTGCCACAGACTATTTGACCAAGATGGGCATCAAGACACTTCCTCAGCCTCCTTATAGTCCAGACCTTGCTCGCTGTGACTTTTGCTTATTACCTAAGCTC
Organism: Sepioteuthis lessoniana; assembly: GCA_963585895.1. Classification (NCBI taxonomy): domain Eukaryota; kingdom Metazoa; phylum Mollusca; class Cephalopoda; order Myopsida; family Loliginidae; genus Sepioteuthis; species Sepioteuthis lessoniana. The sequence continues at coordinate 119,357,981 of OY757905.1, read as the reverse complement.
GGAGGCTGTCGTTATGAAACAATTGTGGAGATGAAAGAGGCTGTGACGAAGGTCATTGACACGGTCACACAAGAGAGCATCCATGGGGCCTTCCATAAGTTGTTGGAACGGTACAACAACTGCATTCCAGCCAGAGGAGATTGATTAAAAGCGGACTTGAGTTTCATCGGCATACTATCAATAAAAGTGCCCATACGAAAAAAAAAAATTATTTAATGTCCCTCGTATGTTTCTTCTTTATTTCTACATAAACTATACTTGCTAATTAGTTGCGTATAATCAATTTTTGCATTTACGTAATTGGTTCTTATGGCGTTGTTTTGTGATGCTAGAAGAAGAGATGTAGAATGTCTTTGAAGGTTTCACTTCATCACCGCTCTCCAGATTTTCTCGAGTGCAATTTTACCAGTTTGTTGCTTGATATATCAATAAAGTTGTTTTTTTTCCCATTTCTGTTTTCAAGATATTCTTGCCTTGATAGACAACCAGTTTTAGGAAAAAAAATCTCAGAAGAAATTTTAGGTTACTACGAAAATCCTTTGGCCATGTTCTGGCAGCTGATTTGATGATGTTGGTGCCAAGTTGTATTGGCTGTTGCTCAACTATGGAACAATATCGGTGCTTTTAGAAGTAGGAATCTTGCCCAGATCCAGACGCTGATCCGAGATCAACTAAAGTCATCAAATGAACAGCTGTAATTTCTGTTGGCTTTTGAAAAAGTCTAATCACTGAAAATGTCAGAATTCTTACAGTGTCCACTGACTTTTCCAGGTTTTCAACAATGCCTTCCTTTGAGAAGCTTCCAATTTTTCAAAGACTCCAATTCCTTATTTCTTTTTCAAGATGATTGGGGACCGTCCAAAGGGCATGTTCATTTTTTAATTCAAGATTAGTGAATATCTTCTTTTCAATTTTATTACTGCCGATTCAATTACGAACTGCCTTTAAATATTTTATTTGAAGTGTGATTTAGGTATTATAGTATAGTTACATTGAACATGAATGAAAACCATCTGCTTCGCAATTTCGATATTACTGATATTATCTAAGTCTATATCATAATGTTATATCATCGGCGTAATATATTTATTTTCATTGTTATAGTAACAACGTTTCGACTGTTGTAACATCTGGGTAAATACCCGTGTCGTAATACTGAAATAGTGGACTGCAGCCTCGAAGTAAACCTGTTGCAACATATGCGTAAATCAAAGTCTTAAATTGATGATATTCGAAAGCATTAAGATTGGAAGGTCAATATCTCCATTTGGGAGACATTTCCGATATCCTGTCACACCAATTTTGATTTGACGTCCATATTACTGCCAAACTGCCGGGTGGCTTTACTGTTACTTCTGAGGCATTACTGAAGATGGTGCTAGAAATATACAAGGTCGCCGAGATGTCAGTTTTATTCTTCTACGTTTCTGGTTGTCTCTGCTAGAATTCAGAAGGAAAAATGCTAACTCAAAAACTTGGGCCTGGAATTGGTCTTCTCTGTAGAAAGATAAACTACTTTCCTTTCCTTCTAGGACGGGGCCAGCTTTTATATCTATCACCGGTTTGTAGAATTCTCCCGACTCTTCAAGGCGATACCCCTGACATTTGAGAAACAGGAAGCGCATGGTCATTTCCTTTTTCTATGTTCTTTTTCTACGAGTCACTTCATGCTAGCTTAGTGTCACAGGGTCACAGAGTCATTTTTAACTGTTAAAAACACTGCCAATATGACTTGGTCATGTTACATTACACCGATCCCATCTCTGCTCGGATATATATATATATATATATATATATATATATACATATATATATATATTTACCAAACCCTCCGCTCGGGCAGGATATGACACAAGGTCAATTTTTAAGCAGAGTTTAACAGGTTTGAATTCTGAGTTTTCCTTCTCCAAGACTAGTTGCCTCACCAAGGCTGAAGAACCTAGTCTGTCCTACTATTTACCCATAGCTGGAGGGAGAATAATTGGATTCATACCTTTCCCAAGGGTATTAGTGCTATGTGAAATGCAATCAGTCTCGTCCAGGATTTGAACTCGTGTCGCCGTGTCCATTTCCTACGACGATAACAATTACACCACGGGCACCTCCATATATATATGTATATATATATTAAATAATAGCCCTTATGGTAAGAAAAAAAGAACCAAGGGATTTGAAGATGAAAATATACAACGAATCACTGTCAAGGGGGAAAATATATATATTGGGGAAAAAATGAAAAGGCCAACCTTGTCATACCAATTGAAAAAAATCAAAAGACCCGCAATTGGTTGGGCAAAAGAAAAAAACACCGTCAGGGCTACTAAGCTACAATGCAAAAAGGGCTCAATACTAAGTAGAGCAAAATAGTATCGATAATTACTTAGTGAGTCAGGAACTAACCTACCATAGTTTTGCCTAAGCGGCTGATCAGGGTACATAATATATATATATATATATATATATATATATATATATATATATATATACACTTGGTCTTGGATCGTATTAAAAAGTTATCGATCGTAGTCCAGGTGGCAAAAAAAGAGTAAAAACCCGTAAGCTTTTTCCGTTTTCCCACTTTATTAATTGGTGTTTTCCATTCAGAGCTGAATTGTATTTGAGGCTTCCAGACATCATTAAGGTAAAAAGAAAATTTCTGTAGCCGTTTTAGTTTCTTAGCTTGTAAGCTAGCTAAGAAACATATAAAACATCTCTGTTTCCATGTTGCAGTTGCCAGTTTTGCTTTCAAACTCCATTTTTAGTTTGCTCACGTGTTCATATTAACCAATCATATTCTCATCGAACCTTCGTTTTTTGGGTCGCCTCTCATACCTTTACTGACATGACACCGGCCATCGGAAAATGTCAATCATTTAGAAGGTTACAAGCTTCTTTAATCACTATTTTACATCATATTATTCTAGTCCCTCTGGAGTCGTTGATCTAACTTTTCTTTTCTTTTTTCTAACCCACTGATATACATTATTTTATTTATTATAATTACTTTCATTAATCAAGTTTTTTCCCGGAAATTTAGTTGTTTTTTTTTTTTTAAATATACTTCTAAGTTAACCCAAGCGAATCTTGATTTGTTCATCGGTATTGATAAGTCAATCAATCTAGAAAAAAAAAGGATATCTCTGAATTCAAACTAGTTCAATAATTGACCTTTTGTTCACAGCCTGTCCATACTGGAAAAGTTGGGTCATTACTTACACTTGCAACTTTATTCCAATTGGAAATTCGGAACGTTTTATTTTAAAATTGTATCGCTCACTATTGATAATAATCATTGACTTATTTTGACCTAATCTGATACATGACCAGAAATATGGGACTCCCTGCAAGAATCGAACGCCCTAAAAATGGTCTGTTAGCTTTTCTCTCAAGCTAAAACCGCGCATCTAAACATCTTTAAAAAAATAAAGAACAGATCCAAATTTTCACAAATTAGTAAGAATGTTGAATCGCATAGATTTTTTTTTTGTTTTTGTTTTGTTTTACGGCATATCAACTACAAGAGGTCATTTAATGCCGGGTAATCGCATAGAATCGAATTCAGTATTTAATCGTTAATGACACGCAACAACAGTTTATTTATTTTATAGCATGAAGACGTGTCCTTGTTATTAATAACAACAGAAGAAATATGAATTGTATTAATGTTCTTATTGAATATAGATGATGGCAGTAATACAAATCCAAGCTTCTGAAAAAAAGACATGAAAATAATATCCGTAAACATTCGGTTGAGTCCATATATCAGTTTAAATTGATATAAAACTTTCTAATAACCGTCTTTATCAAACTGCCACAAATTGGTTTGAGTTTTGGACAGTAAAAGGAAATCAAATCTAGAAGAATCGAATCAAAATAAGCATAATTAAATTTCCTTTTAAACTAAATTTAATTTGATCCAATTCGAAACGAGAAGCGGCAGCCGTTCTTGGCAAAAGCCGATTTTTGACGGAACAGGCAACCATTTCTCGATATTTTAGACATGGTGACGAGAAGGCAGACACGGCATGATTATTAAAAACTACAATGAAATAGTCTCTTTCAGTAAATGTCTCCAACCCGACATAATTTACAACTCTACGTTGTATTTTCAATAAATATACACGCATATACCTAAACATGTGTGCTACTATACAAACAAATAAATAAAACAAAGTACATATATTCATGCAGAATCTATATTTTGTTTACACTACTTCAATTACATAGTATATACTAATTTTTGTAGAATTATTTATATTCTAATATCTCTGTTTTCCCTACTTTAATTTAAATGCCGTGTTAGATAGATTTTAATAGCATTTCTATACATTAAGGTTTAGTTCTTTACCTTTGCATATCACATATCTCTCAGTTGAGGATGTATTGCTGCCGAAATATATGAACTGGATTTGTAATTTCTGTAGCTTGCCATTTAATCAGAAGATTGATTTTTACTACAGGATAAAAAGAAAACGTATCACGCAGAAAGCATTGGTGGATATGTCAAATGCTGAACTCCCAGAATTCTACGTTGCGCAAAAGCCCAACAGTACAAATGTATCGAGACTAGCTTTATCATTTTAGAAATACTCAGTAACCCATGTAGACGTAATCCCTTTGTAATATTTGCTGTTCAACCAGACGCAACTATATATTTGTATTTTAAATGTTGAAATTAAGAACGGCTTTAAACTTTAAACTCAATCCATTTTCATTACACTTCTTTTCTTTTCAGTATATACAGGGTATTTTAAAAACGTTAACAATTCTATCGGAGTTCCTTCTGAAACTAGTTAACAAGTTCATCAACTTAGGAAGCCGTGTCTCATCAACCGAGACAGACATAGACACGTTACTAGCAAAGGCATGGACAGCTATCAATAGGCTATCGGTCGTATGGGATTCACACCTGACCGATAAGATGAAACGCAGTTTCTTCCAAGCAGCGTCGTGTTGATACCGCTGTATGGATGCACTACATGGACGCTAACTAAACGGCTTGAGAAAAAGCTTGACGGCAACTACACAAGAATGCTGCGAGCAATATTGAACAAATCCTGGAGGTAACATCCCACAAAGCAGCAGCTGTATGGCCACCAACCAACCATCACAAAAAACTATGAAAATTAGATGAACCAGGCATGCATGACACCACTGTAGAAGTAGGGCCGAGCTCATAAGTGATGTAGCCTTTCTCATGTCCGAGCAAAAGCAAGGCGACCAGCTCGAATCTACATACAGCAGCTCTGTAAGGATACGGAGTGTAGTCCTGAAGACCTGCCGGAAGCAATGAACGATAGGGAGGCATGGCGAGGGAGGGTCAGGGATATCCATACTGGCTGCACGACAACATGATTATGAGATACATATAAGTGATGATAATATACATATCCGTAGAGGTTTATAATCAAGATGTTATTGCTTCGATGTTATATTTCATAAATCTTTCTTTGTAAATTTTTTACCATTTACTCAGGACTATACTCAGTTTCTGATGCAGGTATTTTCTCGTTTATCTTTCTTCATACTTAAAGGAAAAGAATCTACTCATCTTTAATTTCATTAACTATCAACAATCAATTGCTCAATTATCGCGAATTGGTAAAATAGGGAGTGGAATGAACAGGAAGATAGCAAAATTAAATGAATAGGTAAAATAAAATAAAAAATAATCACAAATAATTTCCTTTATCTTAAAAAAATAACCATGATACAAATAAATGTTCTTTGAATTCAGTCGGTTTCATTAACATAAGATATCAGATGATTCGGTGGTCACTTAATATTAGATTTCAAAGTATTGTACAAGATAGGGTAAAAAGATATATGAAATCATTTACAAATTAGAAATTTAAGTCGATTTGCAAGCGAGTCGGATATACCTATTTTAATATAAAAAGAACAGTTTCTTTTTATGAATACACCTGTTCAGAATGTTGTGTGTTATATTTACAGTTTTAACTCGTAAATTTTTCAGAGCTGCCCCATCACCCCCCGACACACATATTCCTATCATTAGATGGTTACTTTTTAAAATTTATATCAGCCCTTGTTTGTCGTCTGTTAATCAATGACAAAGCCTTTTTCTTATAAGAACACGTATAGTTGAGGTGGGTAAGGGGGTTTCATACCTTTCCAAAAGCTATTAGTCTAAAAGTGAACTCTTTGACACGACTAGATAGAGAACTCTTTTACTTTGAAGCCACCATCAAGCACTTATCCATCACGACGGGTATATATGTCTATTGTTAAGGGACCATTGGTTATTGTATAAACAAACTGTACACAGTATGAATAGGGTTTACAATGCGCTAACTGTCTCCTCTGTAGAAATATTAGACGGGACTTAATTTTGGTTTCTTGGGCGTGAGACTAAACTATACTTTAATGCTGAAGCCTTTGTTCCTAAGATCTTAAAAGTGGATTATCCCTTCACTGCTATTACTACCAACTTTGACCTGCTAAGATAGTACCTGTCAGACTCACATCTCTGTGTCAAAAAGATCTGTTTAAAAATTATTCCAATTCGATAACCTCTTTGTATAGGATTACTCATAACAGAAGAGTGAAGTTTGTTTTTTTATTGTCTTCTATTGTCCATTTTTTTCGTTGGTGTTTTTCAGTTTAGTAGTTGTTGTAGTCGTAGTTTGAGTACCGGAAATAAAAACTGGACAAATTTGCAGTATGCTGATCGGCTCCCCCATGTGGGCTATGAAGGGGAGCAACTGCTGATTATGGCTCATACCCATTGTTTGGGTTACACGTTGAATTAGGTTTGGAATTGTTATCTTTCATGTGTAGAATATTGTAGTTTTATCAGACCGACGGGTGGATTATAATCTGTATCCTTTTTACAGCTGTGAATAGTTACTCTTACAAAAAAGGGGCACTTAAACGGTTCACAAAAAAAGCTCCAGTTATAAATCGACTAATGCTTATCTTAGTGAAAGTTCAAAGTCCTACATTTTTTATAAACTGTTCGGTTTAAATCTGTATTCGTTATCTACTTGAGCTGATCATTGGTGCATCGATTGGCCTATAAGTGATACTACTGTTTAGTTGTGTAAACAAGATGAATTTTTAGGTATTCGCCAATGCCCGATCTTTACACAGGGTTTCAAGTATGTCAAATCATTTAACCAATCTCAAACTGTCGATGGTTCAGTCAGCTGGGAAATCTCAGCCGAGAGGTAAGACTTCCCCAACGAGTGTCTTGGATATGTCATTAAGCAATCTGGTGGGTAGGCTCCAGTAATGCTGGAGCAATAAGGAATGCGAAGTAGTCCTTCATTGTCATCAGTCCCAGGTCGATTCTTTCCCGGAGTGGTATCACTTGATAGGAATCTATGTATGGATTAAATAGAACTAAACCGTGTACTTATGTGAAACATAAGTGTTTGCAATAAAACTGTTTTTTGACATTTAAAATGTGCACTTATTCTAGACTAAATTGTTTGAAATAAAGCTGTTTTTACATTTAACTATGTGCAAACAAGAATATTGTACTTATGCTCAACTGAATAGTTTGAAATAGAACTGCTTATACGTATAAAAATGGATTTGCTATAAAATAACCTATAATGGTTGATATGCCATAAATCCAAACCAAAGCAACAATCAAACTGCAACCTTTTGGTCAACGGCTTTTTTTCCCAGAGCTTTGGTCACGTGACTTGTGGATGATAAGAGAACACTGCCATTGTTAAAATTCATACTCAAATTCTATACTACTTCACTCTTTGGTTCTTTTACCTACTTTAAAAGTACTTTTAAAAATCAAATCGAAAACGAAAAATATTGAATATTACATCGATTAGTATCGATGTAATATTCAATATTTTTCGTTTTCGATTTGATTACGTTTTTCGTTTTTGATTTGATTACGTTTTGAAATAATTGTCTTAAGTCATCATCATCATCATCATGTCACGCTGGTTGCACGGATATCCCTGACCCTCTCTCGCCACTCCTCTCTATCGTTCATCGCCCTTGGCAGGTCTTCAGGACAACATCCCGTATCCTCACATAGCTGCTGAATGTATGTTCGTGCTGGTCGTCCTGCTTTTGCACGGCCATGTGTAGGGGGTCCATAAGAGTACATCTCTTATGAGGTTGTCCCTGCTACTCCAGCAGTGTCCTGCATGTCTAGTTCGTCTAACTTGAATAGTTTTCGTGATAGGAGGCAGGTGGCCGTACAGTTGGTGTCTTGTGGAGCGTTGCCGCCAGGACCTGTTCAAGATTGCACGCAGCATTTCTTATCTAGAAAGAATGCTTGAAGCTACAATCGTTTTTGAATGATGATTATCATTTAGTACTTGGAACTGTATAATTGCTTGCAAAAGAGATCCAGACTCTGGCATTATACAAATCAACAAGGAATGACATACTTTACCAGGAAACAACGACATTTAACATGGCTATTGTCCTCGTATTAAACATGATTTCTATATATTCAATACTCGGTGTTTTCATTGAAAACGTTGTTAACGTATTTCTTCGTTGAGTTGCAGCTGATCTCATTGATAATCACAATTGGATAATGGGTTTGATAATTTACTGTATGCTCTCAAGCAGTGATTCTCAGCATGTGCCCTTAGATCAACAAGAAGATTTTAAAATTCGGCCTGGAGATTTCCAAAAATTAGTCGTTGCAATGAACAACTGTGTTTCTTTCATTCTGTTTATATGAATTGTTTTTTAAAGTTTATTTAGGTGTGACATTTATTAGAACAAAATAGATCATATGAAAGAAATTCTAATGTATATTACAGGCGTTTTGTCAAAACTAGACTTAGCTGGTTATATATATATATATATATATATAAATCCCCGAATCCAGAGTTTCATTACTCTTGTACTGGTTGTCATTCTAAGATTAAAGAGCTCAGTTTACCCAACTATTCACCCGTAGCTCGGGGGAGATTGTTGGTTGGTTGGTTGGTTGGTTGGTCTTACGGCCTACCAACCCTTTTTGGGTCATTTAACGCTGAATTAAATTTCAAACAATTCAGTTTAGTATAAGCATTTTTTTTTTTTTGTTTACAAACAGTTAAATGTCAAAACAAGTCAGCTGAAAGTCGAAGACAGATCTATTTCAAACAATTCAATTTAACATAATTATGCAGTTTAGTTCTATTTGACAATTAGATAGGACCCTGATGCTACAACTCTGGGCCAGAGTTGACCTGGGAGCGATGGTAATGAAAGTGAACTCCGTATTCCCTAAATCTCCTGCATTACTGATCCTCACCATCAGATTGTTTAATGATATATCCAGAATACTCCTTGGACAGGGCGTCTTACCCCCGTTCAGAAGTGCAGTTGGTGTATTCTACAGCCTCCTAGTCGACTGGGCATGCTTGGAAGAGAATAGTTATGTTCATATCATTCCCAAGTGTATTAGAGCTATGTGAAATCCAAATAGCTTCGACCAAGATTTGAACTCAGTTCGACGTTCCCATTTTCCGCGAGGATAATTACTGCACTAAAAGCTCAGTAAATGACTAACATATTGCAATTCGTTATTCATTTACTGAGCTTTTGGTCTATATGGGAATAATAATAATAATAATAATAATAATAATAATAATAATATCCGTTTGTATGTTAAAGTCCCATAGGAGTTTATGCGTAGAAAATGTCACTCATATACTCCTACGGGACTTTAACATACAAACGGATCTCTTAATCCCAGCCAGAAGACCAGACTTAATAATTATCAACAAAAAAAGAAAAAGAAAAGAATTTGCAAAATAGTCGACTTTCCTGTCCTGGCTGACCACAGAATAAAACTAAAAGAATGTGAAAAGAAAGATAAGTACCTCGACCTTGCTAGGGAATTGAAAAAACTGTGAAACATGCTGGTGACAATTATATCAATTTTGATTGGTGCGTTTGGAACAGTAACTAAAGGATTACTAAAGAGACTTGAGGACTTGGAAGTTGGCGCATGAGTGGAGACCATCGAAACTATAGCATTATTGAGAACGGCCAGAATACTAAGAAGAGTCCGGGAGACTTGAGGAAACTTACTGTCACTCAGACTCCGGTGAAAGACCATCGGCTAACGCTAATGTGAAAAGCTCTAATGCGTGAATAATAATAATAATAATAATAATAATAATAATAATAATAATAATAATAATTATAATAATGCGGTGACAGAGACGAAACGATCAATCACATAATAAGCAAATGCAGCAAATTGGTAAAGAGGGAGTATAAGACGAGACACGTCTGGGTCGGCAAGGTAATCTACTGGGAAATGTGCAAGAAATTTAAATTTGACCACTCTAACAAAACGTATATGCAAAACCCAGCACCTGTCCTAGAAAATGACACACATAAATTCCTATGGAACTTTGGCATACACACAGATCACCTAATCTCGGCCAGAAGACAAAGCCTTATAATAATTAACAAAAAATAAAAAAAAGAGAATTTGCAATATTGTCGACTTTGCTGTCCCAGGTCCACAGAGTAAAACTGAAACAATGTGAAAAGAAGGATAAGTACCCCGACCTTGCTAGAGAATTGAAAATGCTGAGGAACATGAAAGTAACGATTGTACCAATTGTATTTGGTGCTTTTGGTACAATAACTAAAGGATTATTTTCAGGAGGATTTGTAAGTTGGCGGACGGGTAGAGACTATCCAAATGACAGCATTACTGAGAACGGCCAGAATACTAATTAGAGTCCTGGAGACTTGAGAAGACTTGCTCTCACTAATACTCCAGTGAAAAAAACACCAGCTGATACTGATGTAAGAAACTATAAAGGAGTAAATAATAATAATAATAATAATAATAATAATAATAATAATATGATCTGTCGATAATAACGCACCATGAATTCTAGTCTTGAAACTAGAAATGTCTGTTTTTATTAATTGGTTCAGTCTTCTAAACGTTAGAAACCCTTTTTTTTTATTTTCCCCTTATTAGCCGACTTATCTACTTCCGTTCTCCTTCTGTTCTTCCTCTCACATATATATTTTTTTTATTACTTCTAATTCTTTGCCATTGAAAATTAGTATTATATTTATCTGTTGTTGCCCAAGCAGATCTCCATCGATATTTTACTTACATATGTTCATTCTGATTTTATTCTATCGTAGATAAATATTTTCCACAGCATCTTTTATAATTCTTTTTAAATTTCTATTTTTTGTTATTACGTCACTCAGTCGCTTCATTATTCACGCCGATTTTTAGTTCTTTGCATATTTTCTATTTAACTCAGCAGTAGTTTTGTTTAGATTTTCTGCTTTTAACTTTTCACTTTCTTAGTCTATCTTGTTTCTAATTTCCACTCAGTTACATTTAGGCCGGTGTTTTAATTTTCAAGTTAAAAAAAAACAAAATTTAATTCAAACTATTCTTGGCTACCAAGAGTTTTGAATCGTTCAGGCTATATTTAAATAGCAGTGAATCTTGTAAAAATCCTGAACTAAATTAAAATAAATGAATTAATGTTATGAATTAATTAACTTCTATTCATCTTTAAAGTTATTCAAATGGCTTATTCGTCTGTTGGAAAAAAGAAAACAGAGTCATCCGGTCATTGCTATGCAGTATTCTATATACTAAATTATATAACTTATATAATATTACCTTTGTCAGCTGTACTATTTTCCTTTTATTACAGCACTGGCCAGTTGTTTGGGCTTTAAATACGCCACTTTTATCTCATGATGGGAGATAATAAAAAAGTAAAGTTGGGCGACAAGAAGGCTCTGTGGTGTAATGGTTAGCAAGCTAGACTAGCAAACCTTCATGAGCGAGTTCAATTCTCATTGGGTGCCCCATTCATAAGACCTTGTGCCACATCTAAGCAAAAAGATATGTAAATTACTACTTTCCCTGAATTGCTTCACTGTAACCTTGATACGTACCTTGTATTGCTCAGTGTTAAGCAAGGAGGTATCAAATACCATTTTTGAAGTCTTTGGTATGAATAGACCTGGGATTGAACCCAGGTCTCCCGGACGATTGGTGAACCACTGGGCTAATGAGCCGGTACTCCATCAAAAATGGTATCCAGTGCATGACACTGAACTCACTCTGAGAGTGAAGTTCCACATTTTAGATTTTGGTAGTGAGGAATAAATCTTCATTGACATAACTCCCAGGTCCACTCTGTTAAGGCCAGATATGATTCAAATAGACATGTTTAAAATCGGTACTATTCAATAAGTATACATGATGGCATAGTAATGTATATTGATTTTCATTTAGAATAGTTTGTTGTACCTTTAATAGTTTACAAGTCACTTGAAACTATTTAATTGTATTTAAGAATGTCAATAATTAATTAGAAATAATTACTTGAAATCAACCGGCTCATTGATCTAGTGGGTAGAGTGTTCGCTAGTGGTCCAGGAGACCTGGGTTCAATCCCAGGTCACGTCATACCAAAGACTTTAAAAATGCTACTTGATACCTTCTTGCTTTACACTCAGCGATATAAGGATAAAATGGAGCAATACAGGGAAAAGGAGTAGTTTCCTCCCCTACACCTCAGTGTAGTAGCAATTGAAAAGTGAGCCTACTGGTCACCCTTCACTACGGTCGCCAATTTTACTTACTTATTACTTACTTGAAATCAGCGAATTATTAATTTAAATTAGGAATACTTCAAACAATACAATTGTGTGCAAATTATTCGTATTTGATTAAAAAAATTGATATATAACCATGTTAAAAACTCTTCAGAAAGAACTACTCAAAAATGTAAATATGATTGGAAAATTAAATTTATAATTTCATTTCCGGTGGCCGATATCATATAGGGAAAACTTTATACATAAAAAATCCCTCAGCTTACGCTGAGAATTAGGATGGCTCCTCGCTAAGATATCCGACAGACGTAAAATCAAGGTTGGTGTCCTCAAGGTGTAATTGTGAAACCGATGGACTGCGGAATCGTAGTAAACGAGTTAAAACTCAAATCGTGCTATTACGTTGACTTTCGGACAAATACCCTTGGGAAAGGTACGAACCCCCTTATCCTCCCAGCTATGGGTAAATAGTATCACCACTGTTCTTCTAGAAGGAAGGTTATGGCATAAAATAACCAACAAAGGTTGAAACGCCACTAAACAAAGAAACCAAACTAAACCAAGCCCATCTTGAATCATTTCGCGTATCTAGGTAAAAAAGTTGTGATACAACGACACAGTATATATATATATATATATATGTATATATGTATATATCATCATCATCATCATCATGTCATGCCGCTAGCACGGATATCCCTGACCCTCTCTCGCCACTTCTCCCTATCATTCATCGCCTCTGGCAGGTCTTCAAGGCTACATCCCGTATCCTCACATAGTTGCTGTATGTATGTTCGAGCTGGTCTTCCTGCATTTGCTTGGCCATATGCGGGGGTCCATTGGAGTACATCACTGATGAACTCATCCTCGCTTCTCCAGCAGTGTCCTACATGTCTGGTTTGGTTCGTCTAGCTTGGATAGTTTTCGTGATGGGAGGCAGGTGGCCGTAGAGTTGGTGCCTTGTGAGGTGTTGCCGCCAGGACTTGTTCAATATTGCTGGCAACATTCTTGTGTAATTGCCGTCTATCAGACCTGACCGATAAAATGAAACGCAGTTTCTTCCAGGCAGCGGCCGTGTCGATACTGCTATATGGATGCAAACGGCTATATATATATATATATATATATATATATATATATTTCAGTAATTGATTTGCCTTATTGCTTGTATAATATGACTGTAGAAATGTTCCCAAAATAATCAATTGATTTATTGAGTGATTAACTTTAATGGGATATGAAATTATCCAGGGCTATTATATGATAAGGGTCTAGGGAATCAAATATATTGTACGTTCATATTTCCATTTTTTTAAACTGTTTCATTAGAATTTTTTCAAACAGTCATACCAAATGCGAATGACTTTAAGACGCACCTATTTGACCGATAGATTGATCTCCAAGAACTACCACTGCAGTCAGAATGAACCTGAGAGAAATTACAATGGAGTAGCAATCCATATGGCCCAAGATTCCTAAAACTGAAACCTAACCACCAGATGCATTTTATTATCATACACAAAATAAAGAGCCCAGTTGGTTGGGGCAGTTGAATACACCGACAGCATATCTGCAATGGGTGAGATTACTCAATGAGTTTCCTGTGGCCCCGTCGGTTGGGGCAATAGAATACACCGACTGCAGCTCTGCAGATTGGTAAGACACTCACCTACTAGTTTTCTGGAGGTGCCCGTGGTGTAGTCGTTATCGCCGTAGGAAATGAACACGGCGATACGAGTTCAAATCCTGGATGATACTGACTGCATTTCACATAGCACTAATACCCTTGGGAAAGGTATGAATCCAATTATTCTCCCTCCAGCTATGGGTAAATAGTAGGACAGACTAGGTTCTTCAGCCTCGGTTAGGCAACTAGTCTAGGAGAAGGAAAACTCTGAATTCAAACCTGTTAAACTCCGCTTAAAAATTGACCTTGTGTCATATCCTGCCCGAGCGGAGGGGTTGCTAAATAGTACCTACTAGTTTTCTGGAGATGACATTAAACTGTCTTATTAAAAGTACCAGTAATGCTGGAGCTTTAGGCGATGCGTAATACTCCTTCGTTGCCACCAATCCCAGGTCAAATTTGGCCCGAGGAGGTAGAACCTGAGAGAGTCCTATCTGTGGATCAAATAGAGCTCTTTGACGTTTAAACTCAGAGCAAACAAAATAATTCTGCTAAATTGAATTGTTTGAAATAGAACTGTTTGATTATTTAAGTGTGCACAAACAAATGACTGATATTTTAAATGACTTGCAATGGTTGATAAACCATAAAACATGAAGGAAATAACCATATATATATTTAGTATATGTATATAAACAGGACTTGGCATTAAATAGCCAATAATAGTTGATATGCAATAAAACCGAACCAAAACACATCCTATATATTTAATATATATGTATAAAGAGGTTTTGGCATCAAATAACTTACAATGGTTGATATGCCATAAAACTCAAGGGAAATAACCTTATATATATTTAGTATATATCGATAAACAGGACTTGATATTAAATAACCTAAGGGTAGATGATGGTTTGGTTTGGTTTCTTTGTTGAATGGCACATGAACTTTAGTTGTTTTTTTAAAAGCCAAAGATATTCTCCTAGAAGAACAGTAGTGGTACTATTTAACCCATAGCTAGGGGGTATTTACCCGAAAGTGAACGTAATAGCGTGAATGGAATACGAACTCGGTTACTACGATTTCGCAGTCCATCGTTTATATGCTATAAAACCAAACCAAAATACATCCTATATATTTAATATATATGTATAAAGTGGATTTGGCTGTAAATAACTTACAATGGTTCATATGGCATTAAATTCAACGAAACCAAATCACATATATTTAATACATATGTATAAAGAGGATTTGGCATCAAATAACCTATAATGGTTGATGTGTCATGAAACAGAACCAAACCTAATAGAATAACCCTTTTATTTGGTGGGGGACTACCTACTCTGCAGGAGATCGAGTCAACGTATTCAAAGCCTCTTCGGCAATATAATCAGAAAGGTTTTAGATTCTGTTTTTATTCCCTACAATTTTAGTCTCTATTTTTCCATATTTTTGAGTTCACTACGCTTAATATGTAGTTAATTATTTTCCTCTATGAAGTCTACTTGTTTGTATTTGCTCTCCATTAGTCTGCTATCAATTTTCATCATTATGCATTGGCTACTTAGAACCTTAATTTGAACGGCTATTTGTGATTTTTTCAGCCTTCTTTGTGCAACAACATTCCTTTTACTTTACCTACGTTTGATTAATTATTCTTGTTTATTCTGTGAGAGTTTCCACACATATACAACCTGGTTGCTTTTACTGTATCCCAGTGACAACAAGTCTCTGCGAATCTCCTGGATTCTTTTTAGTATTCTAGTCGATCTCTATTCTCCCTGTAGGAAGATCCAGATAATCATTGAAGTTTTCATAAAATTTTGATTTATAATTGTTTGATAGGACGGCGAAAACGAGTAATTGACTGGCTCTCGTCTTGTTAATAAAATAATATAATTTCTTCTGATCGGGACAGCGTGATCATTTTTTAAATCTTAAAATATTATTTATATTTACTCTTTTAGAGTTTTTCACATCAGTATTAGCTGATGGTTTTTCACTGGAGTTTCAGTGACAGCAAGTCTCCTCAAGTCTCAAGGACTCTTCTCAGTATTCTGGCCGTTCTCAGTAATGCTGTCATTTAGATAGTCTCTACCCGTCCGCCAACTTGCGAGTCCTCCAGACATTTATTAATCCTTTTGATCTAGTCCCAAAAGCACCAAACATAATTGGTACAATCGTCAGTTTCATGTTCCATAGTTTTTTTTTTCAATTCTCTTGCAAGGTCAAGGTACTTATCCTTCTTTTCACATTCTTTCAGTTATATTCTGTCGTCATTCGGGACTGCAAAGTTGACAATTTTGCAAATTCTCTCTTTTTTTTTTTTTTTTGTTAATTTTTATTAGAGTCGACAATTATTATTTTGAGTGTTTTTCACCCCAGCGTTAGCCGATAGTTTCTCACTGAAATTTGAGTGACAGGAACCCTTTTCTTCTCTCTAGAACTCTTGTCAGTATTCTGGCCGATCTAAATAATGTTGTAGTTTGAATGGTCTCTACTCGTCCTCTTATTTTCAAGTCCTCCAGTCTGTGACTGTAGCATAATTACCAATTTCAATTGCTATCACCGTCACTTTTATGTTCCACAGTTTTTTCAAGTCTCTAGCAAGGTTTTGGTACATATCCTTCTTTTCGGTTGTTTCAGTTTTACACTGAGGTCTGCCGGGACATCAAAATCTACAATTCTGAAAATTCTTTTGATGACTATTATTAGGTCTGGTCGTCTGGCCGATATTAGGAAATCCGTTAATATCTCTAAATCCCATAGGACTTTGTGCGAATAATTTTCAAGGGTAGATGATGGTTTGGTTTGGTTTCTTTGTTAAATGGCATATGAACTTTAGTTGTTTTTTTAAAAGCCAAAGATATTCTCCTCGAAGAACAGTAGTGGTACTATTTAACCCATAGCTAGGAGGTATTTACCCGAAAGTGAACGTAATAGCGTGAATGGAATACGAACTCGGTTACTACGATTTCGCAGTCCATCGTTTTAACCATTACACCACGAGGACACCCCCTCCAGGATGGATGATGGGTTGTACATATATCATTTGTTCGTTTAGTCAAATATCATTTCTTTTTTGCCAAATTTCCAGGAGATAACCTTGCCCATCCAGTTGTGTCTCGTCTTTTACTCTTTCCATATTCGTTTAATGCATTCGATTATGAGATTGCTCATTTCGTCTCAATCTCCACATTACCAATACGTGCCCGTGGTGTAATGGTTATCGTCACAGGATATGGACACGGCGACACGAGTTCAAATCCTGGACCTGACTGATTGCATTTTACATAGAACTAATACACTTGGGAAAGGTGTGAATCCAATTATTCTCCCTCCAGCTATGGGTAAATAGTAGGACAGACTAGGTTCTTCAGCCTTGGTGAGGCAACTAGTCTAGGAGAAGGAAAACTCTGAATTCAAACCTGTTAAACTCGGCTTAAAAAATTGACCTTGTGTCATATCCTGCCCGAGCGGAGGGGTTGGTAAATATGATCACCACATAACCAATATTTGCTATTATGTTGCACCTTATGTATTCTTACTTTGATATAATTAGTGCTTATGGAGTTCTTATGGGCTGCAGTTAGTAGAGATTCATTTTCTCTCTAAAGTTTTGCTTTTTTAGCCACGTCAAAGTTTTATCGTGTAAGATGTCGTTTAAAATGTTCATACAGTTGTTTTCCTTCTCATTTTTGTTTTCTACTCATATTTTTTCGGCTGTTCCGTATGTTTCCAACCCTGTCGGCTGCAGCTGTTGAATACGCGGACTTCACCTCTGCAGAGGGTAACACCCCACCAATGAGTCTACCTGTTGGCCGTGGATGGTGACTCGTAAGCAGCTTGGACAGAATCATGGTGGTTTAGCAGTCATTGATCCGGTGACAGAGTGGTCAATGGCTTGCAACACACCATTTGATCCGTACTTGGTTTGACAGGCGGTCGGATCAATCAGCTTGTCCTGTCAAAGTTTATTTTCTCCCAAAGGTATTATTCAATTTGCTTATGCAGAAAAATGCCCAACCCTTCAAGTTATAGGTGCTAGAATGTAGGGACTGAGTATCAGTTGAGTTAGGAAGAATTAAATTTTTGACCCTGTTTGATTGAGTTATATAAACATAATTTGGCATCATCTCTACATCCAAATATATACATATAGCAGAACGTCAACCGTAACAGTGCATCAACAAATGAAACAAGTGGGCAGCTATGGGTAAGTAGTTGGGCAGACTAGGTTCTTCAGCCTTGGTGAGGCAACTAGTCTAGGAGAAAGAAAACTCTGAATTCAAACCTGTTAAACTCCGCTTAAGAATTGACCTTGTGTCATATCCTGCCCGAGCGGAGAGGTTGGTACATATGATATGATAAACGGCTTTAACATTTCCATATCAAAAACTCCGAGCGTGCATTTTTGTAAACTAGAGTAAATTGAAATCACTACCATCCAATCCAGCTTATGAATGCACTTTCAATTTCAAACAGCAAAACCTATTTGAGCAGAAAGAAAATACCATAAAAACGTTCGGTCTTTGCATAAAACAAATACTGGAAGAACTAGACATTTCGCTCACAAACATTTATGATACCATACAACTAAACTCACATCCCTGGCTACTATAGCAACCTGTAGCCAACCTTGATCTAAACAAGCTCCTGAAATATAAAACTCATCCCCTAACCGAACCAGAGAAACTAAACAACATTCAGGAGATATATCGCAGTCTGGTGGCCGTAATCAGTCTTCGACTGCATCTTTCTGCGAAGTCTTCTGGTCGTTGTATTTCTCCTTCTTTTCATGGGTTCGTTTGGTTTCTTTATTTAATTGCATATCAACGTTTGTGGGTTATTTAATGGCGAGGTAATCCTTCTAGTAGAACAGTCGTGATGCTCTTTGATTGGTTTGGTTTGGTTTCATTTCTTTGTTTAATGGCATATCAACCTTTGTAGATTATTTAATGTCAAAGCCATTCTCTTATAAGAACAATAGTGGTACAATTTAACCCATAGCTGGAAGGATAAGGGGGTCATACCTTTCCCCAGGGTATTTGCCGGAAAGTGAACGATATAACGTGACTGGAGTACGAACTCGACTACAACGATTCCGCAGTCCATCGCTTTAACCATTACACCACGAGGACACCCTCGGAGCTCTTTGACTCATAGCTTGGAGCATAAGGCTGATCATACCTTTCCAAAGGATAGGTTTCCAAAAGTGATCAAAATAGTGTAACTGGAGTTCGAAATTGCTTGCTACGATTCCGCAGTCCATCACTTTATCTATGACAATATAAGGACACCCACTTCTTTTCTTGATGCATATAGTCTGTCAACGACATATCTGGGATGTAAGGTTTCATGCATCGTAATTATTTTCCTTATTCTCTGGTCCATTAGCTTAATATCATCTTTCGTCCAGTTAAAAGATGATCCCGAGTATCTTACAAGGGAGACAGCCCTGGTATTTATCCCTTTTATAAAGTTCCTGTTATTTAGTTTTGCTTCGAGTAGCTTTCTCGTTTTCTTGAGATATTCTTTTTCATTTTCTTATCTCCACTAGTTTAACGAAGATAGCGTCCAAAAGTACTAGATCTCTATTATCGTTTTATTATAGCATTATTGTGTAGGGTTACTCCTAAAATAACAGTGAAGTGTAATTTTGTTGTCTTCCCCAGTCCATCTTTAGTGTTGCCGTCTCTAGTTTGTGTGGTTACTTTTTATTATCATTTTTACTCCGTGAAAGTTTTTCGCATCAGTTTTAGCTGCTACGCTTTCGCTAGAGTTTCAATGACAACACGTCTCTTCAAGTCTACAGGACTCTTCTCAGTATTCTTGCCGTTCTCAACAATGTATTAGTTTTGATGGTCTTCCGTCGTCTTCTTTTTTCCAAGTCCTCCAGTCCCTTTTATAATCCTTTGGTGACTGTACCAAAAATTACCAGTCACTATTGGTATAATCATCACCTTCATGTTCCAAAGTTTTTCAATTCCCTAACAAGGTACTTATCCTTCATTTTGATTTCTTTTAGTATTATTCTGTGGTTAGCCGGGACAACAATTTTCATAATTTTGCAAGTTCTCTGTTTTTGGTTACTTATTTTAAGATCTTGTCGTCTGGCTGAAATTTGGTCATCCGCTTGTATGTCAAAGTTCAACTGCAGTTTATGTAAGTCAATCTCCAGTACAGATATTGGGTTGTGCATATACCAATTGTTCGTATGGTCAAATTGAAATGTCTTACACAATTCCCAGTGGATCACCTTGCCCACCCTGTCGTGTCTTGTCTTATACTCCTTATGTGTTAATTTGCTGCATTCGCTTATTATGTGATTATTGGTTTCCTCTCGATCAGCACATAACCCACATTTGCTATTTTATTGCGTCTTATCTATTCTCGATTTGATATGATTGGTTCTGATGGCGTTGTTTTGTGCTGCTAGTAGGAGAGATTTTGTTTCTCTCTGAAGGTTTGTTTTTCTTTGCCATATCCAAGCTTTCTTGTGTGAGATGCTTCTTATTAGTCGTTTGAAATGCCCATAGAGTTGTTTTCCTTACCATTTTTGCTTTTTACTCGTTATCATTCCGTCGGTATTCGTGTTGTCAGTATCTTTCTGGTGGCTGTAATCAGTCCTCCTTCGAGCTTTTCTAGGTTGTCCTCGAGTCGTTTTATCGTGCGTCAGCACTGCCTTCAATGCTGGTAAATCCTCTTCTTCTGTGTTCTTTCTACCGAGGTGTATAGCCTATGTATTTATTCCTTTGATAAGATTTCTGCTTCGTAGTTTTGTCTCGAGTAGCTTTCTGGTTCTCCTGAGATATTCTTTCTTATTTTTTTCTTTCATCTACACTTGTTTGATGGTATCATCTTTCAAAATGCCCAAGTATTTGCCCGTTTCCTTTTCTGTCAACGTTCTAATCTTGTCTTGCTTTGGCATTTCCATTCAGTCCCTCTGGTATCGTTAGCAGCTTTTCTTTACTCGCACGGCACATTTTTCTCTGTCAAATTTCATCCCTATGTCCTGGGTGTATATTCTCACTGAGTGTATTAGAGTTTCCAGTTCTTTTTCATATTTTGTAAATAGTTTGATGTCGTCCACGAACATTAGGTGATTCATCTTTTCTGCAATTTACTAAGTTTTTCAATCGAGGCCATATTTAAATTTTTCCGTCTGGTCCCAATTTTCTCACAAACTAATTTCGCCCTTGCATAGATTAGCAGATAGATTTGTGTGCCTGATTTTGTATTACTATCTTGTTCATTATTTATTTCCTGGTGTATTTCTAGTATTCCAAGGTCAGAAAACTAATCTTTCTTTATTATTGTCCCAACTTGGTTATTGGATTGTTATCTAAAAACTTGAAAATTATTCTTTTTTTTTATCCAATTCTTGTAGGGCTGCTCCTAAAATAGCAGTGTTGTGCAAGTTGGTTGTCTTCCCTAATTCATATTTTGTGTTTGTGTCTCTGATTGGTGTGGTCCCTTTAATCGTATACCTGAAAAAAAGAACAAACAGCATTCGCAGGATGAAGATTGGATCTCTCATGTTGTCTATCAGGATAGCACCTGCTGATCATGACATCCAATCCTGTTGCCTGTGCTACGTTGAATTATATTTAGATCCAATATTTCATCATGGGTGGCATATTGTGGTTATACTAGACCCGCAGGTTGTTTAAAATCTGCACTCCTGACACAGACGTGACCTGCTTTGAAAACTCTTTATATATAAATATTTATAAATATTTTTTTCCTCTGATTTCTTTTCTCTTCTTATAAAATATACGGAAAGGAATGACGAGATTTAAGTTGTAACTTAAACTTAAATTCTAACTAAGCAAAAGTTCATGTTTACGCTACTTTTTAAATTCATAGGCAGCTTAGGTCCCGAGCAATTATTATAGGATTAAGCTCTGTAAGGATTAATTCAATCTGGTTATTCTTAGAGCGACAAATAACAATAGTTATTACATTAACACCAGTGACAGATACTTGCATTTGAGGAGGTACCCGTGGTGTAATGTTTATCGTCGCAGGAATTGAACACGGCGGCACGAGTTCGAATCCTGGACGAGACTGATTGCATTTCACATTGCACTAATACCCTTGGGAAAGGTATGAATCCAATAATTTTCCCTCCAGCTATGGGTAAATAGTAGGGCAGTCTAGGTTCTTCAGCCTTGGTGAGGCAACTAGTCTAGGAGAAGGAAAACTCTGAATTCAAACCTGTTAAACTCCGCTTAAAAATTGACCTTGTGTCATATCCTGCCCGAGCGGAGGGGTTGGTAAATATGGATACTTGCATTTGATGGTTAATCTAGTTATCTATTAGGTTCGTCTCGTTGGGATTACTGTACGATAATAAACAGTTTTCCATTTGTGACGTGGTATGCTACAGAAAGAGGGAGATGGAGGTCAATTCCCATAGCTTTCTTTATTTGAATCAACAGGCATTAAGACTGAGCGTTAAAATGGTAGGGGAAAGAAGGTCAAGTTATCTGCACTCTGTGACCTGTTGTCATTTGAACGAAAGAAGTCTGGGTCAATCGAGGGGTGTAACCTGACGAGGTGGTGGAAGAAGAAAATCGAATGATTGGCCCACAGGCTCTTCGCGCCAAAAGAAACATCCCCCTTTAGAGAAATTTGAAGGAGAATTTTAGTTTGTGACAGAAGCAGCGTTCGAACTGCATGCTAAATTCAGCCGACTCCAGGAAGGTCACTCGCCCGTAAAAAGGAGAGAAAGAAATCTGAAAGATTGAAAACCCGTCAAAGATAAGTATAACGCAAACCGTTTTCCTTCTACAATTCTTAAATATTGAAAAGTCATATGAATTTTTAAAAAAATGAGAGACTGTAAAGGCTCTACCAACAATTAGATTTATTGAATGAACACTACTACAAGCTTCAGTCCGGTGACTTAGACACTTTTACTCAAGCAAGAGAAAAAGAAAGAAAAAAAAAAAGAGAAAGAAGAAAAAAGGACTGTTGGGAAATATTTTTGCTTGATGTTTTCCTGTTGGCTTACTATTTTCTTATGTTTTAAAAAGAAAAGGGAAAAGAAAAAAGTACAGTTTCTTAACACTCATCATTACTTGTTTGGTCGTCGCATATTAAAATTTGTTATATTTTAAATGCATCCTAGTGTTGAAATCTTCTAGTTGTGTTATTTCCTCTGTCGACTTGACTTATTTTGCATGTATCCTGTCACAGCCTCGTACAGCTTTCATTAATTCTCGCTAAACGTCTTATTGCCTCCTTAAAACATTACAAGAGATTTTTGGAAATGTGTCAACAGTTAATATTATTTAACCTAGAAGTTCGTTCTTCCGTGATTTGAGGGGGTATGAAGACAAAGGACTTGGTGGTGTATGTGAAAATGAATTAGCACCCTCTTACCAAAGTCTGAGGTCAGTTTAGCCCCTAATTAACCTCCACATTATTTGTCTGTTTATCATACGTCCAAAATAGGAATCTTGACCGGGATTTATTTTGAGGAGTGTAAAGTGCCAAACTGCCCTAGACGTTACATGCGCATAAAATAGGCCTGGGATAATTATTCCTGGGATAATTATTCATGCAACGTCACAGATTCCTTTATTATTATTATTATTATTATTATTATTATTGCTTATGTGTTTTTCTACGCTAGCGCTAACTGATTGTCTATTGCAGAAGTCTAAATGACATCAAGGCTCCTCAAATATCCCGGACTCTATTCAGTATTTTGTCCGATTTTAATTAAACTGTAGTTTGGATGGGTTCGACTCGTTTTCCAATTTACAACTATTATTATTATTATTTTCTACTTTATAGTTTTTCACATCAGTGTTATCTGATGGTTTTTCACTGGAGTTTGAGTGACAGCAATTCTCCTCAAGTCTCCAGGACTCTTCTCAGGATTCTGGCCGTTCTCAATAATGCTGTCGTTTGGATAGTCTCTACCCGTCCGCCAAATTCCAAGTCCTCCGGGCCTTTGAATAATCCTTTAGCTATTGTGCCAAAAGCAGCAATCACAATTAGCACAATCGTCACTTTCATGTTCTATAGCTTTTTCAATTCTCTAGCAAGGTCGATGTACTTATACTTCTTCAGATTTATTCTGTGGTCCGCCGGGACAGTAAAGTCGTCAATTTTGCAAATTCTTTTTTTTTTTGTTGATTATTATCAGATCTGGTCTTCTGGTCGGGATTATGTTATCGGTTTGTATGTTAAAGTCTCATAGGTGTTTATGCATGGCATTTTCTAGGACAGGTGCTGGTTTGTGCATATAGTATTTGTTAGTATGGTCAAATTTAAATTTCTTGCTCATTTCCCATTGGATCACCTTGCAGAGCCAGTAGTGGCTCGCCTTATACTCCTTCTGTGCTAATTTGCTGCATTCGCGTATTATGTGATTGATCGTTTCGTCCCTATCATAGCCTACATTTACTGTTTTGTCGCGTCTTATCTATTCTCGCTTCGATATGATTGGTCCTTAAGGCGTTGTCCTGTGCTGAAATTATGAGAGATTCCGTTTCTCTCTTAAGGTTTCCTTTTGTTAGCCAGGTCCAGATTTTCTGGTGTGAGATGTTGTTTATCAGTCGTCTAAAGCGACCATGGAGTTATTTTTGCTCCCATTTTTGTTTCCTAGTCGTTGTCATTCTATCATCTATCGTGTTGTGCGTATCGTTTCTGATGGCTGTAATTAGACCGACAAATAACAATTGTAATTACATTAACACCAGTGACAGATACTTACATTTGAGTGTTAATCTAGTTACATACTCGGGTCGTCTCGTTGGTATTCGTATTTTTCTGTGAAGTCTTCGACCCATAGTATCGATGCGTAAACGCTGTCTTCGATGCTGGCAAGCCCTCTTCCTCCCTCTTTTCCAAACAAATATAGTCTGTCAACGTTGTCTCTTGGATGTAATGCCTTATGCATGGTCATTAGTTTTCTTGTCCTTTGATCCATTTGTTTAAGTTCATCTCTGGTCCTCTTGAGGAAGGGTCCTGAATATCTAACGAGAGGCACAGCCCAAGTATTTATTCCTTTGATGAGGTTTCTGCTGGAGAGTTTTGTCTCCAGTAGTTTTCTCGTTCTCCTGAGATATTCTTTTCGAATCTTGTCTTTCATTTTCACTTGTTTGGTGGTGTCAGCCTCCAAGATACCCAAGTATTTGTTGGTTTCATTTTCTTCGAGCCTTCTTATTTTGTCGGGATTTGGTAGTTCCATTCAGTCATTTGTTGTTTGCCACTTTTCATGACGAACATGAAATATTTTTCTATGCCAAATTCCTTCCTATGTCCTGACTGTATATTCTAACGGCGTGTATGAGAAATTGTAGAATTTTCTTTCGTTGTTTTAGAAAGTCCTGTTTTGTCTGTATTGTTTTACCCTTTGTCGATATCTCTTTAATCTTCCTTCTTTCGCTTTCACTTTCTGGTTTATTTCCTCAAGTTTTACTATTATTTTTTCCTGTTTTAACTGTTCCTTTTCCCTCGCTTATTTCTTTTTTTTCTGGCTTGTTTTCGAATTTTTTTTTAATTTGCGTTCCCAGTCGAATTTCCCATCCCGGTTTTGACAGCACTTGACACAATATATTTTTTTTACTGTGGGAGTCTAGGGAAGCGAGCGGTCCAAAACGTGTCTTGCTGGATTTATGCACGTAATCGGCTCACTTACAACTATGACACAGCTAGACTGGGACTTAATCGATAGTATAGGAGTCCGGCACGAGTGCCTGTTCAAAGCTTGAACTAGAACACAGTGGTCTCGTGATATGTTCTGCTCTCAATGTTGTCACTCACCTGAAGGTGGCACAGCCGAAACTGGTGTCATACGGGCTCGAAAATGACACTGATCTCAATCCCTCATCGGACTTGAATGCCACACGGCCCGGCTAAAAAGTCTGGTGTACCTCTGCTCAAATATCCTGAATAAATAAATTGTGATCACTAGCGTTCATTCGGTTTCGACAATGGCTATTGCCCGTGTTTTGTTCGTGTCTTCCCTCTTCTTTCAAATCTGTTTTCTATTATTTCTCATAATATTTATCAACTTATTCATCAAATTTTCTTTCTTAATTAAAAGCAATTAATAATATCACACGCCCTATTTTACTTCTAAATACGTGTTATAATTAATGCGTACTTAGGTAGTATCTAATAGGCGTTTTTGCCTAGATGTGAGACAAGGCCGTATGAATGCGGCATCCAGTGAGACTTGAACTTGCTTGTGAAGGTTTGCTCGTCTACCTTAATGTGTGCGTTTATCTGTTTTGTTATTTCAAATATGTGTGTGTAATTGTATGCAGACCAAAGGACTGACCAATGACGGTATAATGTGTGTGAATGTCTAAATCTCTCTCTCTCTCTCTCTATATATATATATATATATATACTCATTCATTCAGATATATATATACATATATATATATATATATATATATATATATATATATATATATATATATAAGTAGGTCTACGAAGAGATTTGTATCATTTTTAAGGATGTATCAATATACCTTGTTCTTAAACACGTGTATATTTTCAGCTTGTTGCTTTCGGCAGAGAACATATATGGCAAAAGCTCTTGTTAATGGGGTACTCAATGAGACTTGAACTCACTTGTGTTTGCTGTTTGAATGGTTTTCAGTTGGTTATGGGTTCATATGGAGGGCACTCTTCTCTTTTTCTTAGAGCATGATAACCTTATCCTGGTTAAACCCTCACTTGCCTTTGATATTTTATACGTTTTTTTTTGTTGTGTGTGAGTGTGTGTGGTTTCGGATTTCACTTACAGTGTGCGATTGAATGAGTGTCTTATGATTATTTTATTTGATAGTGAGGTTTCAATTATATTGTTATTTATTTTTTACTAATGTATATATCTATATACATATATATATATATATATTTGTGTCCATATTTTTGTGTATAATTCATCTTTTATTCAAAAATTACACAAAGTGTCATAATCTTTCACTTGGCCCTAGCAAGCTGTACTCTTGCCAGAGAGGAAAAACCCCTCACCATTAAAAATGTATGACATTAAATTGCATCTGGTGGTGAGTTTAAATTTCTAGAGATCCAAATGAGTGATGTGCCTAATTCATTCCCATTAGTTCAGAGTGTTTCATTTATAGATCAAATTGATTTGTTGAAAATTATTTGCATTACAGACAGATACTTGAAAACGACTAATTTGGTGAGAATTGCTGCTTCAAATTTCAGCATTAAATACCGTTCAACTGTTGATCATATTTACCAACCCCTCCGCTCGGGCAGGATATGGCACAAGGTCAATTTTTAAGCGGAGTTTAACAGGTTTTAATTCAGAGTTTTCCTTCTAGACTAGTTGTCTAACCAAGGCTGAAGAACCTAGTCTGCCCTACTATTCACCCATAGCTGGAGGGAGAATAATTGGATTCATACCTTTCCCAAGGGTATGAGTGCTATGTGAAATGCAATCAGTCAGGTCCAGGATTTGAACTCTTGTCGCCGTGTCCATATCCTGCGAAGATAACCATTACACCACGGGCATTTTCAACTGTTGATATGGCGTTATTCAAATAAAACTAAAACCTTTTCAGCAGGAATATTTAGGAGGAACGGAACGTCTTAATCCCTATTTCCTTTCATGTACAAGAATGTCTTAAAACATTTCTACACGTTCTTTGATTCTATATATACATATATAAACTTATAAGATATTTGTCAGAATTCCTATCTCATCCGATTGCTTATGAATTCATTCTATAGTCGAATGTCATGCACGAAACAAGAGTCAAGCGCAACCGCCGGAAAAATGCTTTATCCCCTCGGGAATCCTTTTATTGGGCACTTCAAGCGCCAAGCAATAAAGTTGGCTCAGCTCAGAAGGTGGTTCTTGAGTAGAAATCCGCCTGGGATCAGGTGATAAACTTAAAATCACCAAGCCAATGCGAAAGTGAGTTGACATCTACAAAACTACGCATAAAATCCTATGGGACTTTAATATACAAATGGATCACCTAATCCCGGCCAGGAGACCAGACTTAATAATAATCAACAAAAAGAAAAAAAAGATAACTTGCAAAATAGTCGACTTTGCTGTCCCGGCTGACCACAGAATAAAACTGAAAGAATGTGAAAAGAAGGATTAAGTACCTCGACCTTGCTAGGGAACTGAAAAAACTGTGGAACATGCAGGTGACAATTATACCAATTGTAATTGGTGCGTTTGGAACAGAAACTAAATGATTACTAAAGGGACTAGAGGACTTGGAGGTTGGCGGACGAGTGGTGACCATCCAAACGACAGCATTATTGAGAAAGGCCAGAATACTAAGAAGAGTCCTGGAGACTTGAGGAGACTTCAGTGAAAAACCATCGGCTATCGCTGATGTGAAAAGCTCTAATGAGTGAATAATAAATGGTATATGCACAACTCAGCACCTGACGTAGAAAATGGCACACATAAACTCCTTTGGGACTTTAACATACAAACGGATAACCTAATCCCGGCTAGAAGATCAGACCTAATACTAATCAACAAAAAAAAAAAGAGAATTTGAAAAACTATCGACTTTACTATCCTGTCTGACCACAGAATAAATCTGAAGGAATGTGAAAAGAAGGGTAAGTACCTCGACCTTGCTAGAGAATTGAAAAAGCTATAGAACATGATAGTAACGATTGTACCAATTGTGATTGGTGCTTTTGGCACAATAACTATAGGATTATTAAATGTCTGGAGGACTTGGAAGTTGACGGATGGGCAGAGACTATCCAAATGACAGCATTGCTGAGAACGGCCAGAATAGTGAGACAAGTCCTGGAGACCTGAAGAGATTTGCTGTCACTCAAACTCCAGTGAAAAACCACCAGCTAAGACTGATGTGAAAAATTCTCAAGGAGTAATAATAATATATATATATATATATGTGTGTGTGTGTGTTACAAAAAAGACAAAAGAAAAAATTCGCTTTCTTGGTATCGTTACAAACTTATTTCAGGCTTCCGTAAATTTTTATGAGTTCAAAGTTCGGCTTTTTAGCGTGGGCATTTGTCCTTCTGTTTATCTGCGGCGCAAATTATGGATTGACCATATCTTATACCAGTTGTTTATCGGTTGATAATTGTCGAAATACCTTCTGCATTTCCCCACAAAGCACAAAAATGTCAGACCTAAACCTGATAAGCTTCGGGCAAATTTCCTGCGGGCACTCACACCGGGAACGATGCCACCTTAAAATCGATAAAGAACGAATGTCTTTTACGTCCAGTTTTTGAACAAATAGCTTTATAAATGTTAGCAAAATATTTTTTGTTAAGCTTACATTTTACTTTCCAGGCTTAATGATGAATTTTGAAAAGCATTTTGTTAGAAAAATAACTGAACATTCCTAGAGACCCCTGAAAGTTGTGGAACGTGATAATGACGGTAATACCAAACGTATCTGGAGCCGTCGGAATGGTACCGAAGAAAATGAAAAAAAGAATGTATCACCTGTAGATTGGTGAAAAAGCATTGAGAATATCCAGAACGCGGCACAACTAAAATTAAAATGGATTCTTTGAAAAAGTCTTGGAGATCTCGGGTAATTTATGTTCAGAATTTAGCGAAACAACAACCAGTCAGAGTTGTTATTAAAACATCCCAGAAGTGAAATAATAATAATAATAATAATAATAATAATAATAATAATAATAATAATACCTAATCCCCGCCAAAGACCAGACCTCACAGTAATCAACAAAAAAAGAAAGAAAAAGAGAACTTGCAAAATTGTGGCCTTTGCTGTTCCGGCTGACCACTGAACAAAAGTGAAAGAAAATGAAAAGAAGAATAAGTACCTGAACCTTGCTAGGGAATTGAAAGAAATTATGGAACAACATTATTGAGATCGGCTAGAAAACTGAGAAGAGTTCTGGAGACTTAACGAGACTTGTTGTCACTCAAACTTCAGTGAAAGACCATCAGCGAATTACGAGAAAATAATAATAATAATAATTATAATAATAATAATGGTAGTCCCTGTTGAATTAAAATCTTTCGTTTCGTTTAAAGTAATTAAGAGTACAGAGGTGATAGAAAAAAAAAACCCAAAGCGGAAGAGTCTTAAATGCCCAAAGAACCTTCTTAGAAGGCAAGTGAAAAGTCAAAGAAATAGAAAACGGCTTACTATAGTGCAGTAATCCCAACGTGACCACTCGAAAAGGTAGCTAAATTAACGCTCAAATGTTTGTAACTGCCACTAGTTTTAATGTAATTACTATAGTGTTCTGTCAGTCTAAGAATAACCAGATTGAAATAATCCTTACCGAGCTTAATCTTACAAAAACTAGTCCCAACTAATCAATTGCTTAGGACCTAAAATACCTCTGAATCTAAAATGTAGCATAAGCATGGACTTTTACTAAGTTAAAACTTAACCTTAAGTTAAACCTCAGATCTTGTTATTCCATCTCGTATATTCTTTAAGAGAACAAAAGAAAGCAGAGGAAAATATTTTCTTTTTTTTATGACCCACCTAATAGTTTTCCTTGAGAAAAGCAGAACACAAATGTGTAAAGCGCGCAGGTTTTAAACAGCCTCTGGGTTTGGTATAGCCACAATATGATAAAAAAAAGTTGAATCAAAATATGACTCCGAGTGGGACTCAGACAACACGTTTGGGTGTCATGATCGGCTGCTGCTATCCTGATAGCCAGCATGGGAGATCCAGTAGTCATCCAACGAATGTTGGCTGTTCTTTTTACAGATACACGAATGACGATTTAAGAAACCACACCAATCAGAGACGCAAACACAAAACATGGACTAAGGAAGACAATCAACTTGCACTACACTGTTATTTTAGGAGCAAACCTATACGAAGAGGACGTAGGAAAAGATTGATTGAAGTCTGGCAAGAATGTGCTAGTTTTCAGACAACAAGCCAAAGATTTGCCGACCAAGTTAGGTCAATAATTAAGAAAGGTTGGTTTTCTGAATTTGAAATACTAGAAATACACCAGAAAATAAAAAAATAACAAGATAATAATACAATATCAGACACATCAGGTATTAACAAAAATAAACAGTCTAACTGAAATGAAACGTCAACTTCGGAAAGTAGAAAAGAGTAAAACGTAGAAACTTATATATCAACAAATAATATTACCGAATTAAAGGAACTAATCTATGCAGGAGTGAAATTAGTTTGTGAAAAAATTGGAATCCCCTCAAAAATCACAAAGAAAAAACAAAACCAGATTGGGAAATTCGACTGGAACGCAGATAAAAAGTCAACGAAAACAGGCCAAAACGATAAAACAAAGGGAAAAACGTCGGATCATGTAGAAAAAAGGATAAGGCAATACAAGAAAAATAACCGTACAACTAGCGGAAATAAACCAGAAAGTAGTGACGAAAGAAGAAATATTAAAGAGATATCGACACAGGGTAAAACAATACAGACAAAACAGGACATTTCAAAACAACGAAAAAAATTCTACCAACAAGTGGGAGGAGATGACACGAAAACATAACAACAACCGGATGCAAGAGAAACCGAACACTTTTTTGACTAAAATATGGCAACCAGAAACGTAGCAAAAAAGCCTCATGAATAAGCAATATGACAAAAGAATTAGAAGGGCTCAAAGAAGGTCCGTAAGCAGAAATACACATCGATTTACGCAAAACAACATTAAAAGAAACCAAATAGGAAAACGCCAGGTTATGATGTAATACATGGATTCAAGTTCGAGAAATTCACATCCATTCCCGACAGACTAGCATTACATATGAACAGATGCCTACAAGGAGCACACGTATCCGAATGGATGACCAAAGGAGAGACTGCATTGATCAAAAAGGGCCCCCTCAAAAGAACCGCCCCAAACAACTACAGATCCATAACCTGCCTACCGTTGATATGGAAAATATTCACAGTACAAAAAGGAAAGAGATTTAATACTCGCTAACAAGCCGCAGAAAGGATGCTGCAAAGGATCCAGAGGTACAGCAGAGTTACTTTACATACATCCGCACATCCTAAACGAGAGCAAGACAAGACAGGAAACTCTAGCTATGGCCTGGATTGACAACAAAGAGACATATCATATTGCCCCCAAAGCTGGATAAAAAAACTGCCTCAAAATGTAAAAATAGCTGATAAAGTCATAAACTCAATCGAGAAAACCACGGAAACCAGGAAAGTGTAATTAACAGCAGAATGGAGAAGCTTAGCTGAAGTGACTATCTAAAGAAGAGTAGGTTTCAAGGAGATGCACAATAACCGTTACTATTCATAATTGCGACAATGCTACTTAACCACATACACAGAAAATGCACACGCAGATACGAACTTACTAAATCGCAGGAAAAAATAAATCACTTAATATACATGGACGACATCAAATTGATTGCAAAAAATGAAAAAGAACTGGAAACTTTAATACACGCAGATAGAATATATAGTTAGGACATAGGGATGAAATTTGTCATAGAATATGCGCCATGCTAGAAATGAAAAGCGGCAAATGACACATGACGGACGGAATGGAACTGCCAAATCAAGACAAGATTAGAACAAAAAAAACAGAACTTGTTCTTGAGAATGATGCAGAAACTCGTCTGCGATGTTGAGATACAAACGGATCACCTAATCTCGGCCAGACGACCAGATGAAGTGATAATCAACAAAAAACACATAAATATGTATGTGAACTATGTATGTCCCGGTTACCCATTGAGTAAAATTGAAAGAAAGTGAAAAGAAAGATAAGTATCTGAACCTTGCTTGGGAACTGAAAAAATTGTAGTACATGAGAGTGACGGACATACCAATGGGGAGTGGTACTCTTGGTGCAGGCGCTAAAGAATTAGTACATGGACTGGGTGACTAGAAAATAAGAGGACGCGTGGATACAATCCAATTTACAGCATTAAGATCAGTCAGAATACTGAGAAGGGTCCAAGAGAATTGAAGGGATTGCTATAACTCAATATATTGTTAGAAAACATCGGTTAACGCTGATGTGAAAAACTCTCAAAGGAATTAAATAATAATTATAATAATAATAATAAATGTGAAAAGTGAGATAAGTACCTCGACCTTGCTAGAGAATTGAAAAAAATATGGAACATGAATGTGACAATTATACCAATTGCTATTGGTGCCTTTGGCACGGTAACTAAAGGATTATTAAAAGGCCTGGAAGATTTGGAAGTTGGCGACCGAGTGGAGACCGTCCAAACAATATCATTATTGAAAACTGCCAGAATACTGAAAAGAGTCCTGGAGACTTGAGGAGACTTGCTGTCACTCAATCTCCAGTGAAATACCATCAGCTTACGCTGATGTGAAAACTCTAATGAGTAAATAATAATAATAATGATGAGAGTAAAATTGAGTCACTAAAAATAACAAGACCAAATAAATCTATTGTTACTAATTATCTCGCGGCAAAAAATAAGAATTCGAAGGAGAATAGTAAGTATAGGATACTTGGGGATCAAGATGATACACTTAAATCACATTATATATGAATATAGCAAATTAGCTCAAAAAGAATGCTAGAAAATTTACGACAGGGTGTGAAAGGCCTGTCAACAAGTTTGTGATATTTCACCATATCAGCAAATAATATCTGATCAAACCAGAATTTATCCTTAAGAACTACAATAATAACAGCAACAACTACAACAAAAAGTGGACTTGTTAGCTTGTGTACTTCGCCGTTCTAGCAAACCACATGAATTAAAGGAAAGAGATAAACTGATCAATACTCTTACATTGTCAGATAAATGAAGAAAAAAAAAGCAATGAAATGTGGATGACACTTATATCGATCATAATTCGAATCTATAATAACATAATCATAATTCAAACACAAATCTCTGAGAATACATCAGAATCAGGATAGAGTCTCATGATCAATTAAAATGACACCTACTTATTTGTCTCTTTTTTTAAAAATATGACTAAGAATTTCCAAGAAAACTGGATTTGAGAAGATATCGTTTTTACATTATTTGTAAGTATTTGATTGTTGATAAGCTGCTATGAAAAAATAAGTTACATAAATATATCAAATTTCTTTACTTCTTTTGTGCACCGATATATTCTTACATTTCATCAAAGAGATCCTAGGCTGTTGATTCTGGTAATAAATATTACCTAATATTTGACAGTAAACTATTTCAAAAGAAATAATTTTACATTTCATCAAAGAGATCCGAGGCTGTTGATTCTGTTCATAAATATTACCTAATATTTTGACAGTAAACTATTTCAACAGAAATAATTTTACATTTCATCAAAGAGATCCGAGGTTGTTGATTCTGGTAAAAAATATTACCTAATATTTTGACAGTAAACTATTTCAACAGAAATAATTTTACATTTCATCAAAGAGATCCTAGGCTGTTGATTCTGGTAATAAATATTACCTAATAATTTACATTTTCACAGTAAACTACTTCAACAGAAATAATTTTCTCCTTGTATCTTTGAAGGATGATGTCGACTTTTACCTGAGAAAAGAATGAGTTTCGTGCATCATTGGTACAATCTCTATTTTTGTTTACGTTGGTTGGTTGGTTGGTTTAGGGTGTTTCAACCCTTTTCGGGTTTTGTAACGACAAATTAAATATCAAACTATTCAGTTCAGTATGAATATAGTTTTTTTTTTTACAAACAGTTAAATGTCAAAAGAGTGCAGTTAAATATTAATTCAGTTTACTATAACTTCATAGTTTCAAAGTCAAAAACAGTTCTAAATCAGACAATTCAGTTTTCAATAAGTACACAGTTTCACTCTATCTAAAACAGTTCTATTTCAAACAGTTCAATTTAGCATAATTTCACAGTTTTAATGTCAAAAACAGTTCTATTACAAACAATTCAGTTTCAACGTCAGAAACAACTCTTTTTGAGTCGTAGATAGGACTCCATCAGGTCCTACAACTCTGGGCTAGAGTGGACCTGGAGCTAGTGGCAATGAAGAGGTACTCAACATTCCCCAAAGCTCCAACCTTACTGGGGCGTTTCTGTCAGATTGTTTAGAGTAATATACCCGGACACTCCTTGGAAAGTATCTGACCCTCTGCAGAGATGCAGTCGGTGTATTCTGCAACCCCAAAGGACTGGGCAATTTAGTTTGGTTTCTTTGTTAAAGGCATATCAATTTTCATGCGTCATTTAATGCCAAATCTAATATTGTAGAAGAACAGTTGTAGTACTATTTAAACATGGTGAGGGTCAAGGAATTTGATACATTTCCCAAGTTTCCGAAAGCGAAACTTATCACGCGCCCTGAGTTTGAACGGTCTTTCTTTAAATCATCCAACGTTGTATTGACATGACTTATCTTTGCAATGTGAAGCCAATGGATTATTTTGTAAATTTAATCCTGCCTCACGCAACTAAAGCTTTCTTTCTTAGACATAATTAAATTCTGTTAGCCTATATAACAAAAGAATATTGTTCCTTTCAATTCATTTGCTTTAAAGATTTATTTTATATAGGTTTGGTTTGGGTTCTTTGTTTAATGGCATATCAACCTTTGTTGGTTATTTAATGCCAAAGCCCTCCTTTAAGAAAAAGAGTAGTTGTATTTTTAACCCATAGCAGGGAGGATAAGGGGGTTCATACCGTTCCCAAGGGTATTTGGCCGAAAGTGAATGTAATAGCGCGACTGGAGTTCGAACAATTTCTTCGATTCCGCACTCCATCGCCTTAAACATTACAGCACGTGGACCCCCCACTTATTTTATATAAAGATACATATTGATATATAGGGTGCCTTAATATGTATTGGACCTATGTGAATATTAATAGCTCTACTAATAATACTGCAGTGTGTGTGTGTGTGTGTGTGTGTGTGTGTGTTTTGTTTCAAATTTGAAAATCCTATACTATAACAATTAAAAATCCTCGATCACAATGCCTTGGACCAGAGTCAAAAAATATTTTGCATCACTACTTATTTGGTGACAAAATTATTCAAAACTGTCATAAAATAGATTCAAACCATTAAGATGTTAATGTTTTATGATTGAAACAAGAAATTTATTTTAAAAAAAGATTGAATGTCTTGGAAGCTGATAGAATAACAATTAAAAATATTGATTTGATGTCTTTTGCTCAAAGGATGTATTTTTACTGGAAGCATTCTAAATGAACGCCATCGTGCTTGTCTCAGTTATAAATCATTATCATATTAATGTATTGCATCAATTTTGAGACAACCTGAACTGCTTAGCCAGAGACAAAATGGAAGTTGAACAAATTACTGTTCTTTCTATGCATTGAGATGATTTTGAAATATTCTTTAACAAAACAATGATTTTGATTGTGTGTCTACAGTTATTATAACAGCGCCAAATTCTTTGTTTGACAGTGCAGATTATGAAGGTGTCGTCCCCACAAGGCAGCACCGATCCACATTTGGGAAAGAATAAAGGATTGGCTTTATTATCTGACACCTGAGGCACACGTAAAATGGGTATTCAACGCGCCTGAGAAAATTCTCCACAGCTAACGTAGCTTGGTGAGTTCCTCACGTTAAATCGATCCTTTTTGCAATTCTTCCCAACGTGGTTGGGATTGGTAAATTCTACCAGCGGCTATTTCTGAAAAATATCAAACTTATCGTATTTTTCTTGTTTTTCCTTATACGATACTACAAGCTTTTCTGTCTCTGAGTGCACATATATGGATGCTATAATGCGTATACATGTAGGTGAATGCGTATATACAAGGAGTTACATAATTTTTGATAAAAAGATGTTCGGGGATAAATCAAGGAACGCATATTATAGGTTAATGCAAATTACATTTATTGAAAGACAAAACGCTACCATTTTAGGATCTGCTAATATACACCAAAAATGTCAAGGGGAACCAAAGAATACATCTGTTATATATTGACTCTCGACCGATCCGTTAATCAAGAGATGCACCTGTGTAAATTAGACGAAGAAGAGCGGAAGCAGGTTGGCGTTAAGAAATAATATAAGCAGGTACCCACGCAGGTCGAAGCAGTTGAGATAGGAATGCCAAAGTGAGAACCAGCTGGGCCCTCAGTGACCCATAGTTGAGTAACCCCAGCCAAGATGCGAAAGAAGTGCTGCTATGGTCAAGAGAAGAACTTGGGTCAATACAGCAGTTTGTCTCTGTCTCCACTCATCCCTCACACATAAAAGAACATTACCCTTTCGAAAATAATGTGTGAGAGATTTATATTTTGGTAAAGACGTGTATTCATTCGTTATTGAAGTCGTTCATTACCGGTTAATGATGTTTCCGCATATAAGTGTATATTTCTATATGTACACGTGTAGTTGTATGTGTCTATACAACATATGCTCCAGATGACAAAAAACAAATTGACGATTTACTTGTTTGATAATGCAACACTGGGAAATATATGAAAGGACATTTCAATCCGTTTTAATGAAATTTGATCGCAGAATAACGAAGATTTACAAGAACTACAGATTCGATAGTTTATAATACTCTGCTTCTCAATCTTATTCCACCTGAAGTCAACATATTTCTTTCAAAAAATCTAAAAGGCTTTCGGAGAGGTGATCCACAACTTCACAGACTTCGGCTATCGAAGGAGTACATGCTAATATATATCGAGTTAATACTATTGTTCGTAGATTACCATGGCATTTGATTCCATAGACAAAGGAAAGATAGAGCAAATACCCGTTGTATAGTATCTCCCCCATAGAAATTTCTACCGCTCTCACGATTCTTTGTAAAAACACGAAAACAATGATTTTCTCACACTATGTTGAATGCACATTCTTTGACAATTTTGCTGGCGTCTTGAAAGGAGATACATTCGTACAATATCTATATAAATATCTTTCAATATTTGCCAATATTAAAAAAACAAACTTGCAGATGACATCCTGCAAACAATGATATACGCATTCTATGCAGCTGACCAAGAGCTTCTCACAAATGCACCTGCTCACACCAAATCCATGCAGCATATCCTTAAGCAAACGGCAGGAGGCACTGGCCACTATTTGAATGCAAATAAGGCAGGGTTAATACGTTTAAAACATGAATAAGCCATTTCAACATTAACTAGCATGTCACTGAAATTAATGCACCAGTTCCCATACAATAGCGACGATATCTCATCTACTGATATCGTTGTCAACATACGCATCGGGAAGACGTGTAGAAATGTTATCTCTTTAATAAAAAAAATCAAATTTCTTCAAAACTGTTGTAGTGTCGGTACGATTTCAAGAATACACAACGTGTACGCCAACAAAATAAATTGAGAAAAAGCTGAGTTGGAAGTGCACAAGAATGATACATACAATTTTGTACAAATCTGGAAACGACACCCGACAAAACAGCAGCTCTACGGCCACTTACTTCCCATCTCACAAAGACGAGCAAGACATTCTGGGTAGAGTGGAAGAAAATAGGAAGAACTCAAAACAATATTCTCTCATAGATTCCTACACATCAACGACCAGTAAGGACTTATACACATCAGCTCTACACGGACACTCGATGTTGTCTAGAGGACCTGCTAGGAGCGATAGACAATAATGAAGGAAGCTGTGCGAGAGAGTCAAGGAACTCCGTGCTATCAGTTGGACTTGTTGTTGATAAATTGCATCAAATAAACGGGGGTTACTGTAACTGCCTTCGCCGTAGGAACTAAAATCAATGAGCTAATTTCAAATCATGAATGGCGCTATTTGTATTTCAATTTGTTCCCTTATGCCCTTGGGAAAGTTATGAATCTATCTCTTTTTGCACCAGCTATGGCTCAATAGAAAGTACTAGCTTTGGTTTGACAACAGGTCAAATAGAAAGGAAATTTGGAATATCAAACCAGTTGCTCTCCACTAAAAAAAAAAATGACCTTGTATTGCATCCCGCTAGTGTCAGTGGTTTGGGGTAAATCTGAACGAAATACAATTATTTATGTAAAAACTCCTATTTTCATTACTCGTGCACAGAGATTAAAATGCAGATTAAAATAAAACGGCGGACCTTATTGACTTAATAGCTCAAAATATTCTAAACATGCTCCGCAATAAATTTAAACATATCAATGTGAAATATCCATCCTGTTAATCTTATAGCAGCCGTATAACGCGCAACAGCAATACTGTAATTATATCTTTCGTTGATTTTCCATTTTATATTTTTTTCACGGAAAATGGGATTAAATTGTAAACTTCCATTCTCATAGTATCTGATTAAAATTTGACGTGTTGCCTAATTTTTATTGATCGTTCAAGGTTTTCTGTCAAATCCATATTTAATCAAAGAGAGACTGCAAAATAAGGCAAAGCGTGAATCCTTAATATTGTTTCATTATTTTTTTTTATCTCCAATGAATTAAGAGAGATATTAAAACCAACGACAAATTACTCTTTAGAAAACGACGCAGAAATATTAATAAAAGTAGTGTCCTCTGCGTGCATCTCTGCCTTCGTCTTGTATCGAGATGAAGTTCAGTGAGTGCTGAAACGAGAGGTGCCTGCTGATGTGTCCTTTTGAGAAGAGAAAAATTCTAATGGACATCAACACAAGCTGGGCAGTTTACGTAATAGATGGTTAAAATACGCAGCAGTAACAGGAATGTCTATCATCTTTACATTTTTTATGCTGCAAGATTTATCTATAATAGGAGAAATACACATTCAGTTTTTAAGTAATGAGATTATTTTTTCTTAAACTGAATTGCAAATCAACATTACTTTCTTCTAAATAATAGATTTTTTACCCACACAATGACTAAGAGGTTATTTTGAGTGTGGTTGTCTTTCTAAATGCCTTTCTGTCTGTCTCTCAGTAAGTTTAAGAGCATTCTCCAACTTACAGTTTTCAGTGGCTTAATAAAGACCTGTGTGTGCCCGTGGTGTAATGGTTATCGTCGTAGAAATTGGACACGGCGACACGAGTTCAAATCCTGGACGAGATTGATTGCATTTCACAAATCACTAATACCCTTGGGAAAGGTATGGATCCAATTATTCTCCCTCCAGCTATGGGTAAATAGTAGGGCAGACTAGGTTCTTCAGCCTTGGTGAGACAACTAGTATAGGAGAAGGAAAACTCTGAATTCAAACCTGTTAAACTCCGCTTAAAAATTGACCTCATGTCATATCCTGCCCGAGCGGAGGGGTTGGGTAAATATAGACCTGTGTGTGCGATTGACATTTTAGAAGTAATGCGTACGAAACGTTTGCTACTTTATAGTCAAATAATAACGTTTTAAATAACCTTAACATCCTAGATATCGTATCAATATAATTTTTTCAATAAACCAGCAGGGTAGGTATAAGCTTGTCTGGAATTGCTGTTTGAAATTAAGAAGCAGCTTATATTGAAATTCTTATTTTCAAGGCCGACAGCAACTTGTCCCGGTAACACTTGCAGAAAGAAAATTTCTTATCCCATTTAAGCTTTGATCATTTTCTTCTCTATAAATTGACTTTATCTTTGTCAAAATCGAAGTTTCAGTTTTAAAAAACTTCTAAGTAGGTGGTAATTTTGTATCGTGACTCGATTCCTTTGTTTGAAACCAAATGAAAGCTTGGATTTTGAATGTTGATATGTGGACCTTCTCATGGAGAACATCCATCTTATATGTACAACATCCATCTTATAAGAGTCAAACTTTATATAAACGCACTTTCTTCCAGGCAGCGGTCGTATCGATACTGCTACTTGGACGCTAACTAAACGGCTGGAGAAGAAACTAGACGGCAATTATACAAGAATGTTAAGAGCAATATTGAATAAGTCCTGGTGGAAACACCCCACAAGGCACCAACTATTCAGCCACCTGCCTCCCATCTGGAAAACTATCCAAGTTAGACGAACCAGACATGCAGGACACTGCTGGAGATGCAAGGACGAGCTCATAAGTGATGTACTCCTATGGACCCCGGTATATGGCCGAGCAAAAGCAGGACGACTAGCTCGAAAATACATACAGCAGCTAAGTGAGGATACAGGATGTAGCCCTGAATACCTGCCAGAGGCGATGAATGATAGGGAGAAGTGGCGAGAGAGGGTCAGGGATATACGTGCTAGCGGCACGACATGATATATATATATATATATATATATATATATATATATCGTATGTAAATTAGATGCAAACATACAAGTAGTAACCTAATATAATCTGGCGTCTAGCAAAAGTTATCTGACAGTCCATATCTACTCAGCAAGATAGACACATCATAAAAATGTCGTCACCGATAACAGGCTTAACCACGCTGAACGATGTGGGGAACGATGTGGAGAAACACAGACAAATCTACAGTACGCCACATACACAGATTAAAGGAGACATCTAAATATTGCGATTTCGAAAAATAGGCAAACATGACTACAAAAGATTAATTAATCCTTCTCAGAATAATGGAAGGCAAACAGGGCACATTGATTAAACACACATACCTAAATGTTTACTGATAGATAACATGAATATGAACGCAAGTAAAGAATCTTTACAAGAATTAGAATAGATTAAAAAGTTCAACCCAGTAAAAACTATCAAGGGGCCCAAGCATGTTCGCGATCAAGTACAAACATTGTGGAAAAGAAATTAGAGTAAATGTCCAGCCAAGGGAAAATATGTTCAAGCAACAAAAAGAAAGAGCATTTTCAGGCAGTATACAAAAACCAATTGAAAATGTAGAAGACACGGATCCTTCAACCAAAAAAATGCAGAAATATATGTAATAAATACACTCCTCACGACCAGAAAAAATTGAAAGGCATATTTTCCACATACTGGAAGAAAACAAAGCCTTTTCCGTTAAAGGGGAGAAAAATCAGAGCCCCCATTAACATATATTTTACACCATGAAAATGCTTAGTAAAGAAAAAAAAAAGAATTTTTTGAATAAAAAATCAAATTCTTATTTTAAAAAGGACATAACACAGCGTTATAAGAGAAAAATTAACTACAAGTAGTGGCTCATGTAGATCAGTTTGGATTCAGAATCGAAAACGAAGAAGTAGAAATGGATAAAGAATTAGTGAATTGTAACCTTACAAAAGGTTATTGAATGAGAAATAACGAAAACAAATGTTGGGAATGAAATGGAACTCTTTATAACATTAATAAACTGTATTACTCGCCAGTGGCGTGAAGAAGGTAACCCACTGCTAATGTTGAATTGCTTAGTAAGGGTATTACGCTATTTGACACGAACTCCACTAAATGGGCTGCGTTCTGAGGCTTTAGGAAGGTCAGACACGTGAAGTGAATGCTGTGCGTCTCCAGCACCCACGTCACGTAGCCTCAACTAAGAACCAAGTAACTGCCTCCATCAGAGACACTCAGCATAATTACGCCATTTATCGCACGCTTAAGTAAAAATAGAGTTTGGCAATTGCGTTAGGCGCACCTCAGGCGCCAGGTACTTAACTTAGCCCCTAAAAGGAGGGTTAAAGCCAGGGGGATGGACTCGCTGAGGGTCAGCCGCGAGACGTGAAGGCTGGACTTTCCTGACACCCACATCAGGCAACCTCGACCGGGTAACCACTGCCGTCAGAGACAGTCAGAAACTACGCTATTCGTTGCGTGCCCCACCAAACGGTGAAGTATTGAACAAAGCCTTTTTAAGGTGGTTTAGGGCACAGAGCCCCAGCCCAAACACGCCTGGCGGTTCGACTGAGTTACAGCCGCCGTCAGATTCAGAGAGAAAATTACGCTATTTGACATACGCCCCACCAAGCTGGCCAGTATGACACAAAACACTTTTTAAGG
Organism: Sepioteuthis lessoniana; assembly: GCA_963585895.1. Lineage (NCBI taxonomy): Eukaryota > Metazoa > Mollusca > Cephalopoda > Myopsida > Loliginidae > Sepioteuthis > Sepioteuthis lessoniana. The sequence goes on along the minus strand of OY757905.1, from coordinate 119,315,062 downwards.
TGGACCCGGGCGCAGAGCTGTAGCCCAGACACGCCCGGTGGCTCCGAAAATGTCTCGCACTCCGTCGACTTTCCCGTAAAAATTGGCAATTCAGACGCCAGGCAATAAACCTAATATCTCCAAATAGGATTAGAGCCTGGGTGGACGGCCCCCTGTGGCTCTAGGAGGTTTGACCGCGTGACGTGAACGCTGGGTTTCCCCAGCAGCCACGTCAGGTAGCGTCGACCGAGTAACCGCTGCCGGCAGAGACTGTCAGCAAAATGCCCGATATATGTTTCTGCCTGCCACCAGATGGGACTTGACACAAGGTCAATGACCCGAGGGTCGATTATAGAGGTGATTTAGGTGAGGGGAAGGAGCCGAGGTCTATGCTGATCATGGACCCACCTGGTGCAATGTGGGCCTTATGAGCCTATCTGGTCTTGAACCCAAATGTGAGTCCTGGCATGTATGCCTGGTTATAGCTTAAACTGGACAGCAAGCTCCAGTGCTATACAAGGGTGACAAATGTTGCAGTTCGCCCACCCGAATGTGGCCCAGCCAAATCGGAGGCCTTTTGGCCTCAAGTGTGCCATGAAGCATTAACCGTCTGGCACGAATGCCAGACAGTCCGCTGAACACTCAGCAAAATACCAGATATTTGTCTCTGCCTCCAACCAGACAAGACTTTACACAAAGTCAATGAAGGTCGACTATAGTAGGGATTTAAGGGATGGGAAGATCGGGTGCGAGCCGAGTTTCAAGCCCTGCTGATCTATGCTGGTCACCGGCCCACTTGATGCAATGTAGGCCAGATGAGCCTAGCTAGTCTTGGATCCAATTCTAGGTCAAGGCACGTATACCTGCTTATAGCTTAAACAGGACAGGAAGGCTCAGTGCTATACAAGGGGGACAAAATTGTCAAACTTGCAACTCGCCCACCCGAATGTCCCCACCAAACTGGAGACCTTTCGGCCTCAAGTCTGCCATGGAGCATTAACCGTCCGGCGTAAATTCCAGAGATTCCGCTGAACTGTCAGCAAAATACCTTTTCTTACTATAATGTCCAACGTATTTATGAGTAATGGGACACACCCATTAATATTCATAGGCATATAAAAGGAGTGAAAAGAAGGAAGAGAGCAATAATTTTGACAGTGAAACAGTGAAGATTTGGGAAGAAAATGAACAGCGATCAACATCATTCATGCGAAGAAATCAGTCGCGAAGAAAACCAACGTAGGTTCCCGAGAATAATCTGGAGAAGAGCAAGTGCCAACAAAGACAAATAGCTTCTCAGACAGGTGTAAAATCGTATGTACGATAGATAACCCATAACAGCAGGAACCCATATTGGAAATTATTAACGAAGTTACTTTTTACATGCTCCGTGATTGGCGGAAAAACAATCGACTACGGGCTGCTATCAGCACATCTGCCGTACTACCACGCCTGCGCACGTACTTCAAACTAACATCCTTTTTCAACCTTTAACGTCAACGATGTAACACGGAATCATGACTTTTGCCGAAACAGACAACGAGTTCAAGTAGCGAGGTACATACGTATGTCATCCCACGAGGGAACTCTACGCACATGGGGAGCCAGAATTCTCCTACTTCGAGCCTTTGAACCAGCCAGGACTAGCCACCAAAACTACATGGAACTGAAAGAACAGTTACCTAGATGAATGCTGTAGCTAAGAATGCAGAAAAAATCTTTTTTTGCAATTCTTCTTTTTTTCTTTTTCTTAATATTTCTTTAAATATAAACCCTTTTTTCAACCGAATTGTTGTTTTGTTACTTTTTTCTCCTCTCGGTTTCGTGCTACAGTAAGCTTTATTTTTCCTTACACTGCAGATGTAAATTTTGATTATTTTCATCGGAGAAAATCACAGTACCCAATATTAACCAGCATTATACTAATGATATTTACCTTATCGTCTACTCTGCGGAAAAAAAAACAACATCATAACACTCACACACACACACACAGAGGCAAGTGCTCACACATACACATCACACGCACACGTATATATATTTTCCTTGTCAGCTGAAGCTGCAGAATACACCGACTGCATCTCTACTCAGGGGTAAGACTCCTTAAAGACTGACACTAAACAATCTGATTATGAGGCTTCAGTTACGCTGGAGATATGGGGGCTGCAGAGTATACACCGGGCAAATCGAATTAAACTGTATAATGACGTTAAACTGAATTGTTTGATATCAACTGTTTTCTTTTGTTTTGTTTTTTTTTACATTTAACTGTATGTAAACAAACGAGCAAAGAACAAAAAACAAACGGAATTGTCTGCGATACATAGCAATACTTAGAACTATTTAACTTTGCTGACATGCTAAACTGAACTACTTGAAATAGAACATTTCGATCGTTTATCTGTGTGTAAACAAAAACGGTATTTAAACCAATGACTGTGTGTAAAGAAAAAACTGTATTATACTAAACTGAAGTTTTTGAAATTATTTGAAACCTTTTTACGGTATAGAAAATAATGAGCACACGTTGTTTAAAATGTTATCTTTATAATATGTTTAGAAATCATGTATTTGGTATATTTATAAAAATGATTTGGCATTAAATGACCTACAAAGGTTGATATGCCATAAAATCAAACGAATCTACTTGTTTACAAATCAGGTATACTTGTATAAGTTATAAACAGAATTTCGCGTTAAATAACAGACCGAGGTTGGTATGCTATAAAAGCCACCCAACCAAATGCCCCCACACACACATACACACAAACACACACACACACACACACACACACATACATATATATGTATATATATGTATTTGAAAATAAATATAGATCAAAATCCGACAGTATAAAGAAAGCAAAAAATATAATAATCCAAATAGGTTAATTTATTGTGATGTAAAGTAAGCGTTAAACCTTTCGGTTTCATTAACCCTCACCAGGACTTTCATATCAGGAGAATTATCCACACACCGATGGATGCTTGTTGAGATAATAGAAGCAAACAAAATGTATACAACGAAAAGATACAAACGAGCACGTAGCGTTCTTAATTAAGAACGCAATGTGCACGTTTGTATCTTTTTCGTGAACTGTTCTGTTTTTCTGCTTTCTTCATATATATATATATATATATATATATATATATATATATATATATATATATATGCGTGTGTTTGTGTGTGTGTGTGTGTGTGTGTGTGTTGCAGCAGTTGTAAATGACTGCGTTATACTACTTTCATCCATACTGTTTTTCCTAAGAGGTATGGATATTTTGTCAGATATGTACACAGATACAACTTGAATTTGTTTGTAGCAAAAAGTAAATGTAGCTCTTGCCTCTCTGCAAAAAATACAGAAGTAACGGAACGTAGTTATCGTTGAACAGAAACTGGTATTTTAGCGTTATAGTTAAAATATATCGATAATGAAAAATTATTGGAATACACTATTTTTAAAGCAACTATAATTCGCAAAAAAAAAACAAAAAAACTAGTCTCATATCCTGTTGTGGGAGCCTTACCCATCTCACCATAATGGACTCTTCTCACCGTTATTAGTACTTCGGTGTTATCCGAACAGTACAAGACTTCTTACCTTTTCTATGTAACTCTATCTTTCTTTTGTAATATAATCTCTTATCTAATATCCGTGTTTGCGTTTTCATAAGTGATCCATTCCGGGGCCACAACATACTGGCGACGAGGAACTCAAACGAAAAAAGGGGCTCTTCAACAAGCAAAATAGGTTAATCGCACAACATACTGGCGAAAATGCATCGCAACAACAAAGAGATACCCAACTACAAGTTGTTAAAGAATCTACAACAAACTTCCAGCATACAACGAACCGAACAAGATTTTTGTTAAACAACTACAAGGCATCAAATTGTACAAACGACAGAGTGTGTCGGATAGCGGATATTTAATATAAAATCAGTAAGATTGTCACGTAATCGAAAAGTGATTTTCATATTTTTCTTTCTTCCTCCCACTTCAGAGAGAAAGATTTTATTCGGTGCTTACAGTTTTGTGTTGTACAGAAAGAAATAACACACACACACACACACACACACACACACACACACACACACACACACACACACACACACACACACACAGAGTAATTATTCTAGATTTCTGGGGATATTTACTGAAGAACCCCACCTCCAGAGAAAAACAGATTTTTTTGAATAGACATTTTTTTTTAGTCTAAAAAAAAATGGAAAACCTTAAAGAAATGTTTGCACAAATGATGAAGTTCCAAATGAATTCTCAACAAAAAAAAAGAGGAAAACCTCCTTCAACTTCAGAAAGAACACGAAGAAAGAATCTTAAAAACCGAGGAAAAACAACAACGGTTCCTCCTTGAATTGCAAAAACAACAAGAAAGTCTTTTTAAAAGTCTAAGTAATAACCAGCCTATAGATAGTACTACTATTTTCACTTAAAATACTGTGTGGAACGCACTCGAAAGATTTTCCTACACACCAAATTAGGATAAGACCTTTGAGGCATATTACAGAAGATATGAAGATATCTATATTACCGGCTTTGCCAATTGGACTGATGCAAAAAAATTCCCGCTACTTCTACGAAAGCTAGGAACTGTGGAACACAACAAGTTTGTAGATTATATCTTACAAAAAAAACTTGCGAATTTGTATTTTGAGAAACAGTTAAATTAATGTCAGAATTATTCAGCTCCAAAACGTCTCTATTCCACAAAAGATGGAAATGTCTCAACTTAACAAAAATGGATAGTGATGATTATTTAGGGTTTGCATCGGTCGTCAATAAAAACTGCGACGATTTTAAACTAGGCGAATTGTCAGCAGATAACTTCAAATGCCTCATATTCGCACAAGGCCTAGTGTCGACAAAAGATGCGGAAATCAGACGCAGAGTTTTGTCGAAACACTTCAAAAACTGGCTGAAGACTGTCAGGGGATAGTGAGTGTCAGAAAAGACTCTATAAATATCGAAGAGTCTGGTGTTGCTTACGTAAGGAAAGTCAAGCATAGATCCCAATGATACTCTCCGGTAAAAGAGAGAAAAAATATGATTACCCAAAATTTCAATACAGGCAAACTAGTGAAAAAAAAAAATCAGCGCTTGCTACAGCTGTGGAAAAGTACATTGGACCAAGGACTGTCCCTACCGTACAAAAAAATATCAAAATTGCGATAAATTTCGACATAACGGCTCACAGTATAGAAACAGAAAAATAATTAAAAACAAAGTCAGACATACAAAAGGCGAGGATGAGTCAAAGTCGTTCGTAAATACATAACAGTCAATGTACTAAATAATTCGGTAAGATTTTAGTTAGACTCTGGCTCTAATCTATCAGTGATAAACTTAAAAACTTGGAGAAAATTAGATAGGCCAATTATAAAGATGACAAGCAAGACGGCGCGAACGGTAACAGGAAACAAAATAAAATTTGAAGGCGAAATAATTATCCCAGTATCACTAAATGGTATTAGCAAAAAATTAAAATTCTTCGTGCTGAACAACACAGAAAATTTGTTTGGGTCGGACTGGTTTCAGAAATTTAATCTCTATGATCAACCAATTTATACGTTTTGCAAAAAAGTAGAATGCTTTACGGCCGAAGCTGAAAAAATTCAGATAGAACTAAAAGGGAGTTTCCCCGAAGTATTTTCAGTTGGTCTTGGCAAATGTACTAAAATTAAGGCAAAATTTGAACTGAAGGAAAATACATGCCCCATTTTTAGAAAGAAGCGAAACGTACCGTTCCCAACGACTGAAGAAATAAATAAAGAGCTTGACCGATTAGTGAATATGGGTATATTATCGAAAGTGGAATTCAACGACTGGGCTGCTCCAACGGTATCTATAAGAAAATCATCTAAGGAAATCCAGGTATGCTCTGATTTTTCTACAGGATTGAACACTGCACTTAAGGATTACCACTATCCACTCCCCAGCCAAGAAGAAGTTTTTAATAAATTAAATGGAGGAAAAGTATTTTCAAAAATTGACTTAAGCGCAGCCTACCTCCAGATTCCACTAGAAGAAAATAGCTTTAAACTACTCTGTATTAACGACTCCAACGACGTATCACAAACAGAAGAAAAGCCAATAGACACCATTTTCGACATGTTCGATTTAGATCCTCCCCAATCAACACCTGAAATACTTCGGCCAGGGAGAAAAAAGAAATTCACCGACAAATTGATCGACCCAAAAAGAAAAAAATATTAACAGCACTTTTACAAAGTAAAAGGCTTGGGGAAGGGGTGTTGTGCGAGCCTTACCCAGCTCACCATAATGGACTCTTCTCACCAATATTAGTACAGAGAGATTTCGCTGCCAGAGGGCTGATCAATATCGGTGTTATCCGAACAGTACGAGACTTCTTACCTTTTCTATGTAACTCTATCTTTCTTGTGTAATATAAACTCTTATCTAATATCCGTGTTTGCGTTTTCATTAGTGACCCTTTCCGGGACCACAGCATGTCCCATTCTGCCTTTGGCGAAAATATAGGGCAAATATATATTTAGAACCTACCGGGGTGTATAAAAATTATTTTTGATTTATATAATACATTTTGTATACTTATCTAACCCCAACACCAAGGGTAGAATATGACAATTTCCAACGAGAATAGCCGTTCCGCTAGGCACACCACCATGAGAATTTTTTGATGTTTTTTTTTTCATGAACAAAGTATTTCCCATAATATTTTTTCATTGATACTAAGAGTTTGGAAATTTTCCAAAATTATTTTGGATTCTTTTTAACATTACATTTTCACGAAATATATTGGAATTTGATGTTAGTCTTAAATCTTATTTCAATCGACAATTCTGCTCCATGATTACGCAAGAGTCATTTTGCAACAAATAGATGTTTAGTTATTTCATTCTGCATAATAAACAATACCAGCCAGTTCATTGTTATAGGACATGGAAACATCAATTCGTGGTCCAAGCGTAAGAGACTGTTAGTATTTCACTTCATACTAAGCCTCTTAGGAAAGGCAGGAATCCATCACTTCAACTTACAGGTAAGGGTTTATAGTAGAGCAAATTGGTTTCTTTATCCCATATAGGGTAAGCGAAACTCAGTCAAAGTTTACACCGCATGAAAAATGTCGCCAGTGTCAATTCGTGTCCGCTTACGTGGCATTAGAAAAATGTGTTTTTCACAATATCTACAAATAAACAAACACACACACACACACACACACACACACACACACATATATATATATATATATATATATATTTGTGTGTATATGTGTGTGGGTCCGATTTGGTGGGATTGTATAACGTATTTTTCACAATATCTGCAGAACGTTTTACCTGATTTGAAATAACGTATCAAAATCCCCAGAATATTTTTCCTCGTTAAAGGATATAAATGGAAATATATATATATATATATATATATATATATATATATATATATATATGTGTGTGTGTGTGTGTGTGTGTGTGTGTGTGTGTGTGCGTGTGTGTGTGTGTGTGTGTGCAGATCAGTTGGCTGGGGCTGTTGAATACGCCGAGTTCATCTCAGCCGAGGAGTAAGACACTGCTCTTAGCAGCTGTCCAGGATATGAATCTAAAGAATCTGATTGTGTGGCTCCAGTCTTGGTGCTTGGACGATTATGGAATAAACATTCATAGACTTTACTCCTCGGTCGACTCTGACTCGGAGATCTAAAACCTGTAATGGCTAATCTTCGGGTCAAATAGAGCTATTCAATTATATACGATACTTTAAGCCATTAAACTATTTGCAAACAATAAAAAATCAAATATTATCATCAGTATTAGATTATAATGTTTGACCATTTAATTGTATGAAAGCAAATGTTTAATATCAAATAGAATTATTAGTTTTTGATAACAACACTTAAAACCATTTAACTGTGTGCTAACAAATGAGGTTTGACTCATTTAAAAAGAAAATTACTTAAAAGCTTTTTGCTTACAAATAATTTTATATGCATGAGTGTATTTTTGAGTGTTTTAAAAGTGCGTGTGTGCGTATGTATGTGCGCGCGCAGGATTTGGCATTGAATAACCCTCAAGTTTCCATATCTCATTAAACACAATCCAACAACGATAGATAGATAGATTATTGAAGTTACCTGAGATAGATAGATAGATAGATAGATAGATAGATAGATTTTTGAAGTTAACTGAGATAGATAGATAGATTATTGAAGTTAACTGAGATAGATAGATAGATTATTGAAGTTAACTGAGATAGATAAATCGATAGATAGATAGATAGATAGATAGAAGGGTCAAAGATAGTGTTCAGATTTGGTCATAGAACAAGCTTTGGAGGAAAAGTACGTAAAACAACGTTACTTTAGATACATCGTCATATAACAGAGTTTTTGGTATCAATAATATTCGGAAATCATAGATAGTCTTCAGATGTAACAATAAAATTATATTTTCCGTAAATGTATGGATACACTAAAATTCTTTGATATGTCGTGGTAACCATTCACATTTACTATCAAGTCTAATGTTATATCAAGATCCAAGCGTGTATGATATCAGATGAAAACCATCAATAAGTTTATATCTATTCAGTATTAATAACACTGTGATATGGAATGAATGAAGTACTTTTATTAATATGGTTAGCTTTGTCGCCTTTGAAAACTTCTCATCATGACGTTAAAACGTGAACCATCCAAGTCAAACTATCTCGTGTTATTCTATGCTTTGAAGTTAAGATATCTCATTCATAGTATAGAGTGCCACAATATACATAGAACCCATGTGACTGCTAATAACTCGACAATATTAATTGGCCCAGTCGACTAGGGGTATAAAATACTCCGACTGCATTTCTACAGAAGGGAAGACTTCCCCAACAAGTATCCTGATTTGACACTAAACAATCTGATGGGAAGGCTGCAGTAATGCTGGAGCCTTGGGGAATGCAGAGTAGCCCTTTACTGCCATTACTCCCAGGCCAACTCTAGCCTTGAATGGATGCACCTGATAAGGTCCTATCTATGGGTTAAATAGAAATAAACATTTTCTTTCTGATAAACTGAATTGTTTGAAATAGATTTGCTTATTTGTATAAAAAATGGATTTTGCATTAAATAACATACAACAGTTGATATGCAATAAAACCAAACTAAACTAATAAATAATACTAAACGAATAATAATATTGTTCTTTTATTGTTTCAGATTTGAAAATAGTATACAATAACTACTAATATTCGATCCCAATGATTTGGAGATGGGAGGAAAAATATTTCCCGTCACTATTCATTTGGGGACAAAATCATTCAAAACTATGCAAGCAAAATTTCGTGGGAAGTTTAACTTTAACGATTATCCCCAGGAAAGCGAAATTTATCATTTAGTACACAACTTTCCTGTCAAAGGGTCTCTACACAACCTTTACAACAAGGTAGAAAAATCCAGATATGACAGAAAGTTGACTGCAAGATTACCTGCTAATATGGATGCAGTGTGATATTCTGTTGGAAGGAGTCCGAAAAAGGTCCGCTGAAGACATTCCCATGATTTTTTCTCTTTGACGTGCATCGTTGAAAAGAATCTTAAAGAAGGATGTTCACCAGTACCCATACAAAATCCAGATGAAACATGAACGCACACCAGCTGACATGGTATTTCTTGTCTCAGTAATAAATCATTATCATATTAATGATTTGTATCTATTTTGAGACTCCGTATACCTTTAAATTTTAATGGAGTTATTTGTTTCTTTTATATCTTTGATTTTTTTCTCTTTTCTACACCGTTCAATCGAATATAAATTATTTTCAAATAAATCTATTCGACACATATTACAAACATTACCAGTATGATCCTGAGTGGACATAGATGTTATGACAATGTAAGGGGATAACATACTTCCCAGATCTTCAGTATCAGAGTCTCATTATCAGATTTAAACTAGTATCCTACCAAGGGAACGTTTTTTTGAGGAGGTGGCCTTATCCTTTTTCAGGAAATTCATTTAGCCTAGTCTAAACAATTCCGATGGGGAGATTGATCCAATAGAGTTAGAAAAGGATATCTTACACAGAATATGAATCATTGAGAATAATCTAAACAAAATGTGAAAAATCATTTAGAGTAATGCATTGTCGATTTCAAGACTTCGTTCTGCAATATTGTTGCTATTTTTCAAGCGAATTAATTGACTCCTTGACTTTTTTCTTTTTGTTGAATTATGCGTGATCAGTCGAGAAATTCAACAGGAGTTACCATGAAGAATAATGAAAAAAAAAAAAAGTGGGAATTTGTTTTCTGTGGGGAATGCTTCCATTCGTGTTGTGGAATTGTGTTTGGATTTAATCATCAAGTGCTTGGACCAAACATTGTTGAAAAATTGTAAGCGCGAGCACATGGTGAGAATGGCATTTAAACCATGTGCTAAGAAACAGGAAAGATATTTGTTCAAGTCAATGTAATTCTTATAAAAGAATGGCAGAATTCTTTGAATAGAGTAGAAAAAGCACGAAAGGGAGAAGATATGTCTGGAAATCATTCTCATGCTGAAATATACGTGTATATGTAAGTGTATGAAATATATATATATATATATATATATATATATATATTCATCATACAACGTGTGAAAGCACGTGCGATACCCTGCCCTCATCAGCCGCCAACCAGGTGTGATAACACGGTTTCTGTAGCTCAAAGCGGTACTGCCACTCCTGGCGCTACCAAGCAGCTTTTGCCACCGGACAGTGTATTTAAAAGAATTATATATATGCGCTAAATCTACTAAAAGTAAAGATTACATTGTATGTTCATCTTTATTTTTAGATATATATGTATATATATATATATTCATCATACAACGTGTGAAAGCACGTACGATACCGTGCCCTCATCAGCCGCCAACCAAGTGTGATAACACGGTTTCTGTAGCTCAAAGCGGTACTGCCACTCCTGGCGCTACCAAGCAGCTTTTGCCACAGGACAGTGTATTTAAAAGAATTATATATATGCGCTAAATCAACTAAAAGTAAAGATTACATTGTATGTTCATCTTTATTTTAGAGCAGTTTGCGATTTTTAAAAACGCGTTTATTTTCAACCGTTGATGCCATTATGCGCTTACAGAATCCATTTCTTGATGTTACGTAATTACACGGAATGGTGGTTCCGTGTACATTTCATTCACGCTGAAGACTTTTTGCTCTATATATATATATATATATATATATATATATATATGTCTGTGTCTGTGTCTGTGTGAGATTGATAGATAGATAGATAGATCGAGAGAGAGAGAGAGAGAGAGAGAGAGAGAGCGTGGTATAATACATATATATAGTTTGAATGTCTTCTTGTAGTTTTCTTTTAACATGTACTTTATATATATATATATATATATATATATATATATGCGTGTGTGACTATTTGTAAAAATGATTCCTAGCTTGACGTGCATTATTCGTGATTTAACGGAGCATATATATATATATATATATATATATATATATATATATATGCATGTGTATGTGTGTATATACTTCAAGCGCACAGTTGATTGCCTGGTTGGTTGGTTGGATTTAGGGAATATCAACCTTTGTTGGTTATTTAGCACCAAATCCATTTTTATACAGTTGATCAGTCCTATTTCAAACTGTTCAGTTTTGCTTGCGTATACTGCTTATTTGTCATTCTATTTCAAGTTATTCAGTTTAGTCAAACAGTTCTATTTTTTTTTTCAAATGGTTTAGCGTAATTACAGTTTCAGTGTCAAAAACAGTTCTATTTCAAGTAAATCAGTTTAGCATAAGAACGCAATTTAGTTCTATTTGACCCATACGTAGGACCCTATCAGATACTTTCACTCAGGACCAAAGAGGACCTGTGAGCGATGACAATGAAGGAGTATTCCTCGATCCCCAAAACTCCAGTATTTCTGGAACTTCACCATCACATTGTTTCGTGTCATATTCCGAACACATGTTTGGAGGGGGCGTCTTACCCCTCTGCAGAGATGTAGTTGGTTTATTCTACTGCCACAGCCAACAGGATAATCAAACATACAGAAAATGCACATGCACACACATATACATGAGTGTTTTTAGTTACGCACTCTAATAGACATACATACATAGACACACACACACGCACGCACGCACGCACGCACGTGAGGTAAAAGAAAAACAGCATACAAAACTGTAAAAATCCGCTTGAAGATTGAACCTTTGTCGCATCCTGTTGCTGTGGAAGGGTTGGTCAAAACACTTACTTACAAACGGAGAAGTAAACACAGACACACACGTGCATAAAATTCACACACACCTACTCACAAACGCATACATTTTTTTCTGGTGGAAGATTATAGAATCAAATTTGATATAAGAAAACATTACTAATACAAAAGCAATGAAACTCAGCAACCAAAAATAAAATTTCAACTTCGATGTAACCAAAAGCAAAATTGCATTAATACGTGTAAGTTATCGGCTAATTTTTGCATTGAACAGACTAGATCACCCTTCTCATCATACTCCACATAACAAAGTAATAAGAGATTAGCATTACTGGAAAGCCTCTTGAACTGATGATGTCATAGGTAAGAAACTGACAGTCTGGAAACGAAGTTGACTCGGCGTCTAAGCTATTAAGAATCTGTATATATATATATATATATATATATATATATATATATATATATATATATGTGTGTGTGTGTGTGTGTGTGTGTGTGTGTATATGCATATATATATAAACCGATTTTAAAGTTTGTTGGACCGCGAAGAAATTTGTAGTTTTTAGGATTTTTTTTTCCTTGATAAGTTTATGTTTCCAACTTATTGCTTTTGTCAGAGAACATATATGGCACAAGGTCTTGTTAATATGGTATTATATTAGATTTGAACACACTCGTGTTTGTAGTTTGAATGCTTTTCAGTTGTTTATGAGTTATGTATTTTTATGAAGGTCTATCTTTTCTTTTTCTTTCAGTGTGTTTCTCTTCGCCTACTTTACCCCTGATTTACTTTTTTTATTTGATACGTTTTGTGTGTGTGTCTTGGAATTGTTTCGGATTTCTCTTATAGTATTTTTTTCTCTGTTTATGTGTGAATGTATGTCTTCAGATATTTTGTGTATATATATATATATATATTATTCAAATTTGGTTTAAATTTATCTATAAAATTATTTTCCTTTACTTAAAGTAGTGTGTAGTCATTCTCTTGAAAACCACACACATACACACGTATATATATATATATATATATATATATATATATATATTTGTGTGTGTGTGTGTGTGTGTGTGCAACACGCTTATACATAGTAGCACACAAATATGTAGAGAGAAAAATTGATACCAAGGTAATCCAAATAGAAGGAGAGATTTATTGAGAAGCTACGAGGATTATTAAATAAGTATACAGATTTTTCGTATGGGAACATTTTTTGATAGTACACACATGAAACTCTGGTTCCCTTAGAAGTAATCTCCTCCGGCTGAAATGCACTATTTGCATAGTTCCAACAACTTCTGGAAGGCCTTATGGAAGTCCTCTTGTGTGAGCGTGTCAATGAGCTTCCTCACAGCCTCTTTCATCCCCTCAATTGTCTCATAACGACAACTTCTGAGCTTAGCGAATAACCAAAAGTCACGGCGAGCAAGGTCTGAACTATAGGAATGGTGAGGAAGTGTCTGGATGCCCATCTTGGTCAAATAGTCTGTGACGAGGATGGATTTGTGGACTGGTGCATTTTCCTGGCGGAAATGCCACTGACCCGATTTGAAGAGTGCTGGCGTCTTCCGACGGCATCTCTTCCTGAACTCCCCTAAAACCTCAACATAGTATTCCTTGTTGACTGTCTGTCCAGTTGAAACTCAGTGCATGTAGATCATGCCAGTGCTGTCAAAAAAAGGGATCATCAAAAGTTTGTGGGTGGATTTGCTCTCTCTGGCTTTCTTGGCCTTCATTAGAACTAAGTACCATAAAAACCGATTTTGATACAAAACCTAAAAACTGTCTTATCAACCCAACAAAAACTGAAATAGTAAATATCAGCATATACACACTAGACGACATACACAAACAACTTAAAAAAAAACAAACCTAGTACTCAACCAGTGGAAAAAAACATCAAGGCTGTCACAGACTGGTTCACTACCATAACCAGCAAAAAAAAGCAAGTTTTATCTAATTATATCCCTTATAGATTTCTATCCCTCAATCACAGAACACACTCTTGATAGCCCTATGTGATTAACAGTCCTGTATACGAAATTTTCAAACGAGGATTTCGAAACAATAAAGCACTGTTGTAAATAAGTTCTTTTTCATGACTATAACCATGGATTTACAAAAAAAAAAAAAAAAAAAAAAAAAAAAACACAAAAAAACCAACTAAGAAGGGGAAAAAGATTTTCATACTTCCCCAACTATCTTCAATGACATAAAAAGAAAGCATAGGATTATACAAAGACAACGTACATATCATCATAAAAGAAACGAACCGTCCCAAACTAGAAAAATACAGGAAAAATAACAAGTTCATTGAAACTACGAGGATTTAAAATTATCATAAAAACAATTTAAATATAACAGACTTATTAGATCTAACATTAAATTAAAAAAAAAAAAGAATATTCGAACCTTTCAAAAAAGAAACCGTAGACCTATTTATACAAACACACTTAAACCACTCACCCATTAGCCGTAGACAATTAGACAACTCATTAAACATCGACATATTTAATTCGTAAAAGAACACATGCAACAACGCCTTAAAAATGCGGATACACTCAACAACTAGAATACAAACCACCAAAAACCAAACCAAAAAAACATAAAAAGAAATATGATCTTTTTCGACACACCCAATACCAAAAACGTAAAAAGTAATATTAGCAAATATTTCATAAAAGCAATAGAATAAAAAACTTCCCCAAATACAGCACCTTCGCCTAAATCTTCAACAAGAACAACTTAAAAATCAGCTTCGGCAGCACAAAAAAAAAAACATGATCGAATTATCAAAAGAAAGAAAAAAACATGACCAAAAATTAAAAAAAAACAACAACACAACAGAAAGTGAGAACTGGTGCAATTGTTGGGACAAATCAACATGCCCCATACAAGGAAACTGCCTAAAAACATGGTATCCAATGCCACGGTAAGGACAAACAATTCAACAAGATGCTACATCGGAAAGAATCTTCAAACAAAGAATATACGCATACAAAATTTTGTTCTCAAATAAAAAACAACGAACAATACAACTCTATCGGAGTACATTTGGAAATTGAAAAACAAACATATTACACCATGCATAACTTGGGAAATAATGGAATCAGCCACCGCCTACAACAAACTATAAAGAAGATGCTTACTTTGCCTCCATGAAAAATTGTCATAATCACCCACTCATCACAATATAAACTCTTAAACGACAAATCCAAGATAATATCAAAATATCAAAACGAAAATTTCCTATCCCACTTCGATCCAAACACTTAATCAAAACATGAACTAAATCCCCCCCTTCTCATTTTTAAGCAACAATATTATTTTCATATTTACATATATCTCTGCCATCGATGTTCATATTATTAAGTAAATTTCCCTCCTTGTCCTTTCACTAGATCCCACCTGTGTCTTCAAAACCTTTCTTATCGCCACACCATCCATCAACCATTCCCGACATCACACAAATTATACAACAGAACTACCGACCGTAAGTATCATTTTCTTCATATTATCACATTATAAACACTCACAAGTATTTCCAGTAGAAGTTAGTAATGCTTTGGTAGAGTCAATAATTATTAGCACTTTTTTTCACATAATTTCATTCTAATCACCCATAAGTATTGTCAAACACCGTAACTGTCATTTTATTATTATCATTATTATTATTATTATTATTGATAGGAAAAGAAACCGAAAACTCATCATTTCTGTTACCTGACCATAAAGACTATACCACATTAAAAAAAATAAATAGGTAACATGATGGTGATTTTAATTTTAATCATCATTATCTCTCAACGAAATTCCCCACAAGGCAGACATTTCATTTTCAATTCAAACTAAACCTTTAGCTACTTTAATGCTTGAAAGAAAAAGATATTCTGATTGCAACAATCCATTTCGCTCTCTCTGACCCATTCTTCCCTTCTCACTCTGAGTTTCTTCGTCTCACCCCTTCCTATTTTCATACTACAGAAATATATGTAAATATTTTTGAATGCATGCCAGTAAATACGCAAACGTATGTATACATGTACGTGCCATATACACAAACGTACTAACGATCAATTACACACAAACTTAGGCACACATACACACAAATAAAAAAAAAATAACCATATTAATCGTATTTAAAAAAAAAATCTTCACTCTGTCTAACGAATGCAAAATGCATGAAACCTCGGTCACAGACACTAGTATGTGTGTTTGTTCTCTCAAGATATCGAGCACTATTTAACAATACTGCAACATTTGGTCTTTCCTTAACCCACCAAGTTTGTTAATAACTACCATAAACTTTTTTACATCTATCAATCTATCTATCTATGTTCATGTATATATGCAAAGGAGAATAATTTATGAAATAGAGAAATATAGATATATAATGAAGGAGAGAAAATGTAAATATATATAATGAAAGACATACAGACACTGAAAGAGAAATTCGAAGATTAATGTACTGTTTCATTTCGTCATAAAATCTCTATAGGTATAGACAATATTGTGTCGCCACTAGGGATAATTTTAACAGCAGCAGCAGCCGTTAATCGTCATGACAGTAAGTGAATGAATGAATGGTAATTTACTAAGCTTTTTGCTTAGATGTGGCACAAGGCCATATGAAAGGGGCATCCAATGAGACTCGAAGTGAATGAATGAATGACCTCATGTATATAATGTGCGTGTATTTGTGTGTATGTAAATATGTACGTGGATAATGCTTAGGGTAACCCGACACAAGAATAAGCTATTCAGGGTATTAAAATGTTTGGCATGAAAATTCCAAATAAGAAATAATTACTATTTTGGAAGGGTAACAGTCGACCAATTTATTATGCGCTTGGATAACACTTACTTGTGACAATGTTAAAGCACTGATAACAACCAGTTTTTCTGTTTCTGCATCTCTCTCTCTCTCTCTCTCTCTCTCTCTCTCTCTCTCTCTCTCTCTCTCTCTCTGTGTCAATCTCTTTATCTCTCTCACATACACATACACATACTCTTTCTCCCTTTTTTCTCTCACTCTCTCAATCTCTGTTTTTCTCTTTCTCTCAGACATACACACATACACGCTCTTTCTCCCCCCTCTCTCTCTCTCTCTTTCTTTCTCTCAATATCTCTTTCTCTCTCTCTCTCTCACACACACACACACACTCACACACTCTTTCTCTCCCTTTCTCTCTGTCAATTTCGCTTTTTCTCTTTCTCTCTCTCTCTTTCACTCAAACACACACACACACACTCTCTCTCTCTCATATTCTCTCTCTCTCTCTCTCTCTCTCTCTCTCTCTCTCTCTATTCCTCTAGCTATCTCAAAAAATAAATAAAAAGATAAACACCCTAGTTCTCCGATCCACTTATCCATCTATTATATATATATATATATATATATATATATATATATATATATATATATGTTACAGATATGTAGCTGAGTGCCGGAAAATCTTTTCGATAAACGTTATGGTTACGGTCTTGGATACACAAGCATATATATATATATATATATATATATATATATATATATATATATATATATATATATATATATATATATATTGACATATAGACACTCTGTTTAAATTTCGTTGGTTGAAAGAACCCATTTATTTATCAGCTGAAATTATTTGTGACGTTAGCTTTGACTATTAGCCTATATATCGGAATATGTTCATATCTATATATATTTCTATGCATCGCTCTCCCGCTAACTCTCTCTCTGTCTATATATATATATATATATATATATATATATATTCATCATTTTCTTTTCTATCCGAGTATCTATTAACGCAAACATGCTTATATATATAGAGAGAGAGAGACAGAGACAGAGACAGAGAGAAACAGAGACAGTGACAGACAGAAAGACAGACTCTGGGATAAAGAGAGAAATATATAGATATAAATAGAGAGAGAGAGAGAGAGAGAGAGAGAGTGACAGATAGACAGACAGACAGAGAGATCGTATGTATGTGTGTGTGTGTGTGTGTGTGTGATAGAGAGAGTGAGTGATCTTGTCGGAGAGATAGAGCGTGATTGAGAGAGAGAGAGAGTTGGAAAGAAAATATGGTCATATATTGTTTCATTTCGTAATCAAATGTGCATAAACGTACATATAGATACGCATAGACAATTGTTTGTAAGAAATAGGGATCATTTTAACAGCTGCAGTTTATCGGTTCGATTGTATGTAAATGACTTTACATATATATATATATATATATATATATATATATATATATATATATATATATATATATATATCTGTGTGTTTAGTGTGTGTTTAGTGTATGAGTCTGTGTGCATGTTCAATATTGTGTGTATTGAATGTTTTGTCTGTGGATCGATTTACGCTTTTATGATTCAGTAAACTGTTGATTCCTGTGAGAAAATTTCCTCAACACTTCAAACAGTTCACTTCCCATGCGAATAAAATGCATTGAAGTAGAATATAAGTTCACAGTCGTCGACTGAGTCAATTCGTACTCCAACCTTTCTCTCTTTTCAAACCTCAGAATTTTTTACTAGTTTTATCTTTTCTCTTTTAGTTTGGTAAAGTTACATCGATCGACGAAAAGAAATTTTTGCGGCATTTTAGAAACGTCTAATGATTGATTTTCACGCACGAATTACGCACATGCTTTCAACATACAGCTAATCCCCCAATCGCATAGAGTGCGCGGGAAAAAAATTTGGAAAGTACCATTCAGTATAGAAACGCAGAAATTTTTAGAGTACACTAATCCGAACGAAATACTTTGCACACTTCTTGACATTAGTTGGTTATTGAAGATATTGAAGTTAATGATAAATAAAGCAAGAAAATAGCACACAATTTTGTCACAACGTGCATTCTAATTGGCACTCTAAATTGATTAACGAGAAAAGAAAAGTCATTTTTTTTAAAGAAATAATTTAGTTGAAATGAAAAGTCTATCAAAATCAACATGTCGGATAAAGTTTAATTCTTCTTACTGAATTTACAAGTTAGAGCAAATTTCACTAAGTATATGAGTTAGCCAAAACTTTCAAAAGTTGTAGGTGCTTCCCTGGGGTGGAAAACATACAACTACATTGATCGGAGTGATGAATACGTAATAAAAGAGGAACGAAACCTGCCTTCTTATCCGGGCAAAAAGGAAAATGAAATAAAACTATTTTTCGATGCCATCATCATGTCGTGCCGCTAGCACGGATATCCCTGACGCTCTCACGCCACTTCTTCCTATCATTCATCGCTTCTGGCAGGTCTTCTGGTTACATCCCGTATCCTCACATAGCTGCTGTATGTACGTTCGAGCTGGTCGTCCTACTTTTGATTGGCCATATGCGGGGTTCCATAGGAGTACATCACTGATGAGTTCGTCCTTGCTTCACCAGCAGTGTCTTGCATGTCTGGTTCGTCTAACTTGTATAGTTTTCGTGATGGGGGCAAGTGGCCGTATAGTTGGTGCCTTGTGGGGTGTTGCTTCCAGGACTTGATGTAAAAAGTATTTATATAAAGGAAAAAAAGGTTTTATATATATATATATATATATATATATATATATATATATATATATATATATAACACTTTTCGAATTAATTGGATGTATATAATGCACACACACACACACACACACACACACACACACACACACACACACACACACACATATACATATATATGATATTAACAAACATATCAGTCGGATCGATTGAACTGCAAATAAACAAAAAAGACATCTGAAAACTCTGTGAAAATATATATTCAATATTTAATGTAATGCTAGTCAACAAAATACTGAAGGTGATTAGATATATTTATGTATAACTGCTGCGAATTTAAAAGGGGGTCCATCATACTGATACAGATATTAGGGCTACATAGTTACAATGTTGATAGGGGAAAAACGTAATTCGAAGTTGCCTCAGATTGAAAGATTTTGCGGAGTCTACGTAACACTGATTAAATCTCTCATTCACCTCTCTCTCTCTCTCAATCTCTCTCTCTCTCTCTCTCTCTCTCTCTCTCTCTCTCTCTCTCTCTTTATATATATATAAAGGCAAAATAACGAATCTCCCATTCTGTGTGTTGGTTAAACAGTTGACCCACTTTCTTGGACATCTATATGATGATGCAGTCCTGAAGATTTTGACAACACTACACATATCACTGTCTTTTTGATAGAATAGAGGGTATTTATTGGTTTTAACACATTAGTTGGATTATTACCTTCTTCAACTCGTCTCTCTTCCTGTGTCTGACCCCTTTTTTCATAACTTATCCATTCGAGCTGTGCAACCACGTTATACTTGCGCTTACAGCGTTTAAACAATCAACTTTCAACTCTTCTTTTACAGTGTGTATTCGCTGTTGGTATCAAGGATGTAGGATGGCGGAGAATTTCAGAAGGGATCATACATAATGGGACTGCAGAAAACTCCGAATAGAAAGAGATCCGATATTCTTCACTGGCTAAACTCCAATCCATGAAAAGGAAAGCAATTTTCTTTGTCTCATTTTTCTCACTCATATACACACAATGTCACTATTAGCTCTTCTGCTTCTGGGTGCACCATTTAGGTGACACAATGCATATTCGTAATAGTGTGAACACGTTTTCATATGTATGTTCGCATATGGGCGTAGAATAATTGTATCCATATAAAGATGAGCCAATATATATTTGAACTGTATAAGTAGCATTTGTATTTATACAAGCGTATGTGTAATGTACATGGATGTGTGTGTAGGATAACGTCTAAAAATAATTAATCAAAGTAAGAAGCTCGGCAGTAATTACTCGTTGATAAATAAATAGATAGGACACTTGATGCTGATAAAAAATGTTGTTTGTTAAAGGTCAACATAAACAGATGTTTTTGACGTTATTACGGTCAGAAATCAGTTAAAAAGAGTATTCCGCAGATCTGGATAAGTTTCCTCAAGAGGTGCTGGGATTCGTTTTTTCCAAATAGGCCGACTTGGGGCCGATAGGCCCCTAGTTTGACTGGGCCAACATCGGGTGGGCGAGTTGAATCATTGATACCTTTGTCAGCTTTGCATAGCATTGGACCTTGTATTCCAGTTTAAGCTATAACCAGGCACCTGTGCCTGAACCCAGATTTGAGTCCATGTCCAGCTATGCTCATCGGGCTCATATTGCTCTAAGTGGGCCGATGACCAGCATAGTCAAGCAGGGCCCGGGCCTCAGTTCGTGCCCGACCTTCCCCTAACCTAAACCCTCAATATATTCGACCTTGTGTCAAGTCCTTTCTGAAGGTCGGCAGAGACAAATGCAGCCGCATCTTTTCATGAAAGCAATTGGAAGATAGATACAGGTTGCTTTGGTATGATTTGGTATGGTTGTGTTCTATATCATATAAACCATTAAGATATATTAATGCGAGATTATATATATATATATATATATTGTAACAGGTTAATTTGTCGGTAACATCATTTCAAAACGATTAAGAGCTATTTTTTGGACATAATGGGTTTTTTTCAGTTATATTTATCCAACACCAGTAATTCTATTTGATATTTATCATTTGTTTGCTCAATGTTTAAAGGCTAAGTATATCCAAAACTAATAATTTTTAATGATGCCAGTATCGCTATCTGAGACTAATAGTTTTGGGGTTTTTTGCTATTTAACACTAAATTCTTTTCAATATTAATCCTTCACTTCCACACACTTAAATCGTATCAAGTATTGCTTTCTAACTTTAATAATTTATTTCAACATCGATAACAACCCAAGCAAAAGCTTCAACTGTTGTATTTGAACCAAAGACGAGGCCCTAACAGGTACCACCTCTGCGTTTCAAAGTGGACAGAAGAGAAATGATAATGAAGCAGTACTATACATTCCCCAAACTCAAGACTAAACTCTCAGCATCCCAATAACTTAGAATAATACTCAGGACACGAAATAGTTTCAAGTTGCTATGAAACACTAATAATTTTATTCAACATTATCCATTCGTTTCTACACGTTTCAAGCTGACACATCTAATACTACGATTTCAATGTAATATCAGTCATTTGTTTGCGCAGAGTTAAATGGTTCCAAATATACTGAATGGTTAATTGCTTCTTTTTGACTTATAGATCAGACCAAACAAATTCTGCCATTCTTGGTCAGATTGGAGGTGGAATTTATAGTAATGAAGTAATCCACTTAAATTTTTATTGTTCCAAAATAGGCAAATGCTTTGCAGCGTTTAGTAATTCAAGTCGTTCCTGGCCAGAGAACCTCTTCCCTTTCCACTCTGGTTGAATAAAGATATACTACATAGTTAGCTGGTCAGTGGACAAAATGGGATAAAAAACAAAATTCCGTCTACAGTCAGTGTTTGCGATACTCACGAATCAGCATCCAATCCAATTTTGCGTAGTGTCACACGCAGTGCTATACAGTATAAAACCGAGAATAAGGAAACAAGAAGTACATTCTTAGAATCTATTGTTTTATTTTGGGCGGGGGAGTAAGAGATGACTGGTGACTGGTGTATTTCAACCGGTGAAGCCTTTTAGAAACAATTACAAAATGAGCCAGAGAGAGACATGGGTTATCTTGTGAAATTGTGTTGGCAACAAACAGAGACAAATTACAACACGCATGCGTACACTCACACACAAACACAAACTTACAAAACCATGTAAGGTTTTCATTATTTTATTTATCGTTTAATGTTTCCCGCAAAAAATAATGTTTATTTATTCGTTTAATTTTTCCCGCATTAAAAAATTGTGTTTAAAAAGTAAATGTTTCTTGTATGACAAAGAAAAGAAAACTTACTTTTCTTTACTGTTATATTTATTTACCCATACCTCCGCATGAGGAGAATGTGATAGAGTGTCAATCTTTTAAGTAGAGTTTAAAAGGTTTGTATTCAGAGTGTTCATCTCCTAAAACGATTGCTGTATCAGTGTGATCTATTATTAACCTATTACTGCAGGTAGAATGGTCAAATGCATACCCTTCAAATATGTATTAGCTCTATATGTGATGCAAACTGCCTCATCAGGATTTGAACTCGGCTTCACCGGCCCATTTCCTACTTCGATAAACATTATACCACGGGCACTTTTTATATCTTTATATGTTGTTTTTATTTTTATTTTCTATAACTATCATTAAGAACAAGTAAAGCAGCATAAAGCTTTTTCATCACCGTTTTCCTTAGTGGAATCTACACGCAGATGCTATTCTCTCTGGGACTTCAGTAGAAGTAGCACGTCTCTCAGGGTAGACAATTCCCAGGAATTCCACAACTAGAGACACCTAGGACCATAGAGACTATCGGCACATCAATAGGACGACCGCACAAGAAGAATCAACACAGTGTGATTTGAAATTCAGGATATTTTTCATATGTAATATGT
>OY757905.1:119271465-119288965 GCA_963585895.1 Sepioteuthis lessoniana | reverse complement strand
TTTTGGTTTGGTTTGGTTGTGTTTTATGTAATATCAACACAAGTGATTCGAAATCCAGTTACGCTATTACATATCTTTTGGAATGGCCTAAAACCCCTTATCCCCAACTCCATCTACGTGTTAAATAGTTTTACTTCTGTTATACAATGATAGATTTTGAATTAAATGATTCCCGGAGTTTGATGTACCATTAACAAAAGAAATAAAACTAAAAGAAAAAAATATATCAACGGTACCCGAAACATGAAAGGCAAATTGTACACTTGTCAAATTCGGCATCGAACTTGAAAGGAATCAGGATTATAGTATTTATTTGGTAATAGTTTACAATCAAAACGGATATTATTAGGTATTACTTATTATTAGAATCTACAGTATTGAAACTATACTGCCATCAGTCCAAACATGCCAGAGAGCAAAAATGAGTTTATCCACTTTATATATTTATCTAAATTTATTTTGTTACAGATTATCAATAAGTGTTTTGTAATCGATATTTCATCCGTCATGATAGTTGAATTTTGTGGAAGAAATAATCCAATCTTGATAACACGTTGAAATATATATATAGATATATATATATGTAGTGACAATAATTTAACCTTAAATTCTCATAATTCAGAGAAAAAAAGTGCTCTAAAGAATAATAACGCAGAACAATATATAACATTTCAGAACTAAAAAAAAAATACAATAAAAATGAAAACGGGATAAACACTTTACGTTGCCGATCCACACCTAAGCTGATATCAAGACGTTTGAAGTCTATTGAATTCATATGAAAATAAGTAATCTCTTAGTCACGAGACTATTTCGTGGCCAACATACTAAGTCAAATCCTTCAATCTGGCGCAATCATAAAGTAAATATATATATATATATAAAAAAAAAAAAAAAAAAAAAAAAAAAATGTAAACAAAGGCTGCTGCTGCTGTTGCTAAAAATAAAATACCTTAAAATTCCCTTAGCCAACGTAGTCCGCTTGTAGCTGTGTGGTCTGAAACCTTAATCTATCGTAAAGTCAGACGGGTTTCGATCCCGGCTTCGAGCGTCCTGCGGGTCTAGCCACACTGAAGAGTTCTGATAGAACGAAACAGACTGTCTGTGGATGACAATATATATATATATATATTCAGTTATTTAATATTTACATTTTAATCTGACGCTAGATTGGAGCACATGACGTTGAATGTCAGCTACGTGAAAGTGTTTTGACTAACATATTTCCTATTTATTCAATTTAATTCAGCAGATTTCTAATGTGTCGATAATGACTCATCTGAGGATTAGTAGAGCAGAATATCGAGTTGTGAGTTTTATTCTGTTTTTATTGTCATTCTGTTTGATACCGAAATATACTGTTTTTATATATATATATATATATATATATATATATATATATATATATATATATATATATATATATATATATATATTCTTGCTTTGATTTTCTAAAAATCAACGTGGTGCTGATACAGGTGGAATAGAATAAGGTATTTTATGCAAGTATCAATGTATGTGCAGGTTAAAAAATGAAGAGTGCAGTCTCTGTACTCTGTCCTGTAGAAGGATAACCAAAGCAAAGCAAAGATTAACATGTCCTTAAAAATCGAAGAATATATATATATATATATATATATATATATATATATATATATATATATATATATATATATATATATATATATATATTCTTTCTTTGATTTTTAACGGAATATCAATATTCACGGGTTGTTTTAATGCCGACCTCTCCTTAGGGGATACGAAGGTCTCTCTCTCTCTCTCTCTCTATATATATATATATATATATATATAGTCTTCTCGTTTCTTTTATATATATATAAATGTGTGTGCGTGAGTGTGTGTGTGTGTGTGTGCGTATGTGTGTGTGAGTATTTTTGTGGTATGTGTTTGTGTTTATATATATGTGAGTGCCCATGTGTATACGATGTTATTACAAGAAAAATGAATGGAAAAAGGTGTTATAGCGAAAAGAAATTTGAAATTGAGATTATTTTTAAAAAACTCTGAAAGAAAGAAAGAAAGACAGAAAGAAAGAAAGAAGATAATAAAAATCAAACAGAAAAGAAAAAGAAAAGAAATTACTCCATATAAATGAGAGAAAAGAAAAGACTGAAAAAGAATAAAAAAAGAATGCCATGACTGTTAATGAAAGTAAGAAAAAAATGAAAAAAAAAATGACCATAAAAAGGAAAAAAGAAAAAAAATTAAAAAATTAAAAAAAAGAAAAAAAAAACACACCATAAAACCAGGAAAATAAAGGAAAATAATAAAACTGAAATTCTATAAAAGGGAGAGAAAGAATTGGAAAGAAAAACAAGTAATGAAGACGATAATAAAAATGAAGGAAAAGAAGGGAAAGAAAGAAAAAAAGATCATAAAATAAAACTGAAAAGAAAAGAAATTCAAAAAGTTAAAGGAAGACAATAAAAATGAATAAAAGAAAGTAAGAGAAAATAAAAGAAGAAACAAACGACCGCAAAGGTCAGAAAAAGAAGGGGAAAGAATTAAAAAAAAAAAGAGAAAACATAAAAATTAGAAAAAGTATGAGAAAGAAAGTAAAAATAAGATTGTATAACGAATGGATGAGAGTGAAAGAAAGATAAAAATATCGAAAAATGTTGAACATAAAAAAGAAAAGAAATGGTAACGAAAAATGGGAAAAAGGAAGGCCATAGAGTGAATGAAAGAAAGGGAAGGAAACAAAACGAAAAAGAAACATGAAAATTAGAAAAAGAAACGTAAAGACAGAAAAAGACATTAAAATAAGATAATGGAAAGGATAGGAAAAAGAAAAATCAATAAAGAAGAAACACATAAAAAAGGAGAAAGAAATGAAAATAAAAAAAAAGAAAAAGAAGACTGAAAAATTAAAGGAAGAAAGAAAAAAAAAAGAAATAAGAAGTTTATAAAAGGAAGGGAAAGAAAAAAGAAGACCAATAAAATCAGAGGAAAAAAAAGGATGAAAAAAAGATCACCTTAAAATAAAGAAAGAAAGTGAAAGAAATAAAAAGGAGAAAAAGAAAAAAGAAAACCATAAAAATGAGAAAAGGAATGGAATAAAAAGAAAAATAATATAAAAACGACAGAAAGAAAAGAAGGGGAGAAAGAAAAGAAGAAAAAGAAAACCATAAAAAATAGAGAAAGTAAGGGAAAGAATGAAAAAAAAAAGATCATAAAAAGAAGAAAGAAACGAAAAGAAGGACAAAAGAAAAAGAGAAAAAGACTATAAAAATGAGTGAGAGAAAATATAAATTAGAAAATAGTCGAAGGAGAAAAAGAAGCAAATAGGGAAAACAAATGCAATTGGAAAGGAAGACACGATCTTATTAACTCGATAGTAACTGATATATTAAACAAACGCTAATTTTACACCTCATTCTCAAATATATAAAAGATCCGTCTATTTTAAAACAGATGCGATGATGATTTTTTTGCTGGGCTCAGAACTCCCGTTTTATTTTGTCCTCAACTTCACACGATTCTCTTACCTTTTTGCACTCCGATTACATTGTTTTAGCTTTTTATTTATTTTGAAATTTAAAATTAATCATCGTTGAACTAACTCATAACTCTCCCCGGAGACTAATGAAAATGGTGGGCCGATTAGATGACTTCTGGGCGGCCATGTTTTCTTTTCTTTTTTTTTACCAGGCTGCCATTACTTGCTCACTTCTCAGTCCGAACAATTCACCTGTCATGCCATCAATCTATTGCCTAGACACGCTGTTATTCTGCTCTGGTTAATTACTGTTATGTTCTTGAACAATAACAGCACTTGTGTTTGGCATTTGTCCGCTATCCAATGACCATCATAACAGAAAAAAAATTTGGCATCACTTTAGCCACATTGTTTTAGCTCTTTCTTTTTTCCTCCGTTTGTATTTTTACTTAACTAATTTTTTTTTAAAATCCCGTTTTTTCTCTTTTTCGTTTACATCCTTCTAAAATTACATTTTCTTTGTTTCATAATGTCTTTCCTCTCTATCAGATTCTTCTTATTTTTAGCGATAGTTTGGCATTTTAGTGCATCCATACTTCCTGCAAAATGAAACAAAGGTATATTGTTTTTACCGGTGATTTGTATAAACAAAATCTGGGCTCCTCGAGCAAATTACAGTAACTAGGGAATGCTTTTACTTCATATGCCTTGTCTGTGACGAGAGTTATTGTGCCTCAGATTATACATATATATATATATATATATATATATATATATATATATATATATATATATATATATATATACATTTCTTTTGTATATTTATGCGTTTTTAATTATTCTTTATTTCATTTTCATTATTTTCCCAACATACTTTTTTGTTTGTTTTAATTTTGGCTTTTTTCCATAAGTTTTTTTTTTTAGGTTTCGGATTTTCTATATATTTATTTTCCTCTCTCCTGGAGGTTTCTCTCATATATCAATTTTTACAATCTCTTTCAAATCCCATGATAATATTATTTCGAGTTATATATATTTTTTCATTACCTTCATTATTTAAAATCTTTATTTATATCTAATTTTCATTTTTGGCTTTCATTTAACTTGTTCGTCATCAATATTTATTTTGATTATTTTTTTTTAAATTTTTATTTTTGTTTTTTCCCGGTTTCTCTCTTTTTTCTAGAAAGAAATATCTTTTTATCTTTAATTCACCTTTTCTAATATTTTGAATTCTAAGCCCAAATCCTTGATTTTTTAGGACAGAAATTGTGTATTTATCTCTTGTGTATTAACATATTAAAAAAATCACTGTTAACACAAAATGGAATCGGTACATACTCGTGGTGTCGAACTAAACCAGTGCAATATTCATTTGCGTAATTCCGTTAATTTTCAGACTAATCGTCCAAGCTCTGGGTTAAAGAGTATCACTGCTGTCTCTCACAATGAATGGCTTTGACATTAACTAAACCACAAAGTTTGATATGTCATTAAACATCATCATCATGACGTGCGGCTAGCACGGATATCCCTGACCCTCTCTCTCTACGTCTCCCTATTATTCATCGCCTTCGGCAGGTCTTCAGGGTTACATCCCGTATCATCACATAGCTGCTGTATGAATGTTCGAGCTGGTCGACCTGCTTTTGATTGGCTATATGCGGGGGGGGGTCCACAAGAGCATATCACTTACGATCTCGTCTTTGCTTCTCCAGCAGTGTCCGGCATGTCTGGTTCGTCTAGCTTGTATAGTTTTCGTGATAGGTGGTAGGTGGCCGTATAGTTGGCGCCGTGTGGGGTGTTGCTCCCAGGACCTGTTCAATATTGCTCGCAACATTCTTGTATAATTGCCGTTGAGCTTCTTCTCCAACCGTTTAGTCAGCGTCCAAGTAGTGCATCCATACAGCAGTATCGACACGACCGCAGCCTAGAAGAAACTGCGTTTCATTTTATCGGTCAGGTTTGATTTCCATATGATCCATATGATTAGCTGTCCATGCTTTCGTTAGCCGTGTGTCGATGTCTTTTTCGGTTGATGCGACGCTGCTTCCTAGGTAGGTGAATTTGTCAACCAGTTTCAGGGAGATTCCGTCTAGTGTGGAGGTGTCGCCTTTCTGATTAAAGCACATAAATTCAGTTTTGTGTGCATTGACATGGATTCCAATGCCTGCAGCGGCTCGTTCCAAACTATCTAGTTGTGTTTCGGCTTGGTTGGGTGTATTGGGCAGTAGCGCTATGTCGTCGGCGTAGTCGGCGTCGGTAATTGTTTTTGCGGGCTACCTTCTGCCTCTTTTCTTTGTCAGCTCAAAGCTGTTTTCCCTAATGTTATCGATCGATGTCCTAAATACGTAGTGTAGACAGATGATAAAGAGGTATGGGGCAACCGTGTCCCCTTGTAGTACTCCTGCTACAATGTCGAAGTAATCTGTGTCTCCGTCCGGTGAACGCACTTTCACTTTGGGGTTTCTGTAGAGAATCATTATTGCTGCTACGGTTTCTTCTGGTAGGCCGTATGCTAGTAGTATTTGTTCCATCTCCCCTCTGTGAATGGAATCGAAGGCCTTGGTAAAATCGACAAATAATAATATGGATGAAGATGGAAAATAAATGAAGCTAAAATAAAAGAAAAAATAACTGTTAAATACATGAACAGAGAAAGAATAGGGGAAATCAACTCATTTTCAAATGGGAGGGTATCTTATGACAAATTTAGTTTAACATTACAGTGACACACACACACACACACACACACACACACACACACACTATATGTAAGTTGGACAACTGGAGTTGAGGGTGGCCCGAAAGCTCCCTTTTCAATAGGTACTACAAAAAGGTATGAGCGAGGGTTCTATTCCTTTCTCTAGATTGCTCCACTTAGTCTTGATCCATACCTTATAATGCTGAGTGTTAATAAAAGATGCCCGAAGTACCATTTTTTGGTGTCTTCTGTATTACCCCACCTGGGATTGAACCCTGGTCTCCATGACCACTGACGAACACTTTATCACTGTGCTAATAGACC
Source organism: Sepioteuthis lessoniana (assembly GCA_963585895.1). NCBI lineage: Eukaryota > Metazoa > Mollusca > Cephalopoda > Myopsida > Loliginidae > Sepioteuthis > Sepioteuthis lessoniana. Next base: position 119,282,474 of record OY757905.1, on the reverse strand, counting down.
GATGCAATCTAATTTACACATATATTAGCGCATTCTAAAATAAATGCTCCATTTTTTTTTCTCATATTCTTTCTCTGTTCATGTTTGTAAGTCTTTGTGTTTATGAATATATGAACTGTGATTTTTAAAAACTTTTTGAAAGAAAATGATCAGGCACAAGTAAATGCCAACAAACGATAGAATTCAAATATAAGAAAATATCATTTTAAGATTTTTAACAATTTAGTCTCAAACCTGATGAGGCCTAGAATATATAATTCAGATTTCCGCCGTTTAGTTATAAGCACTGTAAAAAGAGGCGTACAAAGGGGTTGGTAACGATTGCACATTCCTCCTGGGTGGTCGCTTGAATCTTCTCAGTGCTGACTGTCTTCAATGCAGCATTAGTGCAAGGGTTTTCTAGGTTGATGATATACTTGCTGAAGAGAAAAAAGTCTGTGTGGGGCTTAGGTTAGGTTTGGATGCTAATTCCACTTCAGGTTAGTGACAGAGACTCTCATGAAACTATTCTCAGAACGATACCATGGTACTATTAACAGTTTGAAGTGGGGCCATATCCTGCTAGAACCATTGTTCCTTCTCATTAAGGCTCTCAGGTTATTCGAGCTCTCCGCTGAACTTCTCAAGTACTGGAATTTAATGCTTTTTTGTCACTGTCATTGCGTTACAAGGATCAACTTCAAAAGAAAAATGGTCCAATGGTACCATTGTAGTATACTACTGCTGAGTCTTGACAAACAACGAAGAAAACGTATATATAAAGATAAAATCCTATATTATGCTTATATGGAGCACGGCAGTAGTCAGAGAAAGTTTGCGCGCGAACAGGCTGTCAGAAGTCGAAATGGCCGGAGAAAACTGACCTTCAGGCAAAATTCTAGACCTTATATAGTCTTGAACCTCCCACACGACATACATAGTCACGCCTCTTCATCAATACTATGCTTTTTTACCATTGTTCATGTCTTAAACCCACACATTTTTTATGTTTCGGGTATCACGCACACGCATTTCTACTTTTCCAGCAGTCACTTTGATGATTTTATCTATGACTGGATATATATTTCAACCTAATCCCCGGGTTTATCGCCGGTCAAAGGAATATATTTTCCCCATGCTTAATGATGACAAAGCATGGCGTACACCCTTTTGGGTACAGAGGACGTCCAACGACATCCTCGCTTTTCCAAAACACCTAGTTCTTGGAGTTAACCTGACCGTTGAAGTATAAGTGGGTTCATCCAAAAGCCAGATTTCATTTACGAAATCCTCACCATCAATCATTTGCAAAAAAACACGAGCACATGGCTACCCTCTTTTCCATATCGACTTGGGTCAGTTGCTGCTTGATTTGAATCCAATAGGGATACAGTTTGACCGTTTTTAATCAGAACGTACCGAACACAAGATAAGAATATTCCAATTTGTTTGTTCCTCCGTCGTAAAGATCGGGAAGCCCTATGGCAGACTGACTCTTGAACTCTGGTGATACTTTTGGGTGTTATCAGAGACCCTGATAATTAAGAAATTGTTGTCTATGTTCTCCACAAATGCCACTAATTTCAAAGTTCATGACCAACTTGTAAATCTTATTCCAGTTTGTAAATCTATTCAAATTGAACTTTATTCCGAATCTTGATTGTACAATCGTGAAAGACTTTGTTTCGTAGAATATTTTCACACAAAAAATATCTTCTGTTTCATCAGCTAAAGTATGATTTCGCTATATATTGTTAACTATTGCAAAATGTTTTTTTTTCTCATCAATTATCTGCAAAGTGAAATACTAGAAAGACAACAGGGTAGATTTGAGTGGCTGCTATTTAATATCAGCAGTTGTGAAACACCCTTAGTCTGTGTGTGTGTGTGTGTGTGTGTGTGTGTGTGTGTGTGTGTGTGTGTGTATGTATGTGTGTGTGAGTGTGTGTGTGTGTGTGTGTGTGTGTGTGTGTGTGAAAATACGCTGCACATGCCTACCTTAAGCTACCTAAGATCTAGCGACAATGAAACAGTAAGTTCAATCAATATTGACATCCGTTTAGTGGTATGTCTTATTAAATTCATTCTTTGTAACTAAGCAGAAGCTAAAAGTTACTACGCTTCAATGTGTCCATTTTTGTATGATTCTAGATAAATTAATTATGACCCAATAGTAAATGTTTTACCTCTGGATGATCTTAATAAGAAAGATAATATACGGATATACATCATCGTTTCCTCTTTGACAGTGTTAAAAATGTGCTACCTGAAGGACATATACTAGCTTAGGGAACCAACGTCTATAACTGTTACACTATGTGTCCAGCAGCTTCTAAAGAGACAATCATCTGGAGTTTGCAGGTTCAATCCTGACTGCAGGCGAGTAAAGATACAGGAATAATTAGCACTTGTACTCGGTTATGGTTAACGGAACCAGAACGAGTGACCCCCGAGCATCGACGTAGTTCGAAGCTATGTGTAGGTAGCCAAGTTCGAAAAACACCTGAATAAGGTCGGAGGACGTATCGGCAGAAACGTTGTAAGTATAAGAATAAAGAGGAAGAAAATAGTTTTAAAACACTGAATGATAAAAAGTGAACGTTATAGTGCGACTATGACTCGAATTCGCTAACGACGATGTCTCAGTCCAACACTTTAGCCACTACGCCATGGTGTCTTTTTACTTTGATGTAGGTTGAAGAATAACAGATAAATGTTTGATAAGCTGTGAAAACATCAACTTCATTACTCCTGATTATAAAGCTGCACAATGCAATGTTCTCCCTGACTTGAGTACACAGTAATAATCGAATTTCCGAAACTGATCAAATATTTTTCAAAACGATAATAAAAAATATGAAGACATTGCAGATACTCTAAAAAGAGTATAAACACATCGTGTATTATTTACGCTTAGCAAAGTAGGGCAAAATATCCAGAATTATGTACTCAGTGAGGAACGTACTCGGGACAATAAGAATTAGAAATTTAAGCGACATTTCTTTAATATCCAATATTCTATTACAATTTAGAAATTTCGTTCTAATTTCCGAGTACTATCACATTTATTCAATGTAGTTCGTCTTATTTCTTTGTCACTTATATACACACAACCACTTTTTCACTCAAAATGATTTTGGGAAGCTATTGTTGAAAGGGAATAACTCTTCCAACACAATGATATCGGTGATAATATTATACCAAGATTTCTTTTTTCACAGAAAATATCTTTTTCTGAAGAGAAAAAAGAATCAGGTTTTCTCAGTTTGTAATGAAAATTCTTGCTCTTATACTTTAAAATCTAGAGTATTCGCCAATCCCAGGTAGAGTCTAACCAAAAACTCAAAAATGGTACTTGATGCCTCCTTTCTTAACAATCAGCATAATAATGTACGGATCAAGTGTAAAGTGGGTCAATCTTGGGAAAGGAGTAGCACCCTTCCCTACACCTTGATGTAGTAGCTATAGATAAGGGAGCCTTCGGGACACCATCGACTACAGTCGCCAATTTTACTTTTACTTTTTAGTAGTGCAGTGTTGCCTACTTCATGATAAGCCATAATTTACACGACTCTTTTCTTGAAAATGTTTACCCATGCATGTTTTACTCTTGACATACTTTTGTTTCTACCGGTGCCCTATAATACTTATAATCGTTGTATATTTTTCTTTTGATTATGAGCAAGAGTGTTTTTTTTTATTTTTTGTTTATTTCTTTGGTGTTTGTTTGTTTTTTTGTTTGTTTTTTTTTTGTTTTGTTTCAAAGTGACAACTTAGTGTTGCTAAGTTTAAACCTGACAATAATAATCTGTTTTCTTTTCTTTTCATTTTCTTTTAATAAAATGAGATGTCTGAATGTGAACTGATAACAGTTAAGCAAAAATTGAAATTTCAAAAATTGCACCTGCTGTGTTTGTATATTTTATCTGATAATATCAAATTAAAATTGAAGAACACGTTGAGCCGAATGACAAGTGATACTCTAAAGTCTGTGACAGAGTAAATATAATAAAAATAGACGATTGATGAACAGCAACGTATCCGACACCTCAAATGTTTTTGTTTATTTGGAGATGAAAATAGTTAGCTATTAATCATCATCATCATGAAGTCGTGCTGGGAGCACGGATTTCTCTGACTCTCCCTCCCCATTCGTCTCTATTGTCTGTCTCAATAGGCAGGTCCTCTAGACTACATCCTGTGTCTATACAGAGGAGTTTTAGATAAGTTCTAACTGAACATCCAACACCTGCTCGTCCATGTTAAGGGGTCCACAGGGGAACATTACTTCTCTAGCAGTGTTCCACATGTCTTGTTCGTCTGATCTGGATTGTTTTAGAAATGGGAGATAGGTGAATGTATAGCTGATTTTTTGGGGATGTGGCTTCCAGGATTTGTTCATTATAGTTCGTAGCATTCTTGGGCAATTGCTGTGAAGCCTTTTCTCCATGCGCTTAGTCGTCATCCATGTGATCCATCCATATAGTCGTATGGACACGACAGCCGCATGGAAAAAAATTCCGTTTTATTTTGTCAGATAGGTCTGACTTCCATATGACCGATAACCTATCGATAACTTACCATGTCTTCGCTGGTCGTGAATTGATGTTATTTTCAGTTGATAAGACACTGCTTCTAAGGTAGGTGAATTTATACACTAGTTTCAAGGAGTTTAAAGTTAGTATGGAGATGTCGTTGGTTTGATTTGGTTAAAGCCCACGTACTCTGTTTCGTCTGCAGTGACATGGCGGACTATACCGACTGCTGCATTCTCCAAGTTATACAGTAGGGATTAATAATTGATTAATACTTTGTACGTCATCTTATTTATTCTTGGTGTCATCAGGGCTTTGAAAACGCCGACTATAGTAAGAGAGTAAAGTTGGCGACCATTATCGAACGTGACCCAAAGGCTCCTTTTCGATAGCTACTACACTGAGGTATAGGGGAGGGCACTACTCCTTTCCTTGGATTTCTCCACTTAACCTTTGGTCCTTACTTTATAATGCTGAGTGTTAAGCAAGCCAGCATCAAGTACCCTTTTTTTGAGCCTTTGGTGTGACTCGACTTGGGATTGAACCCCGGTCTCCCGGCGCATTGGCGAACACTCTAAGCATTATGCCAATGTCCGCCGACTATAACGTCTATTAAAGAGCGTAATAGATAAAACGCTGGACTGCATGAAATAAGCAAGAGCAAAATCCACTTTAGCTGTAATGTTCATTTTCAGACTAATATGATTGAGAAATGTAGAAAACTATTTATTCCCTAGTTATGGGTTAAATAAAATCATTGAGGTTGTTTTTGTTTGTTTTTCTTTTTTACAAGGAGAGGTTAAGCTCTTAATAACTCAAAAAGATTAATACGCTGTTATTAAAAGAACCCTAACCAAACGAAACCAAACCAAAAACCCCATAAAAAAGAAGTGACCTGGATACGAAATTAAGTTGTAGCTTGGAGTAAGGTTCAATTCTGAGTACCTTTGCATTGAACATTTTGCCAAGTCCACTCTTAACCGGTGGAGTAGCCATTTCAGTTTTCTACATATGTGTCAAAGAGGTATGTTTGAAAATCATTTAAATCAATACAAATGCATTCAAACACACGATTGCTGTTACTGAGTAGCAATAATGGTTTGAAGCTGTATAATTAATTTAGATTGGTTGGGTTTTAGTATATTTACCAACCCCTCCACACAAGGTCAATTTTTAAGCGGAGTTTAGCAGATTTGAATTCAGAGTTTTCCTTCTCCTAGACTAGTTGCTTCACCAAAGCTGAAGAACCTAGTCTGCCCAACTATTTATCCATAGCTGGAGATTGGTTGGGTTTATGGCATATCAACCTTTGCAGATTATTCAAAGCAAAATTATGTTTATACTTATTTTAATTATATACTATTAGTAATCACATAGTTCGTACTTAAACAAGGCAGAGCTCATTTGTTTTGAATCAATTAAATAGTTTTAAGCATTGCTGTCTAACACAAGTGATTCTATTAAATATTAATCATGTGTTTGCACAAATTTAAATGGTTTCAAGTATTACAACCTAACACTAATAATTCTATACTATACCCTTTATTTAATGGCATATAGTTAAATGGTTTTAAAAATTGGTATTTAATACGAGTGATTCTATTTAGTATCAATTATGCGTAGCATAAAGTTAAAGCATTTCAAGTATTGCTTTTCCACTCTTATAAATCAATTCATCTTTACTCTTTCAATTTAATAGTATTTTGTTTGCAGGGAGTTAAATTGTCAAACAGTTCTATTTGATCCATAGATCGGACCTAATCAGCCGTTTCTGGGTAACACTAATAAATAGTTTATTAATAACTCCCTTTATACTTTTTAGAAAACAAGATTTCTAAAAATGATTTAGGTAACTTTTTTTCATCAATGTAACACCCTAGTGAGATAGAAACTCTTTAGGAAGTAGGCCATATTTTATCGTTTCACTTTACCTCTAAATGTGTAACAACCTTTTCTTGTTTGACCGTATAAACAGGACAGAGATATCATTGCTAATTAATATACATTTGCTATTTATAAAAGAGTGGGACAGTAGAAAAATAATAAAAGGAATGAGGGTTTGAGGTCTCAACCTTAGCGAACCGTTTCTGTAATTTATCACTAACTTATCGTTATTCTTCTCGGTAAATTGATATCTGGATTATTAATTTTTCATGAGAAATGTCATGATTATTTATTGCTGTTATTATTATATTTTTATCCTTATTACAATTATTACACGATTAATGAGATAAATATATTAACTTATTATACGTTTGTTGTTCCTCGCATTATCTTTGTTGTGATTTATTCTATTTCAGCGAGTCAACTTTTTATGGGCGTCGTTAATATTATTGTTTTCTTGAGGTGTTGTGATAGTTGATGTTGATTGCATTATCATGGCTGGTCTGCCTCTTCCTCCTTTTTTCTTACTGATAAACTAAAGTTCTTGTTATTTTTATTTCCATGAGCCTGTTTTTCGTTTTTATTACATATTTGACTTTATAGACATGACTAGATAGAACTAAATTATCTGCGGTTTCGCTTTCAGCAGTTCCGATTATCAGCGGTCAAAGTTAGAAATAAATAATATATAATTTAGACTAAATCTCAAAACTTCTCTCCGTCGGATTCCGTTTATTAGAGTATCCTGGGATTATAATCGTCATTATAATTGCTCTTTGCGAGTTTTTCATAACAGCGTAAGCTGGAGTATTAGTGACAGCAAGTCTCCTGAAACTCTTAGATTCTTCTCTGTAAAGTATCAGTTCATAACAATTGTTTCGATTTGAACTCTAATTTCCATTTCATCCAGCCCTATGTAAAAGATTTTTATTATTGTTCTTAAGATTACTCTTGGAAAGTTTTTCACATCAGCGTCAGCTGATGGTTTATTACTGAAGTTTAAGTGACAGCAAGTCTCTTTAAGTCTTCAGAACACTTCTCAATTTTCTGGCCGATCTCAATAACGCAGAGGTTAGAATGGTTTTCACTCGTTCTCTTTTTTCAAAGTCCTCTAGTCCTTTTACCAATCTAGTGGTGACTGAACCAAGAGCACCAGTTACAATTAATATAATCATCATTTTCATATTCCACCATCCTTTTTAATTACCTTACAAGGTTGAGGTCCTTTTTTTTTTTCTTTTCACCTTTCTTCAATTTTACTCTGTGGTCACCCGGAATGGCAAAGTCCACCATTATTCAAGTTCTCTTTTTTCTTGATTATTTTATGGTTTTGTCGACTGGCCAAAATTTGGTGATATGTTTGTATCTCAAAATCCCTGAGAAGTTTGTGCATCTCATTTCCCAGGGCAAATTCTACGTTGTGCACATACAATTTTCTCGTATGGTTGAGTTTAACTTTCTTGCACAATTCCCAGTGGATCACCTTGCCCACCCAGTTGTGTCTAGCCTTATACTTTTTCTGTGCTAATTTTCCACTTTCGCTTATTACATGAGTGATCTTTTCATCTCTATCACCACATAACCTACATTTGCTGTTTTCATGCGTCATATCAATTCTTGCTTTGATATGATTAGTACTAATGGCATTGTTTTATGCTGCTATTAGAATATATTAATTTCCTCTCTTAAGATTTCCCTTTCCTGGCTACATCCAATTTTTCTCGCGTGAGATGTTAGTTGTTAGTCACTTAAAACGTACACAGAGTTGTTTTTATTCCCATTTTTTCAGGTTATCTCCGTTCTGTTGGTCCGGGTGTAGTCAGTATTGTTCTGGTGGCTGCAATCAGCCTTCATCCGCGCTTTTCTATGTTGTCTTCGAGTCGTTGTAAGGATGCATTAACGCAGTCTTCAAGGCTGGTGAGCCTACTTCGCCCTTCTTTTCTAGACACATACCGTCTGTCAACACCATCTTTGGGATGTAATGCTTTAAGTATAGTCATGAGTTTTTTGTACTCAGGTACATATGTTCAGGTTCTTCACTGGTCCACTTCAAGAATGATCCTGAATCTCTTACGAGGGAAACAGCCCAGGTATATATTCTTTTGATAAGGTTTCTGCTATATAGTGGTGACTTGAGTACTGGTTCTCCTGAGAAACTCTTTCTGAATTTTTTCTTGTATATCTATTTCTTTGATGGTGTCAGCTTCCAATATTCCCAAGTATTTGTAGGTTTTCTTTTCTTCGAGCTTTCCAATTTTTTTTCTTGATTTGGTAGTTCTTTTCCGTTAGTCATGAGTAGTTTTCCGCATTTTATTACTTGCATGGCACATTTTTTCTGCCAAATTTCATCCCTACGCCCTGACTGCGTATTCTCACGGCGTATTCTCATTATTTTTATCATTATTATGTGAGTTTTTCACAGCAGAGACAGCTATTGGTCTTTCACAGGAGTCTGAGTGTCAGCAAGTCTCCTCAGGGTTTCAAGACTCTTCTCACTATTCTAGTAACATGCTGTAGTTTGAGTGGTCTAAATTCTTCTGCTAATTTCCAATTTTATTTCAGGGCATCGCATGTGGCCAAAGTAGAAATTAACCAGGGGAAGATGGCTGATGTCGGGGATCAGAGTTGATGAACAGTGTAAGGTAATAAGAATTTTAATTTCAGAGTGGCCGTTCACCCACTAAAGATTTTGCCTATTTTCTTTGGCGTATTATTCCTCGTAGTTTTTTTTTTTATTTATTTTTTTACTACAGCCAAGGCTGGTGGCCTTTAACAAGAGTTTAAGATTGCATTTCTTCTTATATCTTCGGAATTCTTCTGAGTATTCTAAAAATTATGTGGTCTTGATTCTTACTCCCGGCCTTTTTCTATGACTTTTGGAACTGTTTCTTGTGCTCCAAATGCAATCGGTATCACCATCACCTGCACGTTATCACCTTTCTAGGCAGGCCCAATTTCTTATGTATCGTTTTGCTTTCTTTCATTGTTTCGCTATGATACGCCGAAACAGTAAAATTCACTCTATAAAACTATTTCTTTTGTGTTACTTACTATTATTATTATTATTATTATTATTATTATTTAGAGAGTTTTCATATCAAGATTAGCAGATGGTTTCTTATTGGAGTTTGAGCGATAGCTAGTCTTCTCAAGTTTCCAGGGCACTTATCAGAATTCTGACCGATCTCAATGCTGCGTTCTGGATAGTCTCTACTTGTCCTCTGATTTCTAATTCTTGTAGACCCTTTATCAATCCTTGGAGATTGTTTCAAGTGCACCAATTACAATTGGTATCACCATCATCTTCATGTTCTGCATTTTTCTATAGTTATCTAGCAAGGTCTAGATATTTATTACCTAGTTTCGCTTTTTTCTAATTTTAGTCTGTGGTCGCTTTTTTTTTTGATCTCACTAAGTCTGGTCGTCTGGCTGTGATTATGTGATCCGTTTGTATCACAAAATCCTAAAGAATTTTAGGCATCTCATTCTCATGACGGATTTGCATATATTACTTGTTCTTATGTACAAATTTAAATTTCAGGTAAAAATCTCTGTGGATGGCCATCCCCCCACCCAGTCGTTTCTAGTCTTATACTCTCCTTGCACTAATTTGCTGCTATCGCTTATTATGTGATTGATCGTCTCGTCTCTATCCCGTGGTGTAATGATTATCGTCGTAGGAAATGGACACGGCGACACGAGTTCAAATCCTAGACGAGACTGATAGCATTTCACATAGCACTAATACCCTTGGGAAAAGTATGAATCCAATTATTCTCCCTCCAGCTATGGGTGAATAGTAGGACAGACTTGGTTCTTCAGCCTTGGTGAGGCAACTAGTCTAGGAGAAGGAAAACGCTGAATTAAAACCTGTCAAACTCCACTTAAAGAACTGACCTTGTGTGGAGGGGTTGGTAAATATGGTCTCGTCTCAATCTCCACATGATCAGCACTTGCTATTTTGTTAATTAATCTATTGTTACTTTATCATAATAAGTCATTGTTGCTTTGTTTTGTCCTGCTATTAGAAGAGGTTCATTTTCTCTCTTAAATTTCCCTTTTCTTAGCGATTCCAAGATGCCACCTGTGAGTCTTCGCTTGTTTGTCGCTTGAAATGTCCATACATGTGTTTTTCATCCCATTTTTTGGGGGGGGTATTGTTGTTCAGTTGATCAGTGAGTTGTATGTGTTGTTTCTGGTCGTGGTATTTCACCGATCTTGGTTTTTTTTTATGTGGTCTTCGAGTCGTCGTATCGACGTATCGACGCAATTTTCAGTGCTGTTGAGTTCTCTTTCTCCTTTTTTATTACTACATGTAGCTTATCTATGTGATTTCTGGGATGTAAGGTCTTATGCAACATCGTATGTTTTTTTTATTCTCTTGTTAAGTTTCAAGTAGTTTTTTTCGTTCTCCAGAGATTCTTTTTCTTAAAATGATTTCTTTCATCTCCACTTCTTTGATAGTGTCAGCTTCCAATATTCCCAAGTACTTGTAAGTTTCCTTTTCTCCTTGAGTTCTGCTTCGTCTCTTGGTTTGGTAGTTATTGGCATAATGGTTAGAGTACCCGCCAATGACCCGGGAGACCTGGGTTCAATCCTAGGTCGAGTCAT
>OY757905.1:119203965-119266465 GCA_963585895.1 Sepioteuthis lessoniana | reverse complement strand
GATTGGCCAAAGGGTTAGGATTACTATGGTGAGATTTTAAGGGAGTTCGGGGAGAGATTCTGTTGGAAGAGGCCAGCACTCTTCTAATCGGGTCAGTGGCATTTCCACCAGGACAATGCACCAGTCCACAAATCCATCCTTTTCACAGACTATTTGACCAAGATGGGCATCAAGATAGTCTCTCATCCTCCCTATAGTCCGAACCTTGCTACCTGTGATTATTGGTTCTTCGCTAAGCTCAGAGGCTGTCGTTATGAGACAATTGAGGAGATAAAAGAGGCTGTGACGAAGGCCATTGACACGCTCACACAAGAGGACTTCCATAGGGCCTTCCAGAAGTTGTTGGAACAGTACAACAAATACATTGCAGCCAGAGGAGATTACTTCGAAGGGGACTAGAGTTTCATGTGTGTACCAGCAATAATAGTGCCCATACGAAAAAAGTCTATAAACTTATTTACTGATCCTTTGATATTAGATTACATGAGGCAAATCACGACCTAGCCTTAATGCTTAAATCATTTTGAAAACACCGTCTTTGGTCCTATCACCAAGTTAGGGCAGCAGCGGGCAGGTCACGTATCAAACTAGATGTCTGTGTTAGAAACTAAATCAAGTTCAAAAAAAAAAAATAATGATATTTAGAAAGAACAGATCGACGACTTTTTGAACAAACAACAAAGATGAGGAGGATAACATGACAAATTTGAAAAACAAAATTATCTCGTCTCAGAATTTTCGCGGATTGGTGCCATATTTGATTAAAAAAAATGGCCACATTCTATTATGAATAATACGATAATGTAGAACAAATAAAACTGCCTGACTCTTTCACCAAGAACAACAAGAATTAAAGTCTCCTTATAAAAATGTTCTTCACAATTGCTTTTTTTAAATTTCATTTTCTCTTTTATTATTTAGTTGTTTTTTTTTTATTTCTGATAAGAGAATCATCTCTGTGTCTGTCTTTAAATACAGTTATACTAGAAATTGTAAACGTCTTTTGTTTTTTTTCATCTATTCCATTGCATTGACTTATGGAAGAGTGCCTTCAACGTTTTTGTAATTGTTGTATATAACGTCACTATACATTCAATAATGGCTTCATAATACAAAATATAAACAAGAAACAACAGCTGACTAGGATTGAGTATTTACAGGAAGCAAATGTACCTCATAACTTCGTTTACAACAAGTGCAATTTAGACTAGAACAATAAATACGACACCAGCTGATCCTAAAAAAATTTAAAAAAAACACAGTCGACATCTCAGAAAAAAGATTATGGACTTAAGTGAATGGCAAAATCACAGGAAAGTAAAGTGTTCAAAGAATGAGTAAACTAGGATTGAGTTGAATGATTTTAACGGCTTGTCAACTCATGTAGGTTTATTCAATCCCTTTATGTGTGCGAACCATTTATTACTCTTGCCGAATCGGCTGAGACTATAGAATACACCGACTGTCTCTCTGCTAGGGGTCAGTACGCCCACCCAACGAGTGTCCTGTATAAGACACTAAATAATATGATGGTGGGGTTTCCATAATGCTGGAGCTTTGGGGAATGCAGTGTACCCCTACATTGCAATCGCTCCCAGGTCCACTCTGACCCGGAGTGGTAGCACCTGACAGAGTCCTATCTATGGGTCAAATAGAACAAAAATGTGAACTAATGATAAGCTGAATTGCAGGAAATAGGACTCTTGTGACATTTAAACTGCGCACCAATGCTAAACTCAATAGATGGAAATCGAACTGTTTTGACATTTAATTGTGTGTAAACAAAAACTACACTCATACTTAACTGAATTGTTTTAATTAGAACTGTTTATCTAAACGGAATTGCTTGAAATAGAAATGTTTTTGACTATTAAACTGTGTATTTTTGCTAAACTTAGTTGTTTTTAAATAAAACTATTTATTTGCATAAAAATGGATTTGGCATTAAATAACCAAAAAAGGTTGTTATGCCTTAATACCCAAATAGACAAACATTTATTTCATGTTCACATGTACATTTTGCGTGTTTTTTTCTTAAGAGACTTTTCTTTGTTTTTCGTTCACTGTCCAATCAAATATGAGTAATTAAAAAAAATACCTTTGCCACACACATTCGTGTCTAATGGTCCTCCCACTCCATGTCAGATTTGACCTGGGGGTAATGATAATGGAGGCGTACTCATACTCCCCAGATGTCCAGAACTGGAGCTTCATTGTAGGGTGAAGTTTAGTATCATATCCAGGACAGCCATTTTTAGTGGGGGACTTGCCTCTCCTCCGGGGTTACAGTCAGTGTATTTTAAGCTCTATCTAGACGGGAAGATAATGACCGTTATAATACCGTTATTATTCGAATAAAAGGCGCATTTTTTCCAGATACTTAAGCGTAAAAATATTGTGTACGTGTTTTACGCAAGAACTAAATTTTGACATTTTTTCAGCCAAGTGTCACACCATTTTTGTGAGGCCATTACCAAAAGTAGAAAAAGCTAATGGTTTATCTTAATTACAATGCAACCAGTAATTCTGTTTTACACTTCTTTTTACGCTATGGCAGAGAAATAACATCTGAACTGCATGCTTGTTTAAAATTCTGTTTCTCATCGTGCGAGATTATTTTGAATGTAACGCTATTGAATTTTCGTGTAAACATGTCTACGCTTTTACTGTGTAAATGCTGTGCATACAAACATTTAAGTTCGTATTTTTAATCAATATGAACTGTATGATGTTTAGACGTATAGTCTTCTGTCCACATTAGATTTTGTGAGGGCACTGCTCTGCATAGAACAGAAACTTAAATCCAAATGTTATGTTCTTGGAAGAAAAACTTAACAATGCTCTCAAATAATAATTACTGTTTGAAACGCTTTTAAGTAATGTTGAAGACGTCTTTAAACTTAAACAAAAGTTAAATATTAGTTAAATTTAGAAGCTACAAATTAAAAAAAAAAACTCAGCGCATATTATACATGAGAAATAATAGTTGCCCATATTTTTTCCTCTGAAATCGATTGACATAATTTTTATAAACGTTCTATGTATAAGTTTGCCTGCGTATGATTTCAGATTATATATATATATATATATATATATATGAAACCAGACCATTGGTCTTATAAGTAGAGTGTTCACCAATAGTCCGGGAGACTGTGATTTAATCCCAGGTCGAATCATACCAAAGACTCAAAAAATGGTATTTGATTGCGCCTTGCTTGGCACTCAGCATCAAAAGGTGAGGATCAAGGGTAAAGTGGAGCAATCGGGGAAAGGAGTAGCACTTTCCCCTATACCTCGTTGTAGTAGCTATTGAAAAGGGACCCTTTGGGTCACCCTCGACTAAAGTCGCCAACATTACTTACTACATATATGAAACACCGAAAACCTTGGCCTACCAAAGGTCTATATAACGGATTCCTCCTTAGGTTTTCCCATAGAATTTGTTATGATATTCCGATTCAAGATATCTTGACAATTTAGACAACCTCTTTAATGGTATTACCCTCAGGCCCACTCAGACCCAAAGTGCTACTTCCTGTTATAGACCCATTTGAGTAAAATCGACCTCTTTAAAAATTATTCGTATTCGATGGGACCATGTGCATCTAACTCTTTGGAAACAAATGACTGTTATAACGTCGAAATGATTATTTAAAAAAGTAAAGTTGGTGACCGTTGTCGGCGGCGAACCGTTGACTCCCTTTTCAAAAGTTACAACACCAAGGTGTAGGGTAGGCGCTACTTCTTACCCTGGATTGCTACTCTTTACCCGGGATACGTACCTTATAATGCTGAGTGTTAAGGAAAGAGGTATCAATACTATTTTTTATTCTTTGGTTTGACTCGACCTAGGATCTGCGTAAAGCTTATCTATACCAGTGTTTCATAGCAGCACTAATGCAGCCTTAGACCCCACCCCCGTTTTGACTTCGCCGTGATAAGAAGTTGACAAATTCGAAACTCTGTTAAACATACACCAAAGTGTATTAACTCTTAGGTTGCAAGAAGCCCCTGGGAGAAAATAAAGGGCTTAAAGAAGCATAAGACGACCGTCACGTGACTAAAACTGAGCAAAATATGCTAGTGAGAAAAAGATGAGAAGACATAGACCTTGAATTTTTTTTTCAAAATTCTAACATGCTTGACCACAGAGTCTACCAACCCCTTTGAGGTTCCCCAAAGTTTGGAGCTCGTACACCTTTTTCTCCTTACATATTCTTAGCTCGTTTTCTACTGACGACTTCACCTTATTGTGTACTGCCGTCGATTCTCTAAAGGGACAAAAATTGTCCCCTCACTTTTGCCTGTTGTGTCGGAAGCAGGAACATCAACTTCCCTCACACCACGCATGGCACAATATTTCGGACCTCCAGTTTTCCTTAGTCATTCTTAACTACAATGAGTGACACTGCCTTGTAATTCGGCAACTATCTGCTTTATTTATTTATTTATTTAATTTCCTACGAGCCGTTCAATAACGTTACGCTAAATAGTTATACTTTATATCATATAACTGTAAATGATTTGTATAAGAATAGTTACTTAAAGTACCACAATGTGTCATATACAAGGATTATTACAGTAAATTCTGTTAAAAGCGTACATACCTCAGATTCCTTAATAATTTAGTATAATTTAACAGGAGATCACATCCTATTACATTTGTAGAATAATTGAAAGTATTGATCCTTTATGAAAAAAAAAAAAACTGAACCAAACCAGACAGGGATATATGTTGCTGAAGACTCGAAGAATTCCTCTTCGAACCAAATACAGGCGGCGCGTTGCTTCCTTTCTATGTCGGTTCCTGAATTTCATATGCTTTTTTGCTTATATTTGCTCGATTAACTCTAATCGTGCCGATGCCGGCGTCGTCGTTGTCATTTCTACAAGAGAAAAAAAATCGATATTCCACTTTTGATGTTAGCGAAATAGTTCCGTGTGATTGTGTAATTAAATCTCCTACCGATGAATTTGTTATAAAAATGTCACCTCCATCTGGCAAGCTTCAAATTCGCTTCGACATTTTGAAAAAAAGATTAAAAAAGACAGTCGTGAAATAAAGGCAAAATCAGATTTAACGATTCGTAATCAATTATGTTACGTTTCATTGTTGTGTCAAGAGTATATAACAATCGATTTCCCGCATTCAGGGGGGCTTTATTTGTTTAACCATTAATTAGTATATGTAATCGTTTTTTCTTTAATTCCCAAAGAATGTTTCCTTAAATCAAATTTTACATTTAATTCTGTAATTGTTTTATGAAACGTGGGATCAGAGTTTTAAAATGCTTCATCTTATATATCTCTTGATGAATATCCATCTTTTACATACACAGACACACACAACCCAAATATTTGCACATACACACACACTCACGCGCAAACGTATATATATATATATATATTTAAAAATCAACCCAACTATCATAACATTTTTATTAAAGCCATGAACCCAGTAAACAGTCAGCACTTTTTAAAGAAGAATATGCTGACAAAAATTACCTGTTTCTGACATTTCATGATGTCCAAGAGAGAAGATAGAGAAAGGTTATTTCGGTTAGAACAATCTTCTATTAATAGACCATGGAGAGAAACAAATCCATTGTTTTAATAATGGAGTATTAGCGAAATAAACCCGAGGGAAATTGTATAAACACGCAACCACATATACACATGTACGGATGCAAATCCACATTGACGCAGAAAAGCTCACGCATATATATATATATATATATATATATATATATATATATATATCGTCATCCACAGACAGATCTGTTTCGTTCTATCAGAACTCATCAGTGTGGCTAGACAGTATCTCCCCGTAGCTGGGATCGAAACCCGGTTGACTGAAACACAAAGCCAAAGCTTCTAACCATTTAGCTACGAGGAGAAATTAGCTACGAAGTAGATTTTTAAACGGTTATGTATCACAATTAGTATTGTTTACATACATCCGTTCAAACGGCCGCCGAGATCTCAATTCAAATACGAAGAGACTTGCAAAGGCGCTAATGGCAACACAACTACTTCTTCGCTAGAGAACTCAACCCTACGGGGGTAGGGGAGTATATCTCTCTCTCTCTCTCTCTATATATATATATATATATATATATATATATATATATAATACAAGTGTTCATTGAACCATGTAATACAGTAACATATTACCCCAACACTCCGCAGCCGAAGTCAAAATCAAAGAAATAGTAATATATTATTACAAACAGTGTAAAACTTGACAACGTGATCACACCTCCAACTTCAGTCATCTAATGAACCTGACCAGCCCTCTGTCACTCTTTTTATCAAACCAAAATGCAAATGCACACAAACACATAAAGACACGAAAACGGGTTCCTGCTTTCTCATTCTCTCTTACTCACACACACACACACACACACACACACACACACACACACACACACACACACACACACACACACACACACACATGCATATTAACATACGTGGTGCATTCAGTAAGTTTCCAGACGTTTTCTTTTGCAGGCATTTAAATTGTCGTAGACTCTTGAAAACTCAGTATGTTATTGCTTTACATCTTCTAAGATGACTGATCAATCTTTATGATTTCAGGTTCAAATGATCAGCTACAGTAGGAATTGGAATACACCCTACTAAAGCCTTATTGTCATAGCTGGTGAATTTCAAAAATGCAATCTGGACGTTAGGAGACTTTAGAAGAACGATATGCAATAAAATTCTGTTTTAAACTTGGAAAAAATGCCACAGAAACATATGGAATGGTTCACACTGCTTTTCGACCATCTTGCATGAGTCGAGCATCAGTCTTTGAGTGGCATAAGAGTTTCAAGGAAGGCAGGGAGTCTGTGAGGGATAATGAGAGGTGTGGGGGGAGTAAGGATGTTAATAAACAACAGTTGATTGTCCAAATGGTTAGGGTTATTATGGTGAGATTTTAAGGGAGTTCGGGGAGAGATTCTGTTGGAAGAGGCCAGCACTCTTAAAAACGGGTCAGTGGCATTTACACTAGGACAATGCACCAGTCCACAACTCCATCCTTGTCACTGACTATTTGACCAAGATGGGTATCAAGACAGTTCTTCACCCTCCCTATAGTCCAGACCTTGTTCCCTGTGACTTTTGGTTATTCCCTAAGCTCAGAGGCTGTCGTTATGAGACAATTGAGGAAATAAAAAAGGCTGTGACGAAATAGGACTTCTATGTGGTCTTCCAGAATTTGTTGGAATGGTTCAACAAGTACATTTCAGTCGGAGGAGATTACTTCGAAGGGGACTAGAGTTTCATGTGTGTACTATCAATAAAAGTGCCCATACGACAAAAGTCTATAAACTTATTTTATGATCCTCGTATATATATATATATATATATATATATATATATATGTGTGTGTGTGTGTGTTTGAGTGTGTGTGTGGGTTCTGTGTGTAAATATGTTTGAGTGCGTGTGTGAGCTTATATACGTGTATTTTTATGTCTTTGTATTTCTGACAGTAATCAGAATTTAAAAAGTAATTACAAAAATTATTCCTATTCATCATATGCCTTTTGTACATTATATATATATATATATATATATATATATATATATATATATATATATATATATATATATATAGACTATAATCGGAAGATTCACTGATATCAATATCATACTGAATTATATGAGCTATAAAATATATAATAGGATATGTTCATTTACGAAGGTAGACATACATATTACCCTTATATATATATATATATATATATATATATATATAAGAGTGTGTGACATTGTGTGTGTGTGTGTGTGAGAGAGAATGAGAGAGAGAGAGAGAGAGAGAGAGAGAGAGTGATCAATATACCTTGAAACCTTCGTTTATTTTCCAGCGTAAGAGATTGTCTGGTTACTCTACTGAAACGTTCATATGTTTTTTTTTCAATAAAATTTGGTTATTTTCAGTTCCCAGTTTATATTCCCAAAGTATTATTGCTTATTTCCAAGTAACACCTTACTTCATTATTTGTTATAACAGTTTTAACAGCCTTGGAGTTATTTTTTATTAACATCCACTTACTAACCATTGCTGTTATTGACAATCACGATGTGTATACATTTACAAGACATGTTTTCTTTAATATAATCACCTTCATGTGTGCAGTTAACCATACTTGCAATTATTCAGTGGGATGTTGTATCAGTATCTCTTTAAACCAATACCGTTCTCGTGGTCTTGTCAGTATTGTTTTAATACCTTTTTACTTCCATATTTTACTTTATTCGTACTATAGCCTTTCTCGTATATGAAACCAATCGTAAATATATGTTTTTCTTCTTCTTTATGTGCTGTGTAGCTCTTTCCTAATAATTCCTAAAACACACGCCTCTACAAATAAATTACTTCGTACGCTTAACGCTAAGAGCCAAGATCCGATGGTATTATCTTTTGTTATTCTTTGTATTTGAAAAAAAAAAAACACATATCAAATAACAAACCTGCTTACGGCCGGCGAGGATAATATAAAGTTGGACTGTCATAATCGCAAAATGGAATTACTTATAGATGCAAGTGCTTTTGGGGAACCAAAAGCATAAACATTTTTCTTGTGATTCTATTGAAGAGTAATTTTGGCAATTCTTCGCTTCTCAGAGTAGTGGATTTTTCGTACGTAAGCTGCGCTGATCGATTTGCTTGTTGAAGTTGGCTTAATTTGTTTAATCGAAAAAGAAAAAAAACAACAACTTTAGAATAGACAATAAGTATTTCATTTTTTTCCTTCACTTGTTTAGCTTTGAGATTCCATGCCAATCTCTGATAATACACGATAGATTCTACTCAAATAGAGCTTGTGTTGTTTAAAAAAAGACTTTTTGCTAATAATTCCTTAACATCCAATAGGTAGTAAAACATATGAATGTTTTAACCCCATCCCTCAGCAACGGACAGGATTTTACACAAGCTTAAATTTAAAGCTGATCAGATTTAAGTGTTTTTCACCTCCTACATTAGTTGCATGACAAAAGGTAAAGAACCCAGATAACTCTACTATTTTCTCTGAGAAAACATCAGAACTTACGGATTCGAGCTAAGTTAAATTCAAGTATATGCGTATTTCTACCAACGTATACGAAAAAAAATAAAAAAAAGAAATCAAAAATCTATTAAGCCTTCTACTTTTGGGACCCCACAAGCGTTTGGAAAAAACCATAACGTTACTCTTGCGGGCCTAATTTAGAAGTACTTCCAGAGGAAACGCCCTTTGGAACTGCAGTTATTAGGTGCTTAAAATCTCGAAAGGTTAAAATTTATGATAAAACACATTCTTATATGCAATCTCTGTCTCATAATATTGGCTGGATTTGAATGTATATTTCATACATTAAACGTGCAAATACACACACACACACACACACACACGCATATATATATATATATATATATATATATATATATATATATATATATATATATATGTGTGTGTGTGTGTGTGTGTGTGTGTGTGTGTGTGTGTGTGTATGTGTGTGTATGGGACTGAGATAAAACTAGTTTACAAAATAAAGAGAAAACTCTTTAAAGATAAAGATATTGCCAAAATAAGATCTCCAATGACTCAAAATGGGAAAAAAGTTAATCGGAAGATTACATTGCACAAACCATTCCAAAAGATAGGAATATCTGCTTTATAGATCAGTATTTAAACCTCTAATATTTTACCTTCCCTTAACAGCAATTAGAGCTGGCAGAAAAATGGGCAGATATATTACCTCTAAGTAAGCTTCATCGCCCCAAGAAATGATGGGATGAAGTTGGGTTCTTTCTACCTGCTGTAGATTCAATGTGAACTGGCACATTGCAAATTCTACACATTCTCTTTGCGATTTTAATGCATCTCTTTAACAACAACCACAACAACAACAAAAAAGATTGTAGAATAAGATAAAAAATAATGAAAAAAATAAAATTGAAGTACAATGGCTAAAAAATCTAAGTCTTATCCATGGTTTCAGATCTTCAATGAATGAAATTAAGATCAAATTATCATTATCACAATATCCTGCTCTGAAATGGGAGATCCGGATCCCCACTTTTTAAATCGGTTTCGGAATTGCCGGCTATTAACTAATGTTGGAGTTGTATGATTCAATATTCCATTCTAGATCACTGTCTTTAGATCCAAAATTCATTATGTGGGCATTAATAAATCAATTTATTTTAGGGTAAATGAAAATTAAATTTAGGTTACAAATGGTGCATCAAGTAAAACATTTAGGGAAGCTCTGTTTTTTTAATCAAGAATTGCTAATTGCTTAAATTTGTAAATATACCCTGAATTCTGGAAGTGAAAGGTACGTGGAATGTTGTTCAAACCAAATATGTTCATCAAACAAAAGATATGGTAGAATCTTGAAACGTATATCCATTGATATATCATTAACGTTTTCCGGTTTATGTAGCACTATGGGGGTAGGCTGCCAAAGCAGACGATTCAATTGTCTGTTTTGGCGCGAAACCAGACAAAGGATTCTTGGACATGAAATCTCGCCGTACCCGGAAGTGGTACGGGGAGGCGAATGAGAGTTGACGACGCGACCCAGTAGACAGAGTTGGTAGTTGGACAGGAGCAGAGGCAGTTGGCGTGGATCCACGGAGGGGCAGTCAACACCGGACACCGAGCAGAGAGGCGAGGAGACAAGATAGGGTCCAGTGAAGAAGAGTCTCAAGATGTCTGATTCCAGTAGCATTGTGGAATTTTCGCTAGTAACCCACGCTAGCGTTAGTCCATATATCTGCTATTAGGAATGCACATGCATGTAGTGTTGCATACCTCCCTCTGCTCTTGGTAACCCCAAGTTTGTTGTTTGTTCGTTTGTCCTTCTATTTTCTCCTGTCTCCCTCGATCGTATTCTTGTGTAGGTAAAGAAATGTGCGTTACCCCCTCAGCCACTAGTTGATCACCGGCCGGCTAAGAAGTGAAATGCTTAGAAGACTGAGAGAGATAATGTGGGGGGGTGAGGGGGTAACGTTTCACATTTAAATGATTCCATCATGAAGTTTAAAATATACTTGTATAGTCCTAATAAAACAATTTACTGTTAGTTTTCTATTTTGTTTTTTTTTTTTTGTTTATAATTTAGAGATCACATAACCTATCTCAGGTATTATATTACTGATATGGTTTCAGTCTGAAATAGAAAAGGGATTTTAAATAAGATAAAATCAATCAATATGAACAATCATGAAATAGGGCATTATGTATAGTAATTTACGAAGGTCTTTACTTCGATTTAGCACAAGGCCAAATGAATGGGGCACACAATGAGACTCGAACTCACTCGTGTAGGTTTGCTAGTCTAACTTGCTAACCATTACACCACCAGAGGTGCCCTTATTTACTAAGCTTTTTGCTTAGATGTGGCACAAGGCCATATGAAAGGGGCACCCAATGAGACTCGAACTCACTCGTGTAGGTTTGCTAGTCGAGCTTGCTAACCATTACACCACCAGAGGCGCCTGGGGCATTATGTATACATTCACAGTATTAAATGTAATGAATTTAAGAGGATTCACGGCCATTATTTTAAGTGAGTTTTATTTAAACTTGTACTGATTTTCACCTCAAAATTTTCATTTCTCAAAACTTTCAAATATGGCTTCGGAGTTCATACTGGGAGTATAAATAAACAAACAAAAACCACATTCTAATACACACATTAAACAGATCGGGAAATAAAGCTACTGTTGATTGCTACATGCAGATACTTTTATAGCCTTATCTTTAAAGCCCACTGACCATCTTTTAAGTGTATCAGTTACAAAATCGAATGTGTCCTGTATGTCTTAAATTCGCATAATTAAAGAATGTAAAATACACGTGGGGATAAATAGGCTTAGAATAATTATTTTCAAAGATTAGCGCATTTGTGACATGAGACACCCATTAAGAATGGAACCTACAAACAACAGTCAGTTACGCTAGCTGGTTAAACATTACACCACATACGGTGCCGGGGATTTCATAAAAATAAGAGAAAACAAATGCAAGTAAGAGAAATAAAAATAACAATATATTTTATTATGGTTTTCTTGTATCTGATTCTAAATTTTCACCACATAAGAAGAAATCGTCTGATTCAGAATTTTAACTGACCTTAAAGTAAGCTTTCTGTTAATCATATATGCCTATAATTTTCAATATCTCAATGAAATCAACATAGTTTCAGGTAATCACTGTAACGAATTATGTAAAAAAAAAAAAAAAAAAAAAAAAAATGCCTTCATGGTATTTTCCTGGAAATAATGTATGGATTTTTCTAAAAAAAGTAGGAAAACATAGTAAAAACCATCCATCAATTAATCACTCAGTTTTGGTGATAATTTTTTTCAACTCTTAAAGTCCAAGAGATAAAACATATACTAGAGGCATAGTTTGTGTACCGTATGCGAAATATATTGTCCATAGATTTTTAACCCACCGAAAACTTGAAACTACTAATTTCAAGGCCTGAAAGCCCAAAGTTCAACTGATTGGAACCTGTAATTTCTGTTTTCTATCAATGATTAATTGTGAGAAAAAACAGGACATCGGGTTGGAAATATTATTTAGCTTCTACTGAAAATTATGTTGTATATACTTTTTATTTCAAAACAAATATGAATATCTGTAATAAAAAAAAAAAAAACGTATCTAGAACAAGAGGAAGACATAGACTCAATGTATATCTCTCTATCTGGGAGAAATATCTGTCTCGCAGTAGATAAAGGGCCGGAATACGTCTTTGTTGTAAGTGATTCGAACATCATTTGCGCTATAATTGCAATCAATTGCATCATCATCATGTCTTTCCGCCAGCACGGATATTCCTGACTCTCTCTCGCAACTTCTCCCTATCACTCATCGCCTCTGGCAGGTCTTCAGGGCTACATCCCGAATCCTCAAATAGCTGCTGTATGTATGTTTGAGCTGGGAATCCTGCTTTTGCTCGGCTATATGTGGGGGTCCATAGGAGTACTTTACTTATGAGCTCGCCCAGCTTCTCCAGCAGTGTCCTGCATGTCTGGTTCGTCTAACTTGGATATTTTTCGTGATGGAAGGCAAGTGGCCGTATGGTTGGTGTCTTGTGGGGTTTTGCCGCCAGGACTTGTTTCGGATTTATAACCTCGATAAGTAATATCCCCCTTTTTTCCCGATTTATGGGTTAAGTAGTACTCCTACCATTTTTCTACGGATAAGGTAGTGCATTAAAAAATCCACGAATGCTGATATTCCACCAAACAAATAAACCAAACCAATCTCTCTCTCAATCACTCTCTCTCTTTATCTCTCTCTCTCTCTCTCTCTCTCTCTTTTCAGCCTCAAACGACTCGACTAAAGAATATACCCACTGCATCTCTGTGGAAGGGTAAGACCACCTCCTTCAATGAGTGATATTGATATGACTTTTAATAATCTGATGGTGAGGCTCTATTTATGCTGGAGCTTGGGAAAATGAGGAGTGCCCCTTCCTTGTCATCACTCCCAGGTCAACTCTGACTCGGAGTGATAGCACCTGATAGGGTCCTATCTATGGGTCAAAAAGAACTGTTTGTATTTAGTTTAAATGTCAAACAAATGACTTATGGTTAATTGAATTGTTTGAAACAGAACTGTTTCACTGAATCGTTAGTGATACAGAGCAGTACTTGGAACCATTTATCTTTGTTGACTTCTCCTACATTGAATTCTTAGAAATAGAACTCTTTGATCATTTCAGTGTGTATATCTAGAAAATGTGTTTATTAATTATATATATATATATATATGTCGTGTATTTGGCATTAAGTAACTAACAATGGTTGAAAGGCCATAAAACCAAAGTAAACCAAACCTGTCTCTCTCTCTCTGTTTATTTATATATATACATAGGTTGATAGATTTTTCATGTTTGCATCTGTTTGTATGTCTGGAGTGTAATTTATAAGCCCTTAGTTAATGAAAACACACACACACACACACAATATATATATATATATATATATATATATATATATATATATATTGATAGCTTTAGTCTTTCCCTCAGGTATCATTTGACACATCTTATTTCTAGCATGGCATAAATTTCTAAGCCTGATTCCATCCTTACTGACTGTATATTCTCATACGTGTATTAAAATTTCCATTTTTTTTTTTTTCATTTTTTGTAAACAGGTTGATTTCGTTCATGTACATTAGGTGAGCGATCCTTTCCTGCGATTTACGAAGTTTTAATTCGGCTGTTCAGATTCTGAGTATGTGTTTAACTGACTTCATCGCAATTATAAATAATAACAGTGATAGTACATCTCCTGGAAATATACGTCCTTGAATCTTCGCTTCAGCTAAGTTTTTCCCTCCAACTGTCAATTCCACTTTCCGGGTTTTCATTTTTTTTTTCGGTAAAGTTTATGACTTCATCAGAAATTTTGAACATCTTGAGGCAGTTCATTATCCAGCTTTGTTGGGCAATATAATATTCTTTTTTGTAGTCAATCCAGGCCATAGCTAGAGTTTTCCGTCTGGTATTACTCTCGTTGAGGATGTGCTAATCTTTGTAGATCCTTTGCGACATCCTTTTTGTTCATCACGGAACAATTCACGACTTGTTAGCGAGAATAATCTCATCCCAAATTTGCACGGTTTCTACAACATCATAGGTAGGCACATTATGGGTCTGTAGTTGTTTGTGGGGGTCTTTCTGGATCAATGTGGTCTTTCTTTTGGTCGTTCATTCGGGTACTTGTGCTCCTTGTAGGAATCTTTTCATTTTGAATGCTCGTTTGTAATGAATGGAGGTGAGTTTCTTGAAACAAAATCCATATATTCCATCATGCCCTGGTGTTTTCCAATAATAATTATTACTATTGTTTTTATACCTTTTCGAAGTATTTATTTCCGTTTTCGCTTTCTTTCAGTTTCACTCAGTGGTCAGTCGGAACAGAAAAGATCACAATTCGGGAAGTTATTTTTTTTTATTATTATTACAAGATCTGATCGTCTGACCGAGATTAAATGATCCGTTTGTATCTCAAAACCCCGAACAAGTTTGTGTGTCTCATTCACCTAGAAAGATTCTGAGTTGTGTATATGATATTTGTCGCATGGTCAAATTTCAATTTTTTGCAAAATTCCAAGTTGATCACCTTACACACTCAGTCGTGTCTCGTCTTATACTCTTTCTAGGCCAGTTTGCTGCATTCGCTTATTATGTTATTGATCGTTTCGTCTCTATCCCTCCATAGCCTGCATCTATCATTATTGTTATTATTATTGTGAGTTTTTCACTTCAGCGTTATTATCATTGTTATTATTAGCAGTAGTAGTAGTAGTATAAGTATCTATTTATCTATATATTTTACATCCACTTTAAATTTATATTTCAACTACTACTTCTAGCAAACCGTCCCTGGGATTTTACACAAGACCTAGCGTGAGGGAAGGTAGTGATTACATTCATTTCATATATTCATTTTTTTCTAACACTTAAGGTGATATATTATTAACATTTTTTGGATTATTGTCCTCATCTTTGTCGCCATGTATTTTACAACGTTTTGGCTGTTGTACGCTTCGGACTTCTTCAACTCATACTGTTTTGGGTATGGCACTTGACCCTTCGCAAAATAACTACTCGTCAAGACTCCTTTTTCGGGCATATGGTAACTGGCAAATAATGTGGGGCTTAATTTGGACTAGACTGATCTCTGACGATGGCAAAGGGGTTTCCAATTCCCTTTCACATACCCCACCAAGTCCTTCGTTTTCATATCCCTCGGATAACGAAAGCATGGAGTTCAAATTTAAAAGAAATATTAACTGTAGTCAAATTTCCAAAAATTCCCTTATAATTTTTTAAGGCGAAAAAGACATTTAGCGAGAATTAATGAAAGTGACACGAAGCTGAAACAGATATGTGCAAAAGAAGGTGACTCAATAAATGAATAACACAGCCAATAGATTTCAGCACAAGGGTGCATTTAAAATAGAACAAAGTTTTAATGGGCGACGACCAAACAAATAATGATAAGATTTAAGAAACGAATTCCTTTTTCTCTTTTCTTTTTAAAGTACCAGCGATATTAACTCATCAGGCAGTAACAAACACAAATCTCTCTCAATAGTCCTTTTCTTCCTTCTCCTTTTTTCTTTCTTTCATTTTTTCTCTTTTACTTGAGAAAAGGCTCAAGTCGCCAGGCTGAAGGATGTAACAGAGTTAATCCACGAATTTACTGTTGATGAAACTGAGTCCTTTCTGTTTCTCTCACTTATTTTGAATATATATAATTCCATTATTTAGGATGGGTAGAAGGAAAAACAGTTTAAGTTGTACTTATCTTTGACAAGGCTAGTTCTCATGTTCCTTTCTTTTACTAGCGAGTGGTATCTCCAGAATCTGGTTGAATGTTAGGTCTTTCTGCTGACTTCTGTCCAAAGATTCTGTTTTAATCTTTTTATGGGAGATTTTTCCCGGAGATTGGCTGGATTAGCGTCGATCTCTTGCCAATGTCTGTCCGGAACTAAATTTTCTTTTTCAAACTTCCGCTAACAAAAAAGATGGCATTTAAACTAACGGCCAATCATTTGGCTTTTTCTTTCTCCCACCATTCCATCCGGTTACGATAATCAAGTGACCTGCATTCCCTTGTTTGTCCAACCGATTTTAGGTCATAGAGTGCGGGTAGCTTTTGACCTTCATTCTGACTTGGATTCGTTACTTTGTTCAACAGGCAGCAGATCATAGAGTGCGAGGGATTGGCCTTCGTTCATATCCCCCTTTTAACGGTCAGTTTTTGTGGCCTATTTGTTCAAAAATAGAAGGGTAGGGGATTTAACTTCCCTTTCCCTCTCTTGGTAGCATACCACGTCACAGTTGTAGTTGTTTGATAATCCATTATCGAAATTTCAGTATTCTTTAAAATGTACCTATTTTCCAAAGAATATAATATCCTTTTTTACCATGCCTTTCTCCATATTGGGTAGGTATTACGATAAGGCAACCGCATATAAAGAGGTCAATTTCTACATTTTTGTTTTATTTTCACAATCTGCATACTCTGTATCATCCATATTTCTTTTAATGTTTGCCAGATAGTATCTCACAGGAAGGCTCTATTCTTGCCCTATTATTAAAAACTCATGCTTTTTCCACCTTCCGACCAATGTTTTTATTCTTTTACTGCTTGCTTTAGCTGCTGGTGTTTTACTGAATTCTGAGTGACAGCAAGTCCCCACAAGTGTACAGAACTCTTCTCAGTATTAAGGCCGTACTCAACAATGCTTAAGTTGTAGATTTTCGGCTCTTCTTCCGACCTCCGACCTCCGACTTCTCCTACCCTTTTACTAATCCTTTGGGGATCGTTCCGCGTGTAGCAGTTACAAATTGCATCTCCGTAATCTGCAGGTTCTGTAGCTTTTTCTGTTATTTCACAACATCTTAGGATTTTTTTGTCTCTTTTTTCGGTTTCGTCTTGTTGTTGTTGCCCTTCTTCTTCTTCTTCTTCTTCTTCTTCTTCTTCTTCTTCTTCTTCTTCTTCTTCTTCTTCTTCTTCTTCTTCTTCTTCTTCTTCTTCTTCTAATAATAATAATAATAATAATAATAATAATGTAGAAAATTTGATATCAACCAGACATCAGCAGTGTTAAGATCTAAAAGAATAACCAGAAGAGTTCTGGAGGCCCGATGAGACTTGCAGTCACCCAGACTTCATTAACGTCCAACAGCAAACACTGATGTAAAAAAAAAAAACTCGCTAGGCTTCAATCAACAAAAAGAAAAGAGAACTTGCAAAATAGTCGGCTTTGCTGTCCCAGCTGACCACATTATAAAACTGAAAGAATGTGAAAAGGATAAGTATCTTGACTTTGCTAGGGAATTGAAAAATGACTTTCCTGATAAGATATCCGCAAGGACTTTTTCAAGAGGCTAAAATTGGAACACGCAGGTGACAATTATACTAATTCTAATTGTTGCTTTTGGTAAAGTAACTAAAGGATTACTGAAGGTACTGAAGGGCTTGGAAGTTGGCGGACGGGTGAAGACCATCCAAACGACAGCATCTTTACAAAGAGCCAGAATGCTGAGAAGAGTCCTGGTGCCTTTAGGAGAGTTGCTCTCACTCAGACTCCAGGGAAAAATCATCAGCTAACGCTGATGTGAACAGCTCTAATAATAATAATAATAATAATAATATTAATCAGAATGCTGAGAAGAGTCCTGGAGATTTGAGGAGACTTGCTGTCACTCAAACTCTAGTGAAAGACCATCAGCTAACATTGATGTGAAAAACTATCAAGGAGTATTAATAATAATAATAATAATAATAATAATAATAATAAACCTAGCAATTTGTGTGTGTGTTTAGGATTAGGAAAATGAATATTGTAATATAACGAACCGTTATCGGAGTTTTGATTTCTTACAATTTGTGGGCACGTTTGCTTGCTGTAAAATTCCAAGAAGAGAAACGTTTTTAACGATAAATAAATAAAAATCATGATTAATTATTTACTCTTTTCAAACAAGTCGTATCAATCGATTCGCACTGTGTTTTCAGTGACCCGCCTCTTAAGTCTTTCAAGTTTTCAAAAGTGTTGGTAATCTAAGAAGTTATTCACTGTCGTCCTTTATGAAGAATTATAACGCTTCCTATTTGTAAAGAACCTCATGACCGTTCAAAGACGGCAGTAAGTTCGAATACGTAATCATTTAACAAATTCTTTTAACATGTTTCATTTTCCCCTATGTTTGTCCGTAATGGACATATCAACTAACTGATATATTTAGGCTTTGTTCGAAATGACGCCGATTGGTTTTCTGATCAGGATAGGCTGATCCCTTTAGATTTCAATTTCTATTCTGCATGACAGGCCATGCTTTGTGTACGCAGACTTAGTCGTTGTTATATATATATATATATATATATATATATATATATATATATATATATAACTCTACTGTGTCTCTTTCTTTTCTGCTTGGAAGTAAGATGCCTATAATCTGATTGACAGTTCCATCTTGCTTTCTTTGTTTAATTTGATGTATTTTTTGTCTTATCTATTCTGACATAGATGTACGTTATTGTAATACACTTAGCGAATATTACTTTTTTCTATTTCTCTGTTCAAGTGTCAGTTGCACAACAAACTCCAATTCATTTCAGCTGCAATTTCCTTTGTTTGACTCGTGAATTTTGCATAGAAGAAAATTTCTATCATTTCGGGATCCTCTTTTTTTAAGACTTGAGAGCGGAAGTTATGTGTACAGTATTAGTTTGGTGAGAAAAAAAAAAGTATTCGTGTGTATTTTGGTATAAGATATTATGTAAATATATTAATGTAATATTGCATTTTAAGGAGCAGCGTTTTCTGAACTGATTTAGTTTAATGGTTTTGTTTTATTTGCTTATTTTTTAAGCATTACAGACAGTGTAAAGTAAATTAGAGCGATTTTGTCTGAGTTTTATATGGGATATAACGTAATGGACACGGCGACACGAGTTCAAATCCTGGACGTGACTGATTGCATTTCACATTGCACTAATACCCAGTGGAAAGGTATGAATCCAATCATTCTCCCTCCAGCTATGGGTAAATAGTAGGAAAGACTAGGTTCTTCAGCCATGGTGAGGCAACTTGTCTAGGAGAAGGAAAACTCTGAATTCAAACCTGCTAAACTCCGCTTAAAAAAATTGAACTTGTGTCATAACCTGCCCGAGCGGAGGGGTTGGTAAATATCTATAACGTAATATCAAACAAGGTTTAGCTAAAAAAAATAAAAACTCTAAGTATATAAACATCCATTCTATTTACAATCATCTTAGTCGATCTTTTCTTTTTCCATTTAGTGTGCCCCACTGAGAACGAAGGTAGGTTAAATGCCAACGAGTATCATTCAATGACTGCAGAAATATTTAAGGTTATTGTTATTTTGAATTGCGAAACATATTTTTAAAATAACAACCGATTGATCATTCTGCTTGGGAACGTTTATGAAAAAGGACAGATTATAAAATTTGTAAACTTTGAGGTGCACGTGGTGGAATGGTTATCGTCATAGGAAATGGACACGGCGACACGAGTTCAAATCCTAGACGAGGCTGATTGAATTTCACATAGCACTAATACCCTTGGGAAAGGTATGAATCCAATTACTCTCCCTCCAGCTATGGGTAAATAGTAGGACAGACTGTGTTCTTCAGCCTTGTTGAGGCAACTAGACTAGGAGAAGGAAAACTCTGAATTCAAACCTGTTAAACTCCGCTTAAAAATTGACCTTGTGTCATCCTGCCCGAGCGGAGGGTTTGGTAAATATGATCAAATTTGTAAATTCCCGAATGGTTCTGCAAAGTCTCTAGTCAATTTCCAATGTTCAATATTCACTGTCACAAAGAAAAAGTTCAAATATAAAATTGTCACTACTTTTTGACATTTTATAGTAATTAGAGAATTCATTTTCCCCACAATGCATCATAAATTTGCTATATGTATCGTTTTCAAAATACTGTAAGAATAAACAGTATTTTCCAGTTTGTTTCATTTTTTGTCCTCTATTTCTTTTTATTTTTTTTATCTAAATAAATGTGTTCAAGTGTTAAACCACCTTGTTATCAGAGCATGGAATACGCTAGATGTATTCTCTGAGAAGGTGTAAGATAAAACTCCACACACAAAAGGAGTGTTCTGTTTATGACATTAAACTACACCTGGCAGTGAGGCACCAGCTCTTAGCTGTGGTAACAACAATCTGAATTTACATGTCAACTTAAACGTTCCGGTCAACCCACAAAATGAAAATCGATTCAGTCCTGTTCATCCGGATAAATCAGTACATTGAAATATGGACTACTTTAATTGGGTCTTTCTGACAACGACGCCGTCATTGGTATATGAATAAATGGGACTGTATTTGCTGGTGTAGTTCTTACTATAAAAGCCCACTCTTACCTGGAGAAGTTGAACATGTTAAGCTTCCATCTTGCAATCGTTGATACCATATAATTGCATATTATTTGCATTAGGCAACGGTAATTGTTTACGAAGGATTATTATAATCATTTTAAATTCTCACTAGTTGATGGTCTTCAAATTAAGTCTAAATGACGGAAAGTTTCCTCAGTTCTCCAAGACTATTCGGAGTATACTAGACGATCTTAAACGATGCTATGGTCTGGATTCTCGCAATTTCTACTCAGATTTTCAGTTCTTCAGAGGCCTTTCCAAACATTTCAGAGCTTTTTCAAGCGAATCAATTGGAATCATCCTTATGTTCCACAGTTTATTAGATCTCGGTCAAGCTTCTCGTATTTCCCTATCTTTTCATTTTCTTTCATTTACATTCTATTTTCTCTTGTAACAGCTAAATCCACTCATTTTTTTTGTGTGTGGAGCCGGGATTATGGTGTCCATTTGTATCTTAAAATCACAGGGTTCTATCTATGGGTCAAATAGAGTTAAAGCACCTGGTAGTGTTCTATCTATGGGTCAAATAGAGTTAAGGCACCTGGTAGGGTTCTATCTATGGGTCAAATAGAGTTAAGGCACCTGGTAGGGTTCTATCTATGGGTCAAATAGAGTTAAAGCACCTGGTAGTGTTCTATCTATGGGTCAAATAGAGTTAAGGCACCTGGTAGTGTTCTATCTATGGGTCAAATAGAGTTAAGGCACCTGGTAGTGTTCTATCTATGGGTCAAATAGAGTTAAGGCACCTGGTAGGGTTCTATCTATGGGTCAAATAGAGTTAAGGCACCTGGTAGTGTTCTATCTATGGGTCAAATAAAGTTAAGGCACCTGGTAGTGTTCTATCTACGGGTCAAATAAAGTTAAAGCACCTAGTAGTGTTCTATCTATGGGTCAAATAGAGTTAAGGCACCTGGTAGGGTTCTATCTATGGGTCAAATAGAGTTAAGGCACCTGGTAGTGTTCTATCTATGGGTCAAATAGAGTTAAGGCACCTGGTAGTGTTCTATCTATGGGTCAAATAAAGTTAAAGCACCTGGTAGTGTTCTATCTATGGGTCAAATAGAGTTAAGGCACCTGGTAGTGTTCTCTCTATGGGTCAAATAGAGTTAAGGCACCTGGTAGGGTTCTATCTATGGGTCAAATAGAGTTAAGGCACCTGGTAGTGTTCTATCTATGGTCAAATAAAGTTAAAGCACCTGGTAGTGCTCTATCTATGGGTCAAATAGAGTTAAGGCACCTGGTAGGGTTCTATCTATGGGTCAAATAGAGTTAAGGCACCTGGTAGTGTTCTATCTATGGGTCAAATAGATTTAAGGCACCTGGTAGTGTTCTATCTACGGGTCAAATAAAGTTAAAGCACCTGGTAGTGTTCTATCTATGGGTCAAATAGAGTTAAGGCACCTGGTAGTGTTCTATCTATGGGTCAAATAGAGTTAAATTGTATAACATTTTAAACAGTGTACTTATGCTCAACTGAATTGTTAAAAATAGAACTGTTTGATCATTTAACACTGCGTGAAAAATGACTGATGTTAAATTGAATTGCTAGTGATACATGGCAATGCTTAGAACTATTTAACTTCGTTGACATACTAAAGTGTGTTGTTTGAAATAAGACTGTTTTATCATTTACCTGTGTGTAAACAAAAGATTGATGTTTAATGGAATTGTTAGTGACACATGACAATACTTGAAAACATCAAACTGTATGCAAATAAATGCTTGATAGTAAATAGAATTATTCAAATTAAATAGATATAAGTGAAATACTTTAATTGTATGAACAAGAATAAGCACAGGCTCTTTTAAAAGTGTTATCGATAAAGTGTTTTTAGAAATCATATATG
This sequence comes from Sepioteuthis lessoniana, assembly GCA_963585895.1. NCBI lineage: Eukaryota > Metazoa > Mollusca > Cephalopoda > Myopsida > Loliginidae > Sepioteuthis > Sepioteuthis lessoniana. The sequence goes on along the minus strand of OY757905.1, from coordinate 119,243,658 downwards.
TAATCCTATTTACGAACCCCTCCGCTAGGGCAGTATATGACACAAGGTCAATTTTTAAGCGGAGTTTAACAGGTTTGAATTCAGAGTTTTCCTTCTTCTAGACTAGTTGCCTCACGAAGGCAGAAGAACCTAGTCTGTCCAACTATTTATCCATAGCTGGAGGGAGAATAATTGGATTCATACCTTTCCCAAGGGCATTAGTGCTATGTGAAATGCAATCAGTCTCGTCCAGTATTTGAACTCATATATGTAATATGCATGTATAAAACGGATTTGGCATTAAATGACCAACCATGTTTAATATGCCTTAAAACTAAAACAAACTGAATAAAACCATCGTCTGATATTATCTAATTACTGGCATTAATATCTCATTTTAAAGCGTGAATTCTGTATTATAATTTAGACTGATATTTTTTTTCGCTGATTTTCTTTATTTTAGGTTGTATAATTAAAAAATAAAAACGAATTTATGTGGTGTGCCAGTATAAAATTAAAAAATGAATAAATATGAAGCAGAAGAGTGTCCTGAAGATAATCTTTCAAATATTTATTCCATACATTTTCTATCAGGCAAGATATTTTAATCCCTCTTTTATTAAATGTAGGATTTGGGACTTCTTTAGTCCGAGATTATTTCTTAAGATATTAACATAAATAAGCAATCAGCAAAAACATTGGCAATATAACATATTTTTCCTAAATCAAGAAAGGATCTGAAAAGAAACGAGTTTAAGATTGTTCGGTACAGTTAAAAAAGGAATAATTAAATATATTCAAAAATCTATGTGCATATAAAATAATTTCGTGAATAAAAAGCATATAAATTCAATTTTCGTCGACGTTTATGTAATTTTAATCTAAATTTTCGATTTTACTTTTGCAAAACTTAATAAGTGAATAAAATTAGCAAATTAGAAGAATCAAGTTAAGACTCATATTTGTCATATTTCCATAATATGTTGCTTTTTTTTTGGGGGGGGGGTAGAAAAAGGTATAAAACTTTAAAGATTCTAAAAGGAATTAGAAATTTTCTTTAATGTTTTTTTTTTATAACAGTGAACTACAAAGCATACTTCTGCGCATGGTTCTATTCTATAAATAATCTTGAATTTAATCGCTTAAAAAGAATTTTATCAAATTCGCATTCATTTTGCTTTTAGTTGATTTTTTTTTATATTATCGCGAAACACTTGGGTTATCAAAATCCAAAATGAGGCTGTATAATCCCTTTATATATAATTCTAACTTTCCATTTGGGATTATTTTCGTTTGGTTCATGTAACGGTATATTAACCCATTATAAGTTATCTAATGGCAGAATTACATTAATTTGTAAACGTTGGATTATATTTATAATTACTTAGTCAAAATGTTATTGCAATAAGATTTTCAATAATACCTTTCACGGTTATCAAGTATCACTGGTCCGGAAGACCTGGTTTAATTCCCAGGTCGCGTCATATCAAAGACTTTAAAAATGGTACATGTACCTTCTTGCTTAACACGTGTTAAGTGTAAAGTGGAGCAATCCAGGGAAAGGAGTAGTGCCCTCCCCTACACCTCGGTGTAGTAACTATCGAAAAGGGAGCGTTCTGGTTGCCCTCGACTTAGATCGCAAACATTACATCTTTTAATATTACGATCTAACAGGCATTTTTTGGCACAATTATATGGTATCAAGTTTTCCCATCTAACAGAAATTTTTTGCACAGTTATATGTTTTCAAGTGTTCCTATATAATATCATCAGTTATACACAACCATTCAACCAACTAACCAAATTATCTTCGGAATAGTAGCTTGCATTGTTGAAACAATTATTTGGAGAAAAAAAATTATATTTTTTTTATCCTTAAATTTTGATCGGTAAGATCTCTGGCCTTTTTCAGTAAAACATCTTAATCAATTTTCTAAATATCTAATTTCATATTGGCCCTTTACTATAGTACTGTCAATTGATAACCAGTCTTATTTGTTGCAGCCATCGGTAATGAGAAACTTATAATATAACAAAAGGTTGCTGAATGAGAAACAACGAAAACGGAGGTTGGAAATGAGATAAAAACCTTTCTGACATTAACAAAATACCTTATTTGCCAGCAGCATGAAGAAGGTACCCCCTGCTCTGGTGGCTAATTAGCCTTAATCCCCCCCACTCACAATAGTGTCGAACGTATTTATAAGGAATTAGATATACCCATTAATGTTCTCCAGTGGGGTATATAACAAACCCAAGTTGGATGTGCTGCCAGAAACAATATTCATAAGGACATTTTTTTTTAAAAACTTAACTTTTCCCTTTTCTCTTTTATTTCATTTCTTAAAACATGATCAAACTGATAATAAAAATAAATCCTTTAAGTTGATAGAAAACACTTAATTTGATTAAAGAATACAATGTTTTTTAATTTTAAGGTCAGGTTATTTTATTTTTCTTCTATTAAATTCTACTTTTATTTTAAATAATCTTTTAACTTCTGTAAATATTCGATATTTCATATGGCACACTGTTTTCGTGGCATGCTTTTAGCAACTACAAACCTATTTACCACGATGGCTTTTCCCGTTCAAATAAGATTAATCATTTAAAAAATAACACTGATGTTTACATGAATTATCAGTGAACTGCAAAATTAGCTTTCTGATATCGGTATAAGAACCCATCTGTTAAATGAAGTATTTGTATTCGACGAGTATTAACCGGTTACAGGGGTCAAACCATACGAGCTGCAAAACTGTCTCATAAATAACAAGTATTGTTTTTCAAGAAATACAAGGAGTCTCTAAAAGAGCTGAGTGCTATTAATTTCCACAAGAAACAAAAACAAAAAAAAACAACAAAATACGCTAGATAGAGCAAGTCATCCTCCATGAAACTTAATTTGACAAACTGACCCTTACTGACAATGAATTATCGCCCGTGATTGTACCTCGATGGCTGCTTCACTGTCAGAAGGTTAAGCGAGTAGTTTAGGTATGATGCGACACTTGATCTGGTCATAGGGCTCGAGGCCTGGAGCTTTGCGAAGTGTGATATACGCATTCATTGCCATTAATTTAAGGTCAACTCTGACTCGGAGTGGTATAATTTGATAAGGTTTAATAGATAGGCCTAATTTTTGTTTGTTTTCACTTCTTTCTTTAATGGCATATCAACCTTCATGGATTATTTGATGCCAGTGGCATTCTTTGTATTAACAAACTCCTCCGCATGAGCTGGATGTTACACAAAGTCAGTTTTTAAGCGGAGTTTAACAAGTTTAAATTCAGAGTTTTCCTTCTCCTAGACTGGTTGCCAAAGCAAGACTTAAGAATACTCTCTGTCCGATTATTTTCCCATGCTGGGGGGGGGAATAATTGGATTCACACTTTTCCCAAAGGTATAAGTGCTATGTGAAATGCAATCAACGTCGTCCATTATTTGAACTCGCGTCGTCGTGTCTATTTCTTACAACGTTAACCATTACTCTCCGGGAACATCCAGCGGTATTCTTGTAGGAAAACTGTAATGGCACTATTTAACCTATTGTTCGAGTGATAAGGGGGTTTATACCATTTCAAAATATTTGTCAGAAACTTAACGTAATAATACGACTGAAGTTCGAACTCGCTAACTTCAAGGCCGCAGTCCTGCACTTTAGTTATTACGACATGGAGAGTCCCTTCTTATTGGTCAAATAGAACTGTTAGACAGGAATCCTTGATAACACATCATCATATACAAAAAGAAAAATCTTTCGGAGTAATTACACAAAAAAGATGTAGATATGAAGATTCAATGAATACGATTCCCTAACATTTTGCCATAGAATAAACGTAGATGAATTGAGATGCCGCTAAAATCAATACATCAATAATGTAAAAAAAAAAAAGAAAGCAATCTCTTTGTAGTAATGAAATCCTGGTTGTCAGTAAAAATGTTTTCTAAGTAGTCTATCATTTAATGGCTTTATATGTGTGGATAACATGTTTGCTGGTGCCCGTGGTTTAATGGTTATCGTCATAGGAAATGGACACGGCGACACGAGTTCAAATCCTGGACGAGGCTAATTTCATTTCATATAGCACTAATATACTTGGGAAATAGAATTATTCTCCCTCCAGCTATGGGTAAATAGTAGGATAGTCTGTGTTCTTCAGCCCTGGTGAGGCAACTAGTCTAGGAGAAGGAAAACTCTGAATTCAAACCTGTTAAACTCCGCTTAAAAATTGACCTTGTGTCATATCCTGCCCGAGTGGAGGAGTTGGTAAATATGGATATGTGTGGATGAGCCGATTGAATCGCTTTTCATTTCATGGGTTGACAGCTCTATTTAAGATGAGTTATTTCTTAAAATGGTCTCACCAGACCTTAAACTCATTACTTCCAGCCTAACTCTTACATCCACTGGTTAATCTCCAACCCAATCATCGTCATCATTAACGTTTGTCTACAACACGAATTCTTTTTACACTCTATTACTATCCCTCCCTATTGGTCATCGCTATTGGTAAGTACTCCATCCACTCTCTGCACAGAGCTGATAAATGCTGGCCAGCCAACATTAGCATGTCTATGGGTAGAAGTCCATACAAGAACGTCGCTTATGTATTTCCCCAAACTTCTCCAGTAACACCGAGTATTACTGTTGTTTTGGAGGATTTGTTCAAAACAGCAGACAGTATTATTTTAAAGTTCCTAACTACATTCCGTAAGCTTTAGCAAATCCTAATGGTAGCTATTTTACCGCATGAATAAATACAATTACAAACCTCAACCTCCATGCCTGATGACAATTTGCCCGCATGCCGGCCAGTAGCTATAATAACGAAAAGAATACAAGAAACATGTTTTATTAGCGAGAAGGTTCGACCACTACAGCCAAACACTAAGAACCTTCTCTAAAATTCTGGGCCAACTTATTAATTCATTTGGCACGAAATGGCAAATCTTAAACTGATGGGAAGATAGAACTTCTACTTTAAATTTTCCGAATTGTTAACACAACGTTTCGGCCGATACATCTTTCAGGAAAACTTCGGTGTCAAATTATAGTGATATATGAGGTTGATTCCGGATTTTCAGGCAATAAAATATTCAATGGTACAGATGGAGGAATCCATAAGAGAAACCCCACGTATATTTAATTCCTGGATGATGCAAATTTACAAAGGGGAATTACCCCCAATTTCCTTTTGGTTTTAGCACCTGGCAAGGGCTAAAGAATAGAACGGTCGAAACGCTCCCTTAATAATATCAATACCGTTAAGAAAAGATACGATTGGACGAAAAAATTAATCTGAAATATTTAGAATCCTACATAGTCACTGAAATATTTCAAATAGACACATTAGTACCGTATCTAATTTTAATTTTACTTTTTAAGTAATTTCCTTATTACTAATCGGCAAGAATTTCTTACGATGACTATAAATATTTCTAATGAAAGGAAATGGTCTTAGTAAAACAGATCATGAAGCATACGATTACCGACAGAAACTATCACAGATGCAGATAAACTTGCACTACTTAAAAATATACCTGCACAATCCTCATGTGTGCTGGATCCCACGGAACAATCTGTCTGATGAAATAAAGCTTGAATTCTTCAAAGGTATTGCCGTGTCGATACTAGTGTATGGTTGCACTACCAGGACTTTAAAGAAATGCTTGGTGGAAAAGCTAGATGGGAACAACTAATGCATGCAGTTTTTAACAAATCCGATAATAGCCAGTCACAAAAAGAGGTGCCCGTGGTGTAATGGTTATCGTCGTAGGAAATGGACACAGTAAAACGAGTTCAAATCCTGGAAGAGACTGGTTACATAGCACTAATACCCTTGGGAAAGGTATGAACCTCCTTATTCTCCCTCCAGCTATGGGTAAATAGTAGGGCAGACTAGGTTCTTCTTCAGGTGAGGCAACTAGTCTAGGAGAAGGAAAACTCTGAATTCAAACCTGTTAAACTCCGCTTAAAAATTGACCTTGAGTCATATCTTGCCCAAGCGGAGGGGTTGGGTAAATAGGATAGCCCGTCAGAAAAAAGAAGATATATAGACTCTTTCCTTCTTACTCACAAACCATCCAAGAAAGACGAACAAGACACGCTGGGTATATACTGGAGAAATAGGGACGAACTCAGTAGAAACGTCTCCTATAGGCTCCCTTACATGGACACACTGGCGTCTTTGTAGGAAATGGAAATGGTGACCCGAGTTCAAATCGTGAATGAGGTAGTTTGCATTTTACATAGCCCTATCAGCTTTGGAAAAGGCATGAATCTAACAAGTCTCCTTCATCTAGACTTATATATTAAGGTAGAATGAACACTTTAATTTTGATATGGCAAGCTATCTACGAGAACGAAAACTGAATTTAAACCCTTAAACCCCGCTCAGAAAATTGACCTTCTAGCTCGTCTTTTCCAAGTGGAAGAAAGTGTTGATTAAATAGCCACACACGCACGCATAAATCTTTATATATGTATATGTGTAAGTGTGCGTGTGTTTTGCTGTACAAAATTTGACAATAGTGATAAAAAAAAAAAAGTTTTATTAGCAATGGTTGTAAAACTTAAAATATTACAGATTAGCTAAACGGTTTAAATCTTCGCTCAACAGAGCCAAATCGATGAGTTAAAAAGGAAAAAAAACCCAAAGGGAGATATGTAAGGTGAAGGAAGAAAGTTATATTGAATTAATTGAAGTGAATCATTTATAAAATCCCTAATCTCCCAAGCGGTTCACAAAGTGCTATTGTAAATGTTCTCTCCGTAAAACCGATCTTCCACCTCGTCATAATATTTATCCTATTCATTTATTTAAATTTAGTTGCGGTTTGCACTACATCGAAAGAACTAATCAAAGACTGGAAGCCAGAATTATACATCATGTCCCTACGAAAATACATTATTTTAATGTTGGCCGGAACAATAATCTTAAGAATGCATACGGTCTATCAATTGCAAAACACCTGATTAATAACCACTGACTATGCCGAGAAATTGAGTGTTGACTTATTCTCTATACTGAACAAGTTACTCTCTTCATACCAATCAAAAATACTGGAGACTCTTCATATTTTGTCCGAAAGACTGTCTCTATGTAAACTGAGTGAATGTCTGCTAGTACTTAATATTTTTTCAATATAGTCTTCAATACATTTTTCCTTCACCCAACATATTTCCCTTTGCATTTTTTTTTTGCTTTGATTTTTACTTGTTTTTATTTTAGCCTCTATTATCCTCGATTTTGGTCTGTTGGGCGAAGACCAGAAATGGTTAGCTCGTCTGTCACATTTTACTCCCATTATGAATAAAACCTTTGGTATATATATATATATATATATATATATATATATATATATATATATATATATTGATTTCAGAACATTATTTCATGGATTAAATCAATGAGATTTATTCATAAGATATCGAGTGAGGCATCTTATATCTTAGAACTGACTCCATAATATCGACCTATTCAAAAATTGCTGGATATATTTACGGAACTTAATATCATACGAAGGACAAAAATCATTTTATTTTACCAATATGGAAAATGTACCGATTAATGAAAAATGCATATAAGCATCCAATATTTTTCTAAACAAATGAATGCATCATTTTCATGAAAAGCAATGTGTACTCATCCTGATTAAAATTAGAGATTTTCTGGCTTATTGACTTTAAAAATTGAATTATGTTCTTTCCGGAAAAAATTGTTTTATGTATAAATGTGCATAAACTGACTGGTAGAGTCAGCGTAACATAGCGACTAACGTGTTGGACTACGACATCGCAATAATTCAGTTTCACTATTGCCTTCCATTTCGGAGTATAACACTTAGGACAATAATGAATTCGTTCACTAAGTTATAAAAAATAGTGGCAATACTCTTATTCTACAAGGAAGGAATTGGCATTTAACAACCCAGAAGGTTGATATGCCATTAAACAAAGAAACCAACTTCTAATTGTATCATTACTTTTTGTATAGTTGTGTTTATGTTGTTTCGTATGGTTTTATTTTCCTTCAAACTCATAGATACATGGACTGAGCCCTAGACATACAGAGAGAGAAAGAGATAGAGAGAAGTTTGTTGGTTAGTTCTTTTTTACGGTATATGAAACGTTTTTGGGCCGATTAATGCCGAATTAAATTTCAAACATATCAGCTTAGTATAAGTGGAGTTTTTGTTCACAAACAAATTTCAAAATAATTCAGTTAATAGTCGAAACAGTTCTATTTCAAACAATTCCGTTTAAGTACGCAGTTTCAATGTCAAAAACAGTTTTATTTCGAATTATTCAGTTTAGCATAGGTACATATTTTCAGTGACAAGAAACAGCTCCATTTCAAACAATTCAAAATTCCCGAGTAGCAAGAAGGAAATCTCAATGTTTGGTTTAGATGGTGTGATGCCTTTGTACAACTTTAGCATTATTTGTAAATGATACCAAGGGAAAACCAGCAGCTAAAGATAGTAAACTTAATCGAACGTTCCAGCACCTGGTAATCAGGTGCAATTACACGAGACGTAGATGTGGTCGAGGTTTCTTTGAACCTATATACATATATATATATATATATATATATATATATATATATATAAATAGGTTTGGTTTGTTTGGTTTTATGGCCTATCAACCTTTGTAGGTTATTTAACGCCAAATCCATTTTTATGTAAATAATCTGTTCTATTGAAAACAGTTCAGTTTATCATAAGTACACAGTTTAAATGTCGGAAAACAGTTCTATTTCAAATAATTCAGTTAAGCATAAGAACTCAGTTTCAGTGTAAGTACGGTTTAATTGTCAAAAACGTTTCTATTTCAAACTATTCAGTTTACTCAATTCATTTTAGCATAAGTATGCAGTTAGTTCTATTTAATCCATCGATAGGGCCCTATCAGGTGCTACCACTCCGGGCCAGAGTGGACCTGGCAATGAAGGGGTACTCCGCATTCCCCAAAGCTTCAGCACTGCTGGAACCTCACCATCATATTGTTTAGTGTTATATCCAGGACACTCGTTAGGTGGGGTCTCACCCCTCTGCAGAGGTGCAATCAGTGTATTCTACAGCCCCAGCTGACTGGGCAATATATATATATATATATATATTATATATATATATATATATATATATATATATATATATATGTTGCATTTATGTGCATATGTGTGTGTGTAACTAGATGTGGCAACTTGAATTTCAAATTTTACTAATACTTTTGCATTTAAATATTCTCCTTCTAATTATCTGTAAATAAGAAAGCTGATTACGCTCTTTAAAATTGGAATAAGATTTGGTCTAGAATAAAAATCTCTGGTAACAACCTTTTTAAATCAATTAAGAATTAACCTTGTGTCACATAATACCCTTGCAGCGGGGTTGGTTTTGTCTCTCTTTATATCTAAATTAAATTCCAAGATTCGGTGTGTGATTTCTTTTGGTAGCTGGGTTGTAAATAGACAGTTTCTCCACAATTGAACTAGCTACCACGTTATATCCGCTTTCCATTTCTTTCAGGTTTCACTTTCTGGACGACTGAAATCTCAGAATGAAAAAAGGAAAGGTCCTAAGCACTAAAAGTTGAATTGTGTTTCTATGTATGTTTCGTACCCAGACGAAAAATAGTCTCACCGACAGAGCAGTCTGACCCTGACTTCACCACTGTCAGTATAATTATTCTGGAAATAATCTGGACATTCAGATCCCTTCTTGACATCTTTGGTATTATTATCATAACATGTCACCGGATAAATTCTTCAAAATGCATTCGACAAGTATGAACTACTCGCAGTGAAGCGTCTAGATGGCTATATATCATTACCTTTTCATGTAACTTGCTCAGCTAAATCTACAAATGCATTTTCATTAGACTTCGTCCATAAAACACACACACACACACACACACACACACACACACACACACACACACACACACACACACACACATATATATATATATTGTAGATTTTGGCTGATAAAATAATTCATATTAATCTTTCCAGAATTATTTACACAATCGGAGATTGAATTAGGTAGCCAGATACAATAAATTATATATTTACTTTGCAGTTGTGCACCATAGGAACCATGTGACATATTGTGCAAATCCCGTAATAGTGATGTGACTTAAAAAGGGTATAAAAGAATATTAAATATTTGTTTCATTGAAAAATCTGAGCCGTTTTAAATACTACCAAACCTCAGAATTTGAAATATATTACGATATTGCTTATCATAATCCTCTTTTGAACAGGGTAAAGATTTTACGGATTCAAAACGCTTTCAACCTTAAAATATATATATATATATATATATATATATATATATATATGTGTGTGTGTGTGTGTGTGTGTGTGTGTGTGTGTGTGTGTGTGTGTGTGTGTGTGTTCTTTTGTTTAAAAGAAATTGTACTCTTTTAATTGAGAAACATATATACATCTCAACGAGAAGTTGCTCTGACCACTCAGAGCGTTAAGCCTCTAAATTTAGTAAATAAGTTTACATACGTTAGCTGCAGTATCTCATCTATTGAAAGTGATGTTAAAAACGCCAAGCGCAAGCATCGGCTCTTTTCGAGAAGTTATCGGTCACTTTATATAACGTCTATACTATAAAGTAAATCACGATTTCCTCCAAGTTGTGGCTGTGTCAATACAATTGTATGGATGCAACGCAAGGAGGCTAACAATACCCAAAAGGAAAAAGCTTCGAATAAACTACACAATTATGCAATGTGTCATTCTAAACAAATCTTGGAGGCAACTCCCAACAAAATACAATCTGCATGACCACTTAACTGCCACCTTTCATACCATCCAAATAAGACGAACAAGATTTGCTGTGGTTCATTACAAATAATATCTAATGCTCTGCGTTTTGATTCCATGATAATCCACTAGAAATATGTTGTACTAAGTTTCTCATGAAGTGAAGCATTAGAAATATTTGCTAACAACCTTTGTTAATGCTTCAAATCTAATCAAATTCAATATTAAACACACACACACACACACACACACACACACATATATATATATATATATATATATATATATATATATATATATGGCTGAGGTGTAGAGGCTTGGATTGGCGTTTGAGTCAACCGGGTTTCGATCCCAGCTACGGGAAGCTAGTATGTCTAGCCACACTGATGACTTCTGATAAAACAAAGCAGATCTGTCGGTGGATGACTATATATATATATATATATATATATATATATATATACTCCCCTACCCTTGTAGGGTTGAGTTCTCTAGCGGATGAATTAATCGCATTGCCATTAGCGTTTATTGCAAATCACTTCATATATGAATTGAGGTCTCGGTTGCCGTTAAGCCGATGTATGTAAACAATAGTAATTGTGATTCATAACCATTTAAGAATTTACTTCGCTTCTACTGGCTCCTCGTGGCTGAGGTGTAGAGGCTTGGATTGCCGTTTGAGTCAACAGTGTTTCGATCCCAGCTACAGGAAGACAGTATGTCTAGCCACACTGATGAGTTCTGATAGAACGAAACAGATCAGTCTGTGGATGACTATATATATATATATATATATATATACCTAATGGGTCAAAAGATATCCTCCTTGGTTTCACTTTTCTGGATAAAACTGACCGAAACCATGTCTATTCTTAAACTTCTTTTGCGCTAGTTTGTTTCATTCATTTATTATAATATTTATGGTTTCCTCGCTATTACCACATATTTTACACTAGCTATTCTGTTGCGAACAAATATATATATATATATATATATATATATATATATATATATGCATGTGTGCGTGTGCGTGTGTATCTGTGTACATGTGTGTGTGTACATGTGTGTCTGTGTATGTGTGTGTGCATGTGTATGTGCATGTGTTTCTGTGTATGTGTGTGTATCTGTGTGCATGTATGTCTGTGTATGTATGTGTGTGTGTGTGGATGTGTGTCTGTGTATGTGTATGAGTGCGTGTGTGTCTATGTATGTGTGAGTTTGTGTGCATGTGTGTCTGTGTATGTGTGTGTCTGTGTGTGTCTGTGTATGTGTGTGTGCATGTATTCTGTGTATGTGTGTCTGTGCACGTGTATCTGTGTCTGTGTCTGTGTATGTGTGTCTGTGTGTGTGTGCATGTGTGTGTCTGTGTGTGTGTGTGTGTAATCATTTTTACTAATCCATTGACACACGCCTACAACAACACGAACACACCGACCCACACAACAACTACCATCTAATGAATTGTCAAGATGTGATTCATTCTTGCTATTTTGTTTGGTTGAACACAAACCCCCTCTTCCGCAAATCTATTTATCTCTGTGCAGAAACGTTTTACCAGACAACATCTATTTTAACTTTCTTCCAGTCCGCTCTCTCAGCAACTCTCAATACAATCCCATTCGCGTTTGTGTTTTCTTCGCCTTTACAACAAAACAACTACATATTCTCTTCACACAGCGGGATTTTAAGACAAACAGGAACGAAATATAAGAGACTAGAACCATTATTCTGTTGCGTCGTGTGTTCGCCGCTCGCTGCTATATATTTGCATAGACTATAATTGATAGCTTTCGGCTTTGACAATTTTCTACGCTGTTAAATATTCACTCGCGTCGCGCGTAATAACAATTCTTCTCGGTCGACAGATTCTCCAAGGTGGAGATAAGAAGAGTCGGCCGTGTTTTATAAGGCGAATGCCGGTCGTAAACACCGTCAAAGACTATTTTAAACTGCCGCTGTATTATTTAGGAGAAAAAGGCGTATATACAAAAGCGGAAGAAAGAGAAAAACGAAGAGAGAGATATCCAAAAAGGAGGCAGTGAGTCATTGAGAGGGAAAAACTGAGGTAGGAAAAAATGATAGTGAATGTTGATCGCTTTATATTTACGTTGAAGACAACGCTTATGCACAGAAGAGATTCTGTTGGCGAGTGCAAACGTGCGGAAAAGAATGATAAAAAAAAATAAAATTCTGTCAGGATGTTGTGGCCAAAATGCAGAACAACAATAATATAACAACAATAGCAAAAACAACAGCAAAACAACAATAATTAAAAAAAAGAGCGGGAATTCACAGTTAAAACAATAGTCCTACTGAAAGAGTAATCATGGCGCAGTGGCGAAAGTGCTCAACCATAGGCTTGAAGTAATCCTGTTCGAATATCAATCGTTCTATTATGTTTACCTTCGGAAAATACCTTTGGGAAAAGTATAAACGCACTTTTACCCATAGCTATGGTTGAATATAATCACCAATGTTCTTCTTAATGAATGACTTTGTCATTAAATAACCCACGAATATTGGTGTGTCATTAAAGAAAAAAAGTAACCTAAACCAAATTGTCCACTCTTGACCAACGAAGTTAACCATGGTGGCATTTACAATAAGTCGACAGACGAAGACTTAATAACTACAGCGTAAAGCCAATGTGCACGTCTAAGCAAAGCTTATATAAGAACAACACTAACATGATTTACTTTGACTCTCTCTCTCTCTTTAACTGTCATTTTTTATAAGCCATTGCTTTGGGTAGGTCCTATAGACGGTATACTATGTCTGCACTGGTGAATACAATTTCTATTGATCAGTCAATACTGGTGTGTCTATGAATAAGAGTACATTGGAGAACGTCGCTATTTAATTTGATCATGAATCTCAAGATGTCCAGAATGTCTTAAAAACAATAGATGTTTGGTTTGAGTTTTATGGCATGTCAACTATTGTAGGTTATTCAAAGCCAAATCACTATTTGTACATATTAAAAGTTCTATTTCCAGCAATTCAGTTTCACACAAATACGCAGTTTAAATGTCAAAATAGTCCCATCTTAATTCAGTGTATTACCAGCACACAGTTTACTTCTATTTGACCCATAGATAGGATCCTATCAGATGCTACCATCCCTGGCTCGAGTGTACCTGGGAGCGATGAAATTAAAGGATTACTGCGCATTTCCCAAAGATCCTGAATTAATATAGCCTTACTATCAGATTGTTTAGTGTCATATCGAAGACACTCGTTGGGAGAGTGCAACCCCTTTGTCGGTGTATTCTACATCCCCAGTCAAATAGGCAACGAAAAAAGTGTTTAAGATATAAGAGCAAGTCGTAAACTTCATCATGAGAGCTGAGGAAAGCTGCTGAGTGGAATACGCAGCAGGAGGACAAGTTCTATTCGAAGTTAAAATCTAAAGAGGTATCTTACACGAAGACACTTCCCGGCGACACCTTTGATGCTGCTTTGATGTTCCTGAATTATAAGCTAAGAAAACGCAAAGGACGCTAAGAATCTACTACGTTGAAAGGAAATATTACCACTGTCATGAACATGAATGATATTAATCTATGGACCCAGAATAAAGAACTATAAACCCTTATACAAACTACTGGAATCTACGGCTTAGTTAAAAGAAAGGACTGTGTCACGATTTTATAGGGAGAAAATGAGAAAAAAACACCAACAAGAAAATCAACGACAAGGGAAAGCTAGATAAAAAAAAAAACACACGGATGTAATAGAATAAATGAATCAAGAAAACACCAGACTCTCAGAGGAAAAGAAAAATACAAATTCCTCAAAATACGAGATGTATCAGAAAAATAAAGTGATTGGTGACACAAACAAGGTAATTTTATTCCAATCAACAAAATAGTGAGTTTTTCTTTGAAACAAATCCACCTTAAGTCTAATGCATTTTTCTATTCTTTTCAGCCACACTTCTTTGAACTGCTGGAAGGATTATTTTTTGATGCTTTTCTGCTCCTTCCTTCCTTATGTTGAGTTGTAAAATGAGCCAACTGCATCTGTACAGAGATATATGACCCCCACCGAAGCTACCTTTAGGCCGTGTATAAGTAAAAGTTGGCGACCTTAATCGAGGGTGACCCGAAGGCTACCTTTTTGATAGTTACTACACTGAGTTGTAAGAGAGGGCGCAACTCCTTTCCCTGAATTGCTCCACATGACTCTTGATGTGTACCTAACATTGCTGAGTGTTAAGCAAGGAGGTATCAAGTACCAGTCTTTGTGTATAGTGACCCGTAATGTTTCAGAATGGAATTATGGGAGATTGCAGATGGGTAAACTGAAAACGAACCAGTCACATGACCTGTAACATTTTATTTCGACTCTTGCTAGACTAGATGGGCAGTCGGAGAGGCCTGATCTGCTCACTTGGGGGGGGGGGTCATGTCAAGCCTACTACCTATATAATTGTTCAGACCATATTCTTCGAATTGCTCTTGCCGAAAAAGTACCAAACCTTACTTTTTCTTGAAGGTACAAAAAGACGGCAGTTCAAAGTCAATAAAGCCCACAGACCAATACTTGGAACCATTTAACTGTGTGCAAGCAAATAATTCCTATTTCCTTAAAAATATAATTATCACACACTATTTGCTTGGAAGTCACTCTCTCTCTCTCTCTCTCTCTCTCTCTCTCTCTCTCTCTCTCACACACACACACACACACACACACACACACATATATATATATATATATATATGAATGAGATTTAGCATTAAATACCAAACATTGTTTGCGATGTCATGAAACACATTTATTACATTGCAATATATGTAGGTTACTTAAACCAGGGAAGGAGTAGTGCCCTCCCCTACACCTTGGTGTAGTAGCTATCGAAAAGGGAGCCTTCGGGTTACCCTCGACTATGGTCGCCAACTTTACTTACTTAATGCTAAATCCCATTACAGCCCTATTGATGACCTTTAAATGGGCCCGTTTGATGGTCTTCTTGAGCCTGAGGACCAGAAAAAAGTCAAACGGAGCAAGATCAGGGGAATAGGATGGTTGATTCAACAGCTCGATGTTCCTCTCGGCAAGAACCTACCAGATACTTAGCAAACACGGACTCGTTACTTTTCAAACATACCCAAATCTTCCGTGATAATCCTCCAAACAATGTCCTTTTTCATCCCAAGCTAACTAACAATCATTCGAACTGTCAACCGACATTCGCCGTACACAAACTGCCTTACTCGATAAACTATAACCTAAGTCCTGCTTGTTGAACGCCTCCCGCTCATGACACCATCTTTCACCTTTTGTGCCACTCGAAAACACTGATGTGTGGCAGAGCGTTATTTTAATACTTTTACAAAATAATTTCCTCTACTTGTGTTGTAGTTTTCTCCAACTGAAAAAAAAGACAATCATGATTATTGGGTTCCTCGGTGCTCACAACTGAGCAACCTCAAAAAGTAAAGGTGTAAATAAAAGCAAGTGGAAATAAATGCAATAGTTACAGAAATGTAAGATTATAGTTACATACTCCAAAGATATCATCGTCGGTGATAACACAACCAGCTTATCTCTCATTCCTGATAGCTAACACAACTCACCTAATCCTTTTACTTTTTAGATCGCGTATAAAATGTGGATTCCATTAAGCAAATAGAGATGAAAGAAATCTAAGTAACTCAAAAGAGTAAGACAATTTCTTAAAACAAACTTTGCATCAGAAATCTCATCAAAAGAAATACGGTAATCTGTACTCTCTGTAAAGAAAACCAGGGAGGAACTCTGACGGATTGATCAGAGAACAAAGAAATTGGTGAAGATCGATCATGTCAACGCCCTTAGGATGGCACATCAGGCGGTAAAAGAAGGAAGAAAAATGCTTGCTTTCATTGAAGATTGCTCGAATGCAAAATTCAAGGGCACAAGAAATACACAAAAAATGTAAAGAAAGAGCTTTGCACAGTCAGCTGGTGATGTAGAATACACTGACTGCATCTCTGAAGAGGAGTAAGACCCCCCACCAAATAAGAGTCCTGGATATGACACTAAACAGTTTGATGGTAAGGTCGCAGTAATGCTGGGGCTTTGGGAAATAGGGAGCACCCCTTCATTGCCATTGCTCCCATGTCCACTCTGGCCCTATCTAGGGGTTAAATAGTACTAACGGCATACTTGTGCTAAACTTAATTGTTTGATTAAACTGAATAGCTTGAAATAGAAATATTTTTGACGATTAGACCATTCTTACATTTAAACTGCTTGCTAACGCTAAACTGAATTATTTGAAATAGAATTGTTTTTTGACATTGAAACTGAATTTACACTAAACTGAATTGTTTAACAAAGAACTGTTTTGATAATTAACTGTGTGTAAATGAAACCTCTACTTATACTAAACTGAATAAGCTGAATTGGAACTGCTTGACTAAACTGAAAGGCTAGAAATAGAAATGTTTTTTCCAATTAAACTGTACTTACATTTAAACTGCGTATATATGCTAAACTAAACTGTTTGAAATTGAACTGTTTTTGACATTGAAACTGTACTTACACAAAACTGAATTGTTATATATAACTGCTTGAATAGTTTGAAATAGAAACGTTTTTGACAATTAAACTGAGTACTCATGGTAAACTGAATTGTTTTGAATAGAACTGATTATTTACATAAAAATAGATTTGGCGTTAAATAACCTACAAAGGTTGATATGCCATAAAAACCTAACCAACCAACCAACCAACCAACCAAAGAAAGAGTTAGTTACAGCAGCCAATAACAACGATATAAACATAAGGATCAACAGTAAAAAAAAAAATCTAATGAATATTACGGTCCTTGAAGACAACAGAGTAAAACCGAAGAAAAGCTGGATAAATACCAAGACCTTGCCAGAACTTAAAAATATTGTGGACTATTAAAGTGAGTGATAGCAGTCATAGTTGGAACCCTTTAACGTTACACAACCTAAATAATAGAGTTGATAAATTATTGAGCAGAAGAAGAGGTAAAGCCATCCAAATCACAGCATAATTAAAATTGGTTCAGTTATTTAGAAAAGAGCTGCAGACTTTAGGAGAATTGATATAACCCAGTGCAAAAAAGAATTGGTTAAAACTGGTGTAAAACATTTAACGGTAGAATAATATTAATAACAGTACATTTGAATTGCTGAGTGATTGAGACTGTTGTTCCGAAGTTTTAAAGTAGTGATGATGTCAAACTTGCTCAGTAGTTCGGGCTGTAAAATACACCGACTACACCTCTGTAGAGGGATAAGACCCCCACTCCAGTGTGTCCTGGATATGTCACTAAACAAACAAATCGCAAGGTTCTATTAATGCTTTAGCTTTGGGGAATGATAAGTACCCAATACGTGCCTCTGTCTCCCACCAGTGAGGACTTGACACAAGGTCAATGTCCTGAACGTCGATTATAGTGGGTATTTAGGGGAGGGGAAGGTCGGGAACGAGGTTAGACTCTAGTGCTGCTAGACTTTGCTGTTCATTGGTCCACTTAATGCAATGTAGGCATCATGGGCCTAACTGGACATGGAACCAAATCTGGGTCCAGACACATATACCTGAATGAGAAGTACCCCTTCATTGCCATCGCTCCCAGATCTAGTCTGGCCTGGAGTGGTAGCACCTGATAGGGTCCTATATATAAGTCAATAGCATCTAAATTGAATACCTTTGCTAATCTGAATTGTTTAAAATGGAACTGTTTATATGTTTAAAATGGATTTAGCATTAATAACCTACACTTGTCGATGTACCATATAACTAAACCAAACAAAACGAATATTAAACATCGATCTATATGTACTATGGGTATAAACTGCGTTCTCGCTATCTACATGTTTTAACACAAAGTAGAATTCATTGTTTGCGGGGGATAGATTGGGTGTATTGTAGATAACCTAGCTTCGTCGGCATTACCATTTAAGCATATCGCCAATTACCTATTGGCACAAAGAAACTTGTAAACAACTACAATACACACACCAATTACGCTGACTTTTAGGCACATGTGTTTGCCGATAAAATGAACTGAATTCAGACATGTGGAGATTTTGTTGTCGATAACTACTAACTGTTGGTAAGTGCTGTTTTGTTATCTTGTGAGATAATGTCATCATGTCAAATATTCTAACAATGTAATCATTTTATGTCAGGATGTTATGTTAAAACAACCAAATAGAGCACATCCTAGCAGAATTTTTAATCTTCATATCTAAGCACTCATTCATCTTTGGTTAGCGTATGTGGTTGATTTTGGTCAGGGTTAAATGAGTTATCAACCCGTTTGGGTTATTTAATGCCCAATAGTATATAAATTACTTTAGTTTTAAAATAATTGTTTGAACATCTTTAAACGTTTTCAAGCATCGTTATTTAACGTTAGTTATTCAATTTATCCACTAGTTCTAATATCAAGAATTAAAATCTATATAATTTGCGTATGGCTGGATGCTTTCAACAAACTAACAATGATAATCTTTAAAAAATTCGAACAGTGCTATTTAATCCATGTTTACATACACTCGCACACATATACGCACACACACATACTCACCCAAATACATACATACATACATACATACATATATATATATATATATATATATATATATATATATATAGATATATATGTGTGTGTGTGTGTGTGTGTGTGTGTGTGTGTGTGTGTGTGTGTGTGTGTGTGTGTGTGTGTGTGTGTATAAAGGAGGAGAATGCTAATTCTCCTGGAATTGAGGATAGAAAAAATAGCTTTGACAATGTAGAAAACATATATGAGGCCAGACGTGAACTTTACATCGGTAATTACACAAGTAAAAATTTATATTACTTTGAAATTAAGTCAGATAACATTATCCAATCTAAAAGACATATAAAAACATGATATAATCATAATATAAAACATATAATCATTTATATAATGTTCTTTTAATCTCTTGTAAATTTTATATTCAACACACACACACACACAGCCTAAAACACCTAATGCTACCATAGCCCCCCCACCAAGAGAAAGGGAAAAAGAGAGAAAAAAAAAAGAATGAAATGAATTCCCCCCCCCATAAGACCGCCTCCAAAGCTACGTAAAATTTCAGTAGTAAATAAAAGTCGAAACGAGGAAGTAGCATTTGAACTCAGGAGCCAACTGGAAGAAATATCAATTTTGGTCAGTATGTCTTTAAGTCCTATCAATTTAAAATGCTGAATTTTACAAAAGTTATGCTGTATTTTGTTTGTAAAATAATGCTTAAACTATGCGTTTTAAATGTAAAGACACGCTTACTCTACTGTAAAGCCAAATTGGTGCTATACATTCCAATGTCAGCGAACAAGGCAGAATGTTTTTGAATGTCTTCTATCGAATAATTTAAAAATTCGTAAAGAAAGCCCTAACAGTAGTTTAGAAGAAAAAGACTAAAACACCTAATGTTACCACAGCCCCCCCCCACCAAGGGAAAGAGAAAATTTTATTTAAGCTCTATAATTCCTGAAGCCTGCTAGGTTCCCAACTGTAGTAAAAAAAAAAAAAAAAAAAAAAAGTACCTAGGAAAAGTCCCAATACAGCAAAAAAAAAGAGCACAAGTCAGTACCAGTGAAAGTACCTTAATGTTGGACTTTAACTAAGTTAAAACTTAAGAAAACTTAAACCAAAATTACCCCCCCGCTTTTTTATTTTTTTTTTTCTGCGTACACATGGGAAGCAGCATGATGTACGTAAAGGTATTTTGAATAATCCCATGTACGACCAAACTCAATACCTAAACGGGTCCTGGACGTGAGTTTGACGACTTTACGCTCAGGATCGCTAGTTCGATCGGGGAACTACTGCTGCTCTTCTATAAGAGTGGCTTCTATAGAAGAGAATAAAACAGCCATCGAAAGATAACCATGACCCACACTCAAACCACTTACACAAACCGCATCGCTCTTCGCGCGGGTAAAAAAGGGGCGCGTCCTGCTGAGGTTGGAGCCCTGGCGTCGGTGTTCGAAAAATCAGCTACAGAGCTCAAACAATCAAAACTACTAAAATGCAAGCAAACACTACAAATAGCCACATTTAACGTTAGAACCCTAAATAGAATAGGACAACTCCCAGAGCTAATCGCATCGGCCGAAGAACATAAGATAGACATAATATGCATACAAGAACATAGATACACGCACTCCGAAGATATCAAATATCACGAAACTGGCAATGGCTGGTCGCTCGCCACTGTATCCGCATGGAAAAACTCTGTTAACGCCGCAGTAGGAGGGGTAGGATTACATATAGGACCTAGAGCATTAAAAACGCTTAATAGCGTTGAGAAAATACAGCCTAGAATGATGGCAGCTACATTCAACGGAAACCCCAGAGCAACAATCATCTCATGCTACAGCCCCACCAATGTTAGTGAAGAAAATGAACTAGTCGCCTTCTACGATGAGTTATCCTCATTAGTGCGTAGCATCCCAAAACACAACATGTTAGTTATTGGTGGAGACATGAATGCCCAAATCGGGAAAAACAGAAACAACAAATACAGTCTCCACAACACGTCAAATAGGAATGGGCAACATTTAACAGATTTCATGATAGAAAATAGATTAGCATGCCTCAATACAAACTACCAAAAAAGAGAGGGCAAACTATGGACATACACGTACGCAAACAATACTAAAGCTCAGATAGACAACGTCCTTATAAACAAGAAATGGAAAAATAGTGCATTGAATTGCGAGGCATACTCCTCTTTTGAGGGTGTGTCCACCGACCACCGAATAGTCACGGCGAAAATACGGTTAAGCCTACGAAAGAACGCCAAACGAACAGCGACCACCAAACACTATGACTGGGTCCTATTAAACAACAAAGATATAAGAGATAAATACGTATTAGAATTAAGAAACAGATTCGAAACACTACAAGAAAAGACGGAAACAAGTACACCAAATGACGAATATGAAAACTTCGTCAATGCACACCTCGAGGCAGCAGCAAAATACATTCCAACAAAACTTAAAACTAAATATAGAGTCCCATGGGAAACTTTAGCTGTGAGAGAAAAACGTGCACTAGTGAAAACAGCCTCCAAAAATTATCGAAAAAACCCAACAAACACAAATGCCTTAAAACTAAAAACGGCACAATATCAATTAGCAGGCATATATATAAAGGAACAGACAGAATACATTCAAAATCAGATAGATAAGATCAGAGACTCGGTGGAAGATAGGCAATCTAGGATAGCATGGCAAACAATAAACGAAGTGAGCAGAAGAAAGAACACAGCCAAAGCAAAACTTAAAGCAGCAAACCAACAAGAAAGAATAAAACTGTGGAAACAGCACTTCGAAAACTTACTTGGAAACCCACCAAAAATAACGCATGAACCAATCACCAGAATAATTAGCAAACAATTAGACATTAAACTAGGACCGTTCACACAAGAAGAACTCGACTCGGTTCTCAGAAAAATTAAAAATAGGAAAGCTGCAGGGCTGGACGAATTCCACCGGAAGTATGGAAGACCAGACAATTCGACGACATACTGCTCCGCCACTGCAACGCAGTATACAATCAAAATCCGATAGATAGATGGATGAAGGGATGCATACTCCTCTTCCCTAAAAAGGGGGACCTCGGATTAGCCAAAAACTACCGAGGCATAACACTTACATCCATAGCTGCCAAAATCTACAATGCCCTACTACGAAACCGAATAGAACCCAAAATCGACATCATACTTAGAAAAAAACAAAATGGCTTCAGAAGAAATAGATCCACGACCTCACAAATATTAACCATCCGCAGAATCCTTGAAGGTGTACGGGCAAAGAACCTACAAGCGACATTAATATTTGTCGACTTTACCAAGGCTTTCGACTCCATTCACAGAGGAAAGATGGAACAAATCCTACTAGCGTACGGCATACCTAAAGAAACCGTAGCGGCAATAACGATTCTCTATAGAAACACTAAAGTAAAAGTACGATCACCAGATGGAGACATAGAATACTTTGACATTGTAGCAGGAGTACTACAAGGGGACACGCTGGCCCCGTACCTCTTTATCATTTGTCTAGACTACGTACTTAGAACATCGATTGACAAAATCAAAGAGAATGGCTTCGAACTGACGAAGAAAAGAAGCAGAAGATACCCCGCAACAACAATTACCGACGCTGAGTACGCCGATGACATAGCGATACTGGCAAATACACCTGACCAAGCCGAAACTCTTCTGCATAGTTTGGAACGAGCAGCAGCAAGCATAGGCCTCTATGGTAATGCACACAAAACGGAATATATGTGCTATAATCAAACGGGGGACATCTCCACTCTAGAAGGAACCCCACTTAAACAAGTAGACAAATTCACTTACCTAGGAAGCAGCGTCGAATCAACCGAAAAGGACATCGAAACGAGGCTAACGAAAGCATGGACAGCTATCAATAGGCTATCGATTATATGGAAATCAGACCTAACCGATAAAATAAAACGCAGCTTCTTCCAGGCAGCGGTCACATCGATACTGCTATATGGATGCACTACATGGACGCTAAGAAAACGGCTGGAGAAGAAACTGGATGGCAATTACACAAGAATGCAGCGTGCAATCCTGAATAAGTCCTGGCAGCAACACCCCACAAGACACCAACTGTACGGCCACCTGCCCCCTATCACGAAAACTATTCAAGTTAGACGAACCAGATATGCAGGACACTGCTGGAGAAGCAGAGATGAACTCATACGAGATGTACTCTTATGGATCCCCACACATGGCCGCGCAAAAGCAGGACGACCAGCACGAACGAACATTCAGCAGCTATGTGAGGCTACAGGCTGTTGTCCTGAAGACCTACCTAGGGCGATGAACGATAGGGAGGAGTGGCGAGAGAGGGTCAGGGATATCCGTGCTACCAGCGCGATATGATGATGATGATGATATATATATATATATATATATATATATCATTATTATTGGGAATTTTCCGACAAACGTTAGCTGATGGACTTTCATAAGAGACTGAGTGACAGCAATTTCCAGTCCTTAGGACTCTTCTCAGTATTTTAGCCAAATACAACAAAGCCTTCTTTTGGAGACTCTCAATTCGTCCTCCGATTTCTAACTCTTCCAGCTCCCTTTAAGGACTGTTCTAAGCGCTCTAATTTACAATTGGTATCACCGTTACCCTCATATTCCACAGCTTTCTTAGTTCTTTGGCAAGGTGAAGATAATTGTCTCTCTTTTCGCTTTCTTGATTTTCACTCAGTCGTCCGCTAGGACGGCAAGAACCTCTATACAACAAGATATTTTTCTGCTTTTTTTTTGTTACTTATCACTTGGTCTTATCTTAAGGCAAGGTATAGTGGATTTATTTGCTTGTCAAAATCCCTGTGAGTTTTATACGTCTCATTCTCTTGGTATTATTATTATTATTCACTCATTAGAGCTTTTGACATCAGAGTTAGCCGATGGTTTTTCACTGGAGTATTATTCACAGCAAGTCTCCTCAAGTCTCCAGGACTCTCCTTTGTATTCTGGCCGTTCTCAACAATGCTGCCGTTTGGATGGTCTCCACTCGTCCGCCAAATTCCTAGTCCTTTGTCCCTTTAGCAATCCTTTAGTTACTGTTCCAAACGCACCAATTACAATTGGTATAATTATCGCCTGCATGTTCCACAGTTTTTTCAATTCCCTAGCAAGGTCAAGGTACTTATCCCTCTTTTCACATTCTTTCAGTTTTATTCTGTGGTCAGCCAGGACAGCAAAATCGACTATTTTACAAGTTCTCTTTTTTTTTGTTGTTGATTATTATTAAATCCGGTCTTCTGGCCGGGATTAGGTTATCCGTTTGTATGTTAAAGTCCAATAGGAGTTCATGCGAGGCATTTTCTAGGACAGGTGCTGGGTTGTGCATATACCATTTGTTAGTATGGTCGAATTTAAATTTCTTAGACATTTCCCAATGAATCACCTTGCCGACCCAGTCCTGTCTCGCCTTATACTCCCTCTGTGCTAATTTGCTGCATTCGCTTATTATATGATTGACAGTTTCTTCTCTGTCACCACATAGCCTGCATTTGCTATTTTGTTGAGTTTTATCTATTCTCGCTTTGATATGATTGGTTCTTACGGTGCTGTCTTGAGCTGCTATTCTGTTTCTCTCTTAAAGTTTCCTTTTATTATTATTATTATTATTATTATTATTATTATAAATATTATTATTATTATTATTATTATTATTATTATTATTATTATTTTACTCCTTTAGAGTTTTTACCATCAGTGTTAGCTGATGATTTTCACAGGAGTTTGAGTGACATCAAGTATCCCCAAGTCTCCAGACACCTTCAATGTATTCTGGCCGATTTCAATAATGCTGTAATTTGGACAGTCTCCACCCGTCCCGTTAATTTCATGTCCTCCAGTCTCTGTACCAATCCTTTGGTGATTGCACCAAAAAATCACATTTGGTATAATCATCACTTTTATGTTCCACAGATTTTCAATTACCTAGTATGGTTGAGTTCCTTATCCCTCTTTTAGCATTCTTTCAATTTTATTCTGTGGGACAGCAAAGTCTACAATTCTGCAAGTTTTCTCTTTTTTATTGATTATTATAAGGTCTAGTCGTCTGTCCGATTATTGGTGATCCGTTTGTATCTTAAAATCCGAAAGAAGTTTGTGTGTCTCATTCTCCAAGACAGATGTCGGGGTTGTGCATATACCATTTGTTCTTATGGTCTTTCAGTGCTAGTTTGCTGAATTCGCTATTACGTGATTGATCGTTTCGTCTCTATCACCACACAACTTACATCTGTTATTTTGTTGCGTCTTATCTATTCTCGTTTTGATATAGCTGGTCCTTATGATATTGTTTTGTATTGCTATAAGAAGAGATTCTGTTTCTCTCTTAATGTTTTCTTTTCTTACCCACGTCCACTTCGTATCGCGTGGGATGTCCTTTGTTAATCGTTTAAAACGTCTATTGAGTTGTTTTCTTTTTATTCCCACTGTTGTTTTCTGGATATTTCTGTTCCGCTGGTCCTCTTGTCATTAGTATTGTTTCTGATGGCTACAATCATTCTTCCTCCGCGCTTTTCTATGTTGTCTTCCAGTTGTTGTATCGATGCATCAACGCAGAGTTCAATCATGGCAAGTCTCCTTCCTCTCTCTTTTCTATATAATATGTGAACGTCATCTCTGTGATGCATACCTTATGCATGGTCATTTGTTTGTTTGTTTGTTTGTTTGTTTGTTTGTTCTCTGGTCCATTTGTTTGAATTCTTCTCTGGTCCTCTTCCAGAATGGTCCCGAGTATTTTACGTGGTAGACAGCCCAGGTATTTATCTCTTTAACCAGGTTCCTGCAATACAGTTTTCTCACAAGTAGTTTTCTGGTTCTTCTGAAATACTGTTTTTTAATGCTTTTTTTCTTTCATTTTCACTTATTTGATATTGTCCGATTGCAATATCCACAAGTATCTGTAGGTTTTTTTTCTCCGAATATTCTGATTACTATTTAATTTGGTACTTCTGTTCCTTCCGTCACGTGTCGTTTGTCGCTTTTCATTAATAGCATGGTTCATTTTTCTATATATATTCCATTCCTGTATATTGACTGTATATTCTCACAGTTTGTGTAAAGGTTTCTAATTCTTTTTCGTTTTGGGCAAACAGTTTTATGTGGTCCATGTATATCAAGTGGTTGATCTTTTCTTTGATTTACTGAGTTTGTATCTGGCTGTGCATTTCCTAAGGATGTAGAGTGTTATTATCGTTATCACTAATAATAATGCTGATAGTGCATATTTCTCGAAAATGTCTCCTTGTAACTTTACCCCCGCAAAGCTTTTCCTCATGCAGTTAATTCCAATCTCCAGGTTTGCATAGTCTTCTCGATAAACTGTATGACTGTATCGGGTATTTTATACAGTTTGAGACAGTGTAATATCAGGTGGGGGGGGGGCAGGTAGATTCTTTCTTTCTCGTTCTACTCTCCTGAAGGATCTGTTTTTCTATTATTATTATTATTATACAAGTATAAAAAACCTAATTATTATCAAGTTTCAGAAAAAAGACTGATAAAAATTGTTGTTTCTTTTTTTATCATAATAATAGTTTTCAGTCTTAATATGTTGCATTCATGGACATTCCAAGTGAGAAAGGTTCAAAATGATAAAAGTAAAAAAAAAGAGTTGATTCCCTTTTTGCTTATATATATATATATATATATATATATATATATATATGTGTGTGTGTGTGTGTGTGTGTGTGGTGTGTGTGTGGTTAGGCAGTAATGCTTCATTTTTGCATGTTTGAATAAAACGTTCAGACACTTTATATGCGTATAGATACATACATACATACATACATACATACATACATACATACATATATATATATATATATATACACATGTGTGTGTGTTTGTGTTTGTGTGTGTGTGTGTGTGTGTGTGTGTATTATTAAATAATGATGACACACCTTGTCGATATAATTTTTTTAGGATCCTTTTAAGTTTCCTGACTAGTATTTTGGTTTTAGTTTGGAGTTGGTGGATAAATTTACCGAATTATACCGATCATTTTTAGATCTTTTATAGGCCATAATAAGTGTTGTTTACAAGTGTAAAGTTTGGGTTTTTAAAGAAGTTTTAACTTAAAAAAAAAAAAAAAAAAAACCCGATGATAGTTTATGAAATGACTGAAGGCACTCGGGACAATTTTGGTAAATTCGTTTACTAACTCTAACCCAAAAAACCCCAAACTTCTCAGAAATTTGAAAGGATCCTGATAAAACTATACAGACAAAACGTATCTTTATTATCTAATCAAACACACACACACACACACACATATATATATATATATATATATATATATATATATATATACAAGATGTGCTGTTATAAATGTAACGAGACTACAGTGTTTGCATTGCAATGATAATCTACATATATATAGATAGATATATTTAACGTTTGCTAATTTTTATGTCTATAAAGCTCAATATTAGAGGAAGTATATCTATCTATCTATCTATCTATCTATATATATATATATATATAAGTTTGAATAGCCGAAACAGACTTTCAAAAGTTCTTAACTTCACCCAGAAAGAAAAGAACAGCTGACCAATTTTTGTGGCAATATATTATCTCTACTTATAAATAAGGAAAAATCTGAATTGTTTTTTCTAGTTTTATAAGAAGTGGTAATGTATTGCTACAACAGAAATGTTCAGTGAAATCTATAATTTTTGGGACGCGATGGGTATATATAACTAATTTTGTATTGTTCTGTTGAGTTTTTTTTTCTAATTTAATTTTTCTTGAGTTACTTAATGCTAAAGACATCCCCGTAGAAGAACAAATTTATTAATATTTTATTCATGGCTGGGGGATAAGAGGTTTCATGACTTTTCCGAAAGTATGAGTCGTAAGTGAACGCAATAGCGCTACTGGAATTCGAATTTGCTTCACAAGATGCTCCAGTCCAGCACTTTAGTCATTACGTCATAGTGACGTCTCGAAGTGACAATAGCAAATATATTGTGTCAAAGTACCTGGCTAACTTAGTGTCTATCTCATGCAGTCGTGACACTTGTCTCTATTTCTTAATTATCCAAACTTATATATATATATATATATATATATGTGTGTGTGTGTGTGTGTGTGTGTGTGTGTGTGTGTGTGTGAGTGTGTGTACATTTGTTTTTTAATATCAATACTATAATTTGCTTTATTTATAAATAATGAATGCTCAATATCATCGATAGAGCAAAAATATCAAATTTGGCTTTTGCAGATCAATTACAAAGCACCATAGAATTTATGTCTACGCTATCCTAAGATTTATATAAGTTCATTTATTTCCTTCCTTGAAGTTTTTCTATGGCATCTGCCGAACTGAAATAGGTACGACGTGTTTTGAAATGTCCTCGATCCGACAAATAAGAGATTGTCTTGCTTCAATAGATGTCCATACAATTCCACGAATTCATCTCGTTGTTCAAAATGCTTGGCACGTCTCTTCTGTATTTTTTTTAATCTCCAAGAAAAAAATATCAAATAAAAAAATGAAAAAAAATTCGATAAATTTAAAAAAAAAGAAAAACAATCTTTTCATTAGGGAAAAAAAATACTACAGCGTCCATTCGTACTGGTATTGAACCGTCGTTTCTTATTGACATTGTATTGTCAGAATACATTGAATAATCAAGTCTTATGGACTATGAATGCCAAACTTTCACTGACTTGTATCGATTTCCTCTTAATGCTCACAAGCTTCAATTGAAAACCATCAGGGTTAATAAGTTCTTGTAGATTTAAAAATCGAAACATCAGTTGTAGATTTTGTGTTTAACTTTACGTAAGATACACACCTGTATATATCTATAGAAAATGAATAAAAGGTTTAATGAGATGAAGAGACAATTATACAGACATACATGTACACATCTGCCTCCATTTCTATTAATCGATATGTCTGTTTCTATCGATCAATCAAACTATCTATTGTATCTATATACAATCACTATTGTATATACATGCATGCATGGTCGAATAAACGTTATGACTATTTTACTTTGTATATATCGTAAATATTTACATTACACAACTAGAAAATGAGACACACACACACACACACACACACATATATATATATATATATATATATATATAGTCATCCACAGACAGACTGTTTCGTTCTATCAGAACTCTTCAGTGTGGCTAGACACGCAGGACGCTCGAAGCCGGGATCGAAACCCGTCCAACTTTACGTTAGACTGTGTTTCAGACCACTCGGCCACCAAGCGGTCCACGTTGGCTAGGGGAATTCTAAGGTATTTTTATTTTTAGAAACAGCAGTAGCAGACCTTGTTTACATTTTTTATACCCAATCGGCTACCAGAGTGCTCAATTCTTTCGAAGAGCTTTGCATTACGCTAGCGGCGGCCGGCAATTCCTTCGCCAGAGAGTTCAACCCCCATGGGGGAGCATATATATATATATATATATATATATATATATATATATATATATATATATATATATTTGTGCCTCATGTAGGGCTATGTTTTTGTTGATGTTTGACTGGCAGCCTGATGCTTCTGTCTTAGTGAAGGTATGGTTAGGGAAATGGTTATTGAAGTCAATATATACACTAATGAATGCATACACTTGTGATATGTGATACTACGTTTGTCTCGTTACCAGCTGTTGTTCTATGAGTGCACATTACCAAATGTAAAAAGGGCAACACCATGGCACCATCTCGAACATCAATAGATGTTACTTCTATAAACACAAGGAGACACATCTATACCAGATACGAAGAAGTATTATTATTCAGGCTGCACAGTTTCCTAGCTGTCATCGAAGAACAAAAGAGACAGTGTCAATATATGAACTCCAACTTGGCAGACACAAAGACCACCCCCCGACCTAACCGATTCTTACCAACGTCGAACCCTAACGAACATATCTACTCTATAGGTCTCAAATGACTAATTCTCAAAGGTTCTATCCTTGATACATTCATAAATTAAGTGTATGATTAGTGTGATGACATCTCACCAAATTATTGCGTCATATAATCATGATCATCACACGTGTCCCTAACTTTCACAATGTTTTTATTTTACAGCAATCAAACTCAGTGACACGACGCAAACGTATTTTTTCTATTTTTGGGTTTCCAGAGCGAGAGTATCAGTTTCATAAATTCGTACGTGTGCAACTGGCACGAAGTACATTAAGACAAAAAGACCCCTGAAAAAATGGCGACCAGACCATACTAAATTATAAGATAATTGATATGATTAATTATGAATAAAATGATCAATATAATTAATTGTCACCCCAGTTATTTTACATGCTTCTATTCTTAAAAAATACCTAACAATATAATTTTACCCACTCGAACAAGTATATATCTTCCACAGATCCTGAGTCTTCTGACATTTTGATTTATTTTCAAAAACAAAAAAGTAAAAAAACAAAAATAAAAAAAAGAACGCGTGTACTTGAACTATTATGGTCATAGTGCTTTTTGATGCTTTTTTTTTTTTTTTTACGATTTTAGGCGTATATGTCAACTAGAAAATTATGCTGATGTTGATGATAAAAATTGTTAGAATAGTCATGTGAACATCAATCAAAATCCTATATTCTAATTTGTACTTTTGCTGGTTTTATCCCTCTTCTTTTCTTTCTTAATATATGTCCTTTATTGAGGGTACTGATACTTTTCAGAGATAAAACAGCATATTAAGAAAAAGATTTCTATATTTGCTGAATTCTAACTACGCCGATGACATAGTGATACTGGCAAATACAACTGACCAAGCTGAAACACTACTGCATAGTTTGGAACGAGCAGCAGCAAGCATAGGCCTCTATGTTAATGCACACAAAACGGAATATATGTGCTATAATCAAACGGGGGACATCTCCACTCTAGAAGGAACCCCTCTTAAACTAGTAGACAAATTCACTTACCTAGGAAGCAGCGTCGAATCAACCGAAAAGGACATCGAAACGAGGTTAGCGAAAGCATGGACAGCTATCAATAGGCTATCGATTATATGGAAATCAGACCTAACCGATAAAATGAAACGCAGTTTCTTCCAGGCAGCGGTCACATCGATACTGCTATATGGCTGCTCTACATGGACGCTAAGAAAACGACTGGAGAAGAAGCTAGACGGCAATTACACAAGAATGCTGCGAGCAATCTTGAATAAGTCCTGGCGGCAACACCCCACAAGACACCAACTGTACGGCTGCCTGCCTCCTATCACGAAAACTATTCAATTTAGACGAACCAGACATGCAGGACACTGCTGGAGAAGCAGGGACGAACTCATAAGAGATGTACTCTTATGGACCCCCACACATGGCCGTGCAAAATCAGGACGACCTGCACGAACATACATTCAGCAACTATGTGATGATACGGGATGTTGTCCAGAAGACATGCCTGAGGCGATGAATGATAGGGAAAAGTGGCGAGAGAGGGTCAAGGATATCCGTGCTACTAGCACGATATGGTGGTGATGACGATGTTATAGGCTAAAACTAATCTAGACTAATTGGAGTCTCATATGTTCTTGAACACATTATCTGCACCAAGCATGGGCAATCATTTTCAAGAAGCGAGCTGCATGCGTGGGCTAATTATCAAGTGAGCCGTGCAACGAAACAAAAAACAAGGTAATTTTACTTTGAAGGTAACATATCCATTTTCAATACAGAAGACCATGCTCATAAGCCTCTGCTTTAAAAATCCGGAAACATTTTTGTTGATTGTTCTTTCTCTTGAGTAAAAAAGTAACTTCTTTCTTTAAATGGACTTTTTGGTAGGTCATTTAGAATGTACTTATATATGAAATTTGCTCATCACCGATCGAGAAAATTTCGAATAAAAAATAAAGGTATACGTATTACTTATTAATCTTTGCGTAATCTGACATAGACACCTCGAGTTGCTTACAATATTTACTGTTGTCAGTTGGTCCCTTATCTAAATTCTTATAAAGCCATCGTTGGTGGAAATCGATGATATGCCTGGAAAGACTATTTTAGCGACACAGGAACATAAATCAAGTTATAGTGTTTTCTACTTGGGAGTCATATTTAGAGAAAGAGGTACATAATCTTTCTACTTTAAAACCGATCACTTTTAGCTATAGACAAATTTACGATCAGAAATATTGTAAATATCAACAACTCCATTAATAAGAAATAGTTTGCAGAGAAACATTTTTAAATGCATTTTAAAAAAATAGCAAGTTTTCCTATACTCGATAAATATCAGCATTTTTCCATTTGGAAACTTCATATAAATTGGAACCTTTTTTTTTAGATAGCTCATAAAAATGTAATAAAAAAATGTAGGAAAAAACGAAAAAAATCACTGTATATAGAAGAGAAAAAATCCTGAGAGAGTTTGAGTCCGGTAAATTTTTTGTAGCATAACTATGTTTATCCTTTCCAAATGAAAAACTTTATATATATATATATATATATATATATATATATATATATATATATATATATATGTATGTATGTATGTATGTATATAAAATTAAATCATTTATATATATATATATATATATATATATATATATATATATATATATACATTGCCATTAGAAGTGCACAAGCAACAATATACATATATATATATATATATATATAGAGAGAGAGAGAGAGAGAGATAAAGAGAGAAAGAGAGGAGTAATCTTTAAAACGAAATAAGGTTATATGACTAAGAGCATAGCAAATCAGAGTCAAATCATTTTGTGTTTCTCTACAAAAATAGTGTCATTAGAATTGATATATAACTCTTGAAAAACATTTTTTTACTCTAGTCAGTGAGAGAAGCGTTCTAATGTTTATAAATATAGACACCTTATATTTAGCTATTTTAGAAAGATAAATTTCATATTTCATCTAATAAGGAATTAAATGCAATCCATGTTGTATTAAAAAATACCTTATTTATTTCATTTTTTTTTTATTATGGGACAAAAACATGTGAATTTGAT
Source organism: Sepioteuthis lessoniana (assembly GCA_963585895.1). Taxonomy (NCBI): domain Eukaryota; kingdom Metazoa; phylum Mollusca; class Cephalopoda; order Myopsida; family Loliginidae; genus Sepioteuthis; species Sepioteuthis lessoniana. Next base: position 119,210,355 of record OY757905.1, on the reverse strand, counting down.
TTTTGGAATATTTTTGTGTATGTATTCAGACTTCCAACGAATCGGTTCTATATAACATTGGATTTATAAGCGTTATACACTCACAATGGTTTAACATAAAGTTAATGAATTAATTTGTATAAAATGTTCACTTGAAACATGCTTTTCTATTATATACATTCGCATTGAACATTCATTTCGAATCGTACATAATGTTAATATAACTGAGACGATTATGAAATACTTATTTGAATCCTTAAAACTTCCCCAAAAACTATCCAAAATCCCTTTCGATAAAATCTACTTCGTTACAATGCAAAACCTATAACCCCAACAAACTTTTGAATCAAGTAAAAAATATTCACGTATTCAACTCCTTTTAACGGTTTATTATGCAACTTGTACTGGATATATATTTATTTATGCAATCTGTCTGTACGAGCAAGATACGACACGAGGTCATTCTTTAAGCAGAGTTTAATCAGTTCAAATTCAGACTTTTCCTTTTTCCTACACCAGTTCCACTACCAAAGTTTTAACTTTGAATTATGGGACAGACTGTCTTCTTTAAAAAGCACCTTTTGATCCACTGTTTACCCCTAGAGGGAGGAAGAATAACTGAATTCGTGTGTTTCCCAAGAGTGTTAGCGGTATGGGAAATCAAAAAAGCCTCGTCCGGGACTTGAATATGGTTCCTTTGGTTTAATGGCATATCAACTTTTTAGGTTTTGTAATGCCAAAGCCATCCTTCCAAAAGTGGTATTATTTAACCCATAGCTGGTATGATAAGGGGTCCCTTTCCAAAGGGTTTTTATCTTAAAGGGAACGTAATAGTTCGACTGGAGTTCAAACTTGCTCATTTCGATTCTGCAGTTCATCGCTTAAACCATTAAACCACGAGGACACCACCGACTTGAATATGGGTCCTCGTGTCTATTTCCTACGCCGATAACCATAACAGTACAAGCTATGTAAGATATAAAGAATACAATCTAAGTTTTGGGTTATAATTTTAGCAATAATAATTAAAAAAAAAACAATTTTTTGTAAGACATTTTCCGTTTGATTAACTTCTTGATGTAAGCCATAAACATTTTCCTGTCTGACATATTTTTCAAAAGTTAAATTCTGGGAAAAAGAATTCTTATCACCTTAAAATACCTACATTTTGTAAGCAATATGATTTGTATTTTGCCCGCAGAAAGAACTCATCTTGCCATGCTCGATTAAATGCAGAAACAGGATTTAAATAATATTCATTTACACAAGGCTTTATACAGAACATTTGTGAGTTAACAAGTTTATTATAACTATTGCTGTTTAATATGTCAATCCTTCAAGCATTTTTCCCAATAAAAGAAATGAAGTTTTTATCTGTCAGAGGAAAGACAAAGACAGATATCTAAACCTTGGTGTTAATATCCCAAAACTGAATCTATTTTACAAACTCCAAAACGTGTCAAATGTATTAAACTTAATTCGTATATTATTGCTTTAAATTTTTAGTAACTTTTCAAGATCTTTCTCAATTTTTGCAACGAGTGACCTTGATAACTTTCGCATGAGCTGGCTTTATCTTCTGTTACAGAACAATGACTTCTACAAACCAATCTTTTTGATAACGAGAAAATAACTTGTGGGCATAAAATCCCTCTGCATATTTTCTTTCTAACCTTATCAAGAATCGAAACAAGGTAAAATATTACGTTTTATCATTGTTTTTCTGTGCTTATACATGATTGAATTCTGTGCATTGTCAAAGTGCCCCAGGCTGAAGCTTATGAGTAGTTATGAAGGAAGAGACTTCTGCGTAGGGATTTGAAGCCCCAACGAAAAATTACTGTCAGATCGAAAGCTACGGCAGAGTTTGTAACTGAATTACTGCGTTCCTTCCGTTCATGCGGGGAAGCCACTCTGGCTGCAAAGATGTCTGTACGGGGACCTTTGAATATTTAGTCTTTTAATCATATTCCAGTGGGAAACGGCGACGTTGAATTAACCGCAGTAGTTGGTTCCCCTTTGGGATTGGTGGTCTGAAAATATAGTCAGCGTAGATATCATTAGGTTATAAATAGTGCCGTTAGGAGCTGACATACGCCTTATCACACATACGTATATACAAACACAAGGAGTAGATATGAGTTGTAACAGTTATCGACGTACGAAATGAAGTCAGCAATTCGAGTTCAAATTCAGGACGAGGAAGTTTGCCGGTCACATTGTGCTTATAACCTTGGGAAAGTAGGAATCCAACTATCCTCCTGAAAATATGAGTAAATATAGTAAGGTAAGATTTAGTTTTATAAATGCTACATTGTAACCAGGCTTGTATAAAAAGAGTCTGATTTGAAACTGGCTGTACTCTGTTGAAGAATTGATCTTAAATGTCACCAGATTGTTGCTGAGGGATTGGACAAATAAATACATAGGAAGTTGCTTCAAGCCGAATGCTTATCGTTGTAGGAAATGGACTTGGCGATTCGAGTTCAAATCCTCTACGAAGATGATTTCATTTCACTAAGTGCTAATAACCTAGGGAAAGTTAGTAATTGAACTATACATCTACAGCTGTGTGTAAATATAGCAGACCGGTTTCTTTAATCTTGGTACGGCAACTATTGTAGGGGAAGGGAAATTATTAATTCAACCCAGTTGTACTCTGTTTGAAAATTAACCTGTGTAACATCCTGTTAATGGCAGAGGAGTTGTGAAAATGTATACGTTGAAATTGATAGCTTTGACTTTCATCAAAGCTTTTTCCATTTATATATATAAGAATCTTTAAATAAGTTTCCACACTTTTTTTTCGTATGGGCACTTTTATTGATAGTACACACATGAAACTCTTGTCCCCTTCGAAGTAATCTCCTCCGGCTGCAATGCACTTCTTCAACAACGACAGCCTCTGAGTTTAGGGAATAAACAAAAGTCGCAGGGACTTAGGTCTGGCCTATTGGAAGGCTGAGGAACTGTGTTGATGCCCATCTTGGTCAACTAGTCTATGACAAGGATGGAGTTATGGACTGGTGCATTATACTCGTGGAAATGCACTGACCCGATTTGAAGTGTGCTGGCCTCTTTTGACGGAATCTCTTCCTGAACTCCCTTAAAAACTCAACATAGTAACCCTAACCCTAACCCTTTGGTCAATCAACTCTGGTGTATTGACTTCCTTACTCATCCCACACCTCTCATGATCCCTCACAGACGACCTGCCTTCCATGGATTTCTTATGCCACTCAAAAATTGATGCTCGATTCATGCAAGATGCTCCAAAAGCAGTCTGAAGCATGCCATACGTTTCTGTGGCATTTTTTTCAATTTTAAAACAGAATTTTATTGCATATCGTTCTTCTAAAGTGTCCTTATGCCCAGATTGCATTTTTGAAATTCACCAGCTGTGACAATCAGGCTTTAGTAGGGTGTATTTTAATTGCTGCTGTAGCTGTTCATTTGAACCCGAAATCATAAAAATTTGTCAGTCATCTCATAATATTCATAGCAATAACATACTGAATTTTCAAGAGTCTACGGCAATTTTAAATGCCAGTACAAAAAAGTCTGGAAAATTATTGAATGTACCACCCACACACACACACACACACACACACACACACATATATATATATATATATATAAATATATATATATGTGTGTGTGTGTGTGTGTGTGTGTGTGTGTGTGTGTGTGTGTGTGTGTGTAAGTATATTTCATGTGCATTGTAGTTTAAGTTAATATTCTCAACGTGTCTGTTTTAAATCAATTTAATTCCTTTGGTAAAGTTATTAATCATTCTCTTCACCTGCCAGCTATTAATAATTAGTAGGGCTTCTTAGCCTCTTTGGAATTGGTAGGACAACTGATTTTGAAAGTAAACCAGGAATTTAAATCCGACCTAACAGGTTTAAGTAATTGGCACTGAATAAAGAGACCACTTCTACTCTTGTGTTCCTCACTCGATGGTTATCTGAAGTGCGTAGACTTAGAATCAGATTCGTTTGTGAGAAGTTATTTAACTTAACTGAGAGAGAACCTGCTCTCTTGATGTTCAAATAGTAACAGATCAAATTATCGATGTCAGGGTTGCTTAAAAAACAAAGACGAAGGAACAGAAGATGCCAGACTCCTCCTTGCGACGCATTCGTAGTAGTGGTTAGAGGAAACAAGCAGAAGTGGTAATAGAGTATGATGATTGCAAATGTAATAAGGTTAGTTCCAGTCAATGATTACTTTTTCAATAAGATCATGTTTGTTCAAAGAAACGTTTCTTTATTGATGTGTGCATAGTATCTGCTGATCCAGAGTAGAGACCAATGAAATGTTCCTCTTCCATTGCAGGTTCAGCCAAAATTATATTTTTTTCTATAAATAAAGCGTTTACTACCAACCAAAGTAAAGAAGAGAGTTAATAAGATTATTATAATTGAAATTGTTGAATGTCTGTCTTAAAGAAAAACTCAAGTCCACAGCATTTTGTTTACAAGTACTTTTTTTATATACCCCACTATATATATATATATATATATATATATATATATATATATATATATATATATATATCACGCCTGAAATACTAATGTTAAATAAAAATGAAAAAGATTGACGTTAATAAAACAGAATCATGAAGTGTGAATATGTGCATTTTTGGAGCAGATCTTTTAAAATTATTTTGTAGACGAAAAAATTTGGTTGTGAATAATATACAATAATACATATTTCTATTGTAGAATGTACCACAAGAACTACGTACAACTTAGGTTTTCATGAATTGAATAACTAAAAACATTTTGTAAACACGCATGTTAATGTCTTTTTCGTTCATTTTGTTAAAAATATCTAATAAAAGTTTATATTAACCTGTGTAACATTCTGTTAATGGTGCTGTAGTTTGGTTTTGTTTTGTTTGGTTTGGTTTAATAACATATATAACTCCTTTAGCATATCAATAGCAAATTCCCCTCATACATATAAGCAGTTCTATTTCAAACAATTCAGTTTAGTATTAGTATATATTTTTATACACCATTAAATGTCAAGACAGTTTTATTTCAAACAATTTAGTTTAGGGATAAGTACAAAGTTTAGATATAAAAAACTGTTCTATTTTAAACAATTCAGTTTTGCATAAGTAAACAATTTCAATATCAAAAACAGGTATATTTATAACAATTCAGTTTAACATAAATACAGAGTTCATTTCTATTTGATTCATAGATAAGATTCTATCAGGTGCTTCCACTCCAGGCCTGACAAGACCTGAGAGTGATGGCAATAAATAGGAACACTGCATTCCCCAAAGCTCAATCATTTCTAGAAACTAACTATCAGATTGTTTAGTGTCATATCTCGGACACTCATTGGTCTATGCTGAGAAGCAGTCGATGTATTCTACAGTTCCAGCAGATAGTGCTAAAAAGTACTGTGAATATATATATACTGAATGCGATGGGTAAATTGTCATGTAATTTAGGTAATAAGGAAAATAACGGTGTGTTGTGAACTAATCTATCATATATTTACTGGTAGTCAAAGAACTGGCTTGTTACTACTTGTTCACGCTTTTAAGAGCAGTGAGTGTCGAGTTATAAGGGAACAGGCTATTCTTAGCACTTTGCTGCGAACTCTTCGTATGTACTAGTATACCGATCATTTTGTGTTCCGAAATAAAACACAATGGCATCTTATTTTATCAGATATCCTGACTGTGAAATCAGGGAAATATCTCTAACTAGAATAAATTGAATCTATTCGGAGAAATCACCATTGATTTAAAACACAGCCTCAAGATTACTTCGGAATTCCGGGCAAACCTTGCTGACGGTCTCCTTGCTTAAATAAATAAGTTCTACCGTCATCCTCGTATTCAGTTCCTTATTGGTGTTAGGTGGAGATTTCTTTATCTCTCAAGCATTCATGATCCATGCATTATAATAATCTGGGGAGTAAAGTGGATAGATACTATAGGTGATAGCGGTCGGTTGTGTGGCATGGCACAAAGTCCTCTTGCCTTCTAGTAGGTTCTTCTAGTAGTTCCTTGCTCAATCCAGAAAGCTCTACCTACACCAACTACTTGCTGTATGCATCTATGTTGAGCCTGGGGTAACACGAATGAAGGGCCTAACGTTATCATCGCTAGTGACCATATCTAACACCAGGATGAGGATTAGGTCTTTGGTTTTAATCAATATGAATTTGAAACTAGCCTCAAATTGACACCAAATACCCTGAAATATTCATAGTGGTGCCTCTGGCGTGAATCCCATCTAATACAGCATGTCATTTATAAATTTCTGGAGGAGTGAATTGTATTATGGTGCAACTTTTACTGTATACGGTGTTCATTGAAATCTTGTTTGCAGAAAAGTAGAAAATAGCTGAAACTGTTAAAGTGAATGCGCAAAATGAATCTTT
>OY757905.1:119146465-119198965 GCA_963585895.1 Sepioteuthis lessoniana | reverse complement strand
TGCTTGTAGAAAACCTATTTTATTCTATCGGATATATCAGACTTCATATGATCGATAACTTAACAATAGCTGTCCATATCTTCAAAAACAACCAACAAAAGATTACCATGGCAACATACAAGTTTTGATATGTTACAAGTACCCATAACTCGTTTCTAGGTTGCTGAATCGTCTGGAAAGAAATACCTCTTTCAAAATCGCCCAAAACTAGATGTAAATTATCATAGGAAAGTTAAAGTTAAAAATACGAGTGTTCCCAATAATTTGCTTTCATACTTACGCAGTTATATAATAATCATCATCATTGTTATTGATAGAAGTTTTTTTTTAATAATTACCTCGAATGATTACAGTGTTCTCCAATGGCCTAGGAGACCAAGATTCAATAAAAGGTGGAGTCATACCAAAGACTCAAAATATGGTACTTGATGCTGCCTTGATTAACACTTAGGGTAAAGTGGAGCAATCCAGGAAACGGAGTAACGCCCTCCCTTATACGTCAGTGTAGTAGCTATTGAAAAGGGAGTCTTCAGGTCGCTCTTGACTATGGTCGCCAACTTTTACTTATATATGATGCACAGAGAGAGAGAGAGAGAGAGAGAGAGAGGGAGGGAGGGAGAGAGGGAGGGAGAGAGAGAGAAATAGAGGTTGACAGACACACAGACAAGCAGTCAAGATACACCATAGGTAGGGTGTTTATTTTTTCTGGTAGTTTCTAAGGGTCATAAAGTGAACATTTGAATAAAACACCGCATATACCCCAACTCACTCTTTCTCTTTCTTCTTTTTTTCTGTCACACTCTGTCTATATATTATCCATCTTTATATTCTAGCCAATTTACGTGTGGTTTTTACTTTATATATATATATATATATATATATATATATATATATATATACGTACGTATGTAAGACAACCTTACGTCATACATCCATTACTAAAAATCGACAGATATTAATAAAAAAAAAGGGTATCAAAAATTGTCAAAAACCAAAAGCTTTCCTGATTATTTTAAACTAGCCACATTCCTCCCTTACCGATATGAGCAACAACTCTGATAGTTTCCAAGCGAGTAATGTAGATATGGAATCGTTTGTAACAGACCTATGTAAACGCAGTATTTCTGAAGAAGGCACTCAACAGAATTGATTACATTTGCTGATTCCATTTAGACAACAAAAATAATTTTAGGTACCGCCATTTTGAGATTTTCTTTTCTACCTTTCCAGATGAGTTTTAGTTGATGTTTCTATTTTCTCTATTGGAATTGATTCTACGTATTTATACCATTGCGTTTAAAATGTTTACAATTTTGTAATGAATGCATTATCAGTACAAGAAGCATAGAATTTTATTAAATGACTTTAAACTTAAACAGATTATTTAATTCATAGTGAGGCTCGTTTATTGGGAAACTGTAAGTTGTAAATATAAAAAGATTGAAAAATTTTTTCCAATGACGTATTTGCATTAACTTGAAAGATGAAATATAATAGTAAACAGCTACTTGGTAGGATGCAGCTGCTCCCTTCGCATGGACAACAGCAGCTACGTGACGTGCCATAATGTCGACATGGTGTTAGTTGTGTTCCTTGGTGGTGGTAATAGTAGGGGATTATTTGGGGGTTTCAGTATGTCAAATTCAATCTTATTGAGGTTTACATCGCACAAGCAGGCTAAATTAAACGTCTATAATCGTAGAAAATGGTTATCGTCGTAGGAAATGGACACGGCGACACGAGTTCAAATCCTGGACGAGACTGACTGCATTTCACATAGCACTAATACCCTCGGGAAAGGTATGAATCCAATTATTCTCCCTCCGGCTATGGGTAAATAGTAGGGCAGACTAGGTTCTTCAGCCTTGGTGAGGCGACTAGTTTAGGAGAAGGAAAACTCTGAATTCAAACCTGTTAAACTCCGCTTAAAAATTGAACTTGTGTCATATCCTGCCCGAGCGGAGGGGTTGGGTAAATATGATAATCGTAGAAAAGAGAATCGGTGACTTACATTTAAAACCTGGACGAAGCTTTGAGGTTGGTTTGGTTTGGTTTCTTTGTTTAATGGCATATCAACCTTAGTAGGTTATTTAATGCTAAATCTATTATTCGAGAAGAACAGTAGTGGTACTATTTAACCCATAGCTGGGGGGATAAGGGGGTTCATACCTTTCCCAATGGTATTTGCCCGAATCTTTGTAACAGGGCCTTTGAATCCGTCTTATCTCCCACCACTATCTACTGGTATATAGCTGGAGAGACTGGTTTATTCAGCATTGATTCGGCAACTCGTCTAGATGAAGGATGAAACAAGTTGAACTTAAATGGTTGGCCTTTTGTCACATCCTAATAATCACAGACTGGTTTCCTAAATACATACATCTCATCAGCGAATAGAAAGTGGACATTGAGGTCAGATATTTCTTTCTAAAAATTGTTTAGGTACTATGAGGTGAACTGTATTGCTTAAAGAAATCATCACCATATAAAAAAATATTGACAGTATATGAGTAGAAATGATCTATACTTCAATCCATCATTGAAGGTGTCCGTGGTGTAATGGCTATAGTCGTAGGAAATGGACACGGCGACACGAGTTCAAATCCTGGATGAGACTGATTGCATTTCACATAGCACTAATACCCTTGGGAAAGGTATGAATCCAATTATCCTCCCTCCAGCTATAGGTCAATAGTAGGACAGACTGGGTTCTTTAGCCTTGGAGAGGCAACTAGTCTAGAAGAAAGAAAACTCTGAATTCAAACCTGTTAAACCCCGCTTAAAAATTGACGTTGTGTCATATCCTGCCCGAGCGGAGCTGATTGGGTAAATATATATACTTCAATCCATCAATGCCGAACCTATGTAGTGGGACTCGAATTCTACATGTGGCCCTATCGAAATCCAGCAGAATACTGAACGCAACGCTACAAAGCCACCACTATCACATACACATTATCCAGCCTTTCAGTTGTACGGTCTCCGGTTTAACTTAGTAAAAGATACAAGCATTTTTATTGGATTTTCTGATTGATGGGTTGAGAGTAGCCATGTGGTTTGATATATTGTTCCGCTTTCTCGAACAGTTTCCACGCTTACTAATCCCCGAGAATTATCTCTATAAAGACTTATGTTTAAAAACTGATTCCGTTTCGACAACAAAAAAATTGGGAGCCGTTTTATTTAAAAGTCACGATGGAGGTAACGCTTTATAAGTCGAATGGTGTATTTTTTCCTCCATTAACTGGATGAAGGCTGTTTATGTCTTCTTTCTGGGACCAGTCAAAATGATAAAACCTAAAATCATTGAATCATCATCATCAAGTCGCACCATCAGCATGGATATCCCTGACCCTCTTTCGCCACCCATCACTATCGTCCATTAATTCCGGCAGATTTTCTGGGATAAATCCTGTATCAGTACAGAGCTGCTGTATGTATATTCGAGCTGGTCATCCTGCCTTTGCACGGCCATGTGAAGGGGTCCACAGGAGTACATCACTTATGAGCTCGTCCCTACATCTCCAGCAGTGTCCCGAATGTCTGGTTCGTCTAACTTGGATAGTTTTTGTAATGGGTGGTTAGTGGCCGTATAGCTGCTGCTTTGTGGGGTGCTGCCTCTAGGACATGTTCAATTTTGCTTGCAGCATTCTTGTATAGTTACTGTCAAGCTTTTTCTCCATACGTTTAGTTAGTGTATATGTAGCGCATCCATATAGCAATATCGATACTGCTGTTTAGAAGAAACTGCGTTTCATTTTAGCGATCAGGTCTGACTTCCATAGCCTATCGATAGCTGTCCATGCCTTTGCTAGTCGCGTAGGTGACATCTCCACACTAAACGGTAGCTCTTTGAAACTTGTTAACAAGTTCACCTACCTAGAAAGCAGTGTCTCTTCAACCGAGACAAAATCATTAAATCATCATCATCATCATCATCATCATGTCGCGCCGCTAGCACGGATATCCCTGACCCTCTCTCGCCACTTCTCCCTATCATTCATCGCCTCCGGCAGGTCTTCAGGGTTACATCCTGTGTCCTCACGTAGTTGCTGTATGTAGATTCGTGCTAGTCGTCCTGCTTTTGCACGTCCATATGTGGGAGTCCACAGGAGTACATCGCTTATGAGCTCGTCCTTGCTTCTCCAGCAGTGTCCCGCGTGTCTGGTTCGTCTAACTTGTATAGTTTTCGTGATGGGGGGCAAGTGTCCGTATAGTTGGTGTCTCGTGGGCTGTTGTCGCCAGGACTTGTTCAATACTGCTCTCAACATTCTTGTGTAATTTCCGTCTAGTTTCCTATCCAGCCGCTTAGTTAGCGTCCATGTGGTGCATCCATATAGCAGTATCGACACAACCACTGCCTGGAAGAAACTGCATTTCATTTTATCGGTTAGGTCCGACTTCCATTTGATCGAGAGCCTATCGATAGCTGTCCATGCCTTCGTCAGTCGTGTTTCGATGTCTTTTTCGGTTGATGAGACGCTACTACTTAGGTAGGTGAATTTGTCTACTAATTTCAGAGAGGCTCCGTCTAGTGTGGCAATGTTGCCCGTTTGGTTGTAACACATATATATTCAGTTTTGTGTGCATTGACATGGAGGCCAATGCCAGTTGCGGCTCGTTCCAGACTATGCAGTAGTGTCTCTGCTTGATTAGGCGTATTCGCCAGTAACGCCAAGTCATCAGCGTAGTCGGCGTCCGTGATTGTTTTTGCGGGGTACCTTTTGCTTCTTCTCTTAGTTCGCTTGAAGCCATTTTCTCTGATTTTGTCGATCGAAGTCCTAAGCACATAGTCTAGACAGATGATAAAGAGGTACGGGGCTAGTGTGTCTCCTTGTAGTACTCCTGCAACAATGTCGAAGTATTCCGTGTCTCCATCTGGGGAACGTACTTTCACTTTGGTGTTTCTGTAGAGAATCTTTATCGCTGCTACGGTTTTTTTTTGGTATGCCGTACGCTCGTAGGATTTGCTCCATCTCTCCCCTGTGTATGGAATCGAAGGCCTTGGTAAAGTCGACAAATAGTAATGTCGCCTGAAGGTTTTTTGCCCGAACGCCTTCAAGGATTCTACGGATGGTCAGTATTTGTGAGGTTGTGGATCTATTTCTCCGGAAGCCATTTTGGTTTCTCCTAAGAATGTTGGCTAAATGGGGTTCTATGCGGTTCCGTAGAAGGGCATTGTAGATTTTGGCTGCTATGGATGTAAGTGTTATCCCTCGGTAGTTCTTGGCTAGTCCGAGGTCGCCTTTTTTAGGGAAAGGAAGGATGCAACCCTTCGTCCATCGTTCTATCCTATTTTATCTATAGACTGCGTTGCATTGCCGGAGCATTATATTGTCGAATTGTCTAGTCTTCCACACTTCTGGGGGGATCTCGTCTAGCCCTGCAGCATTCCTATTTTTAATTCTTTTGAGAACTGAGTCTAGTTCTTCTTTGGTGAAATGACCTAGTTTAACGTCTAATTGCTTACTGATAATTCTGGTGATCGGTTCATCCGTTATTTTCGGTGGGTTTCCTTGTAGATTTTTGAAATGCTGTTCCCACAGTTTTACTCTTTCTTGTTGGCTTGCAGTTTTCAATTTTGCTTTGGCTGTGCTCTTCCTTCTACTTACTTCGTTTATTGTTTGCCAGGCTATCCTGGATTGCGTATCTTCCACCGAGTCTCTAATCTTATCTATCTGATTTTGTATGTATTCTGCCTGTTCTTTTAGATATATTCCTGTTAATTGATATTGTGCCTTTTCTAGTTTTCGGGCATTTGTGTTTGTTGGGTTCTTTCGATAGCTTTTGGAGGCAGTTTTCACGAGTGCACGTTTTTCTCTAACCGCTAGCGTTTCCCAAGGGACTCTATATTTAGTTCTAGGTTTTGTTGGAATACACTTTGCTGCCGCCTCAAGGTGTGCTTCTACAAAATTTTCATATTCGTCATTTGGGGTACCTTTTTCTGCCTCCTCTTGTAGTGTTTCGAATCTGTTTCTTAATTCTAATGCATATTTGTCTCTAATATCTCTGTTGTTGAGTAGGGCCCAGTCATAGTGCTTGGTTGTCACTTTTCGTGTGGCGTTTTTTCGTAGGCTTAATCGTACTTTGGCCGTAACTATACGAAGATCGGAGGACACACCCTCGAAAGAGGATTATGCCTCGCAATTCCTCGCACTGTTTTTCCATTTGCTGTTTATAAAGACGTAGTCTATCTGTGCTTTACTCTTATTCGCGTATGTGTAGGTCCATAGTTTCCCCTCCCTTTTTTGAAAGTTTGTATTGAGGCATGTTAATTTATTTTCTATTATGAAATCAATTAGATGTTGTCCATTCCTGTTTGACGCGTTGTGTAGGCTGTATTTGTTGTTTCTGTTTTTCCCGATTTGTGCATTCATATCTCCGCCAATGACTATACAGGTGAGTATACATTATTCTTTCATGCAATAGAAATCCAGGGAGAACGTGCTTCTTGAGAACAACGAGAATATCAAAGTATCAGACGCTCTTATGGTTGATATTTGCCTATTACCAAACTTGGCCATTTTAACAGTTCGCAGAAAACCGGCCCCCATAACTACCAGTGATGATTATCAATTTATTTTTCAGATCTCATTTGCAACTCTCAAACATTATAAGATGAAAAATCCCTTCTTCATCTCCGATAAATCTATGTTTGTAATTCTCACGTATGTTACCAAACGTTCCTGTTATATTGTTAGAATTGTGGATAGGATTATAATCAAAGGGGACCGGGTTATCAAAAGTAATCCAACTGGTCAAAGAAAGTAGAGAACCTAGATTTTAATACTCTTTTGTAATATGATGAACTTGATCTAACTCTGTAGAACGAGGTAACCGCTGACAGGGACCAGAATATATCACTCATCAGTAGAGGTGCCCGTGGGGTAATGGTTTTCGTTGTAGGAAATGGACACGGCGACACAAGTTCAAATCCTGGACGAGACTGATGGCATTTTACATAGTACTAATAGCCTTGGGAAAAGTATGAATCCAGTAATTCCCCCTCTAGCTATGGGTAAATAGTAGGATAGCCTAGGTTCTTCAGCCTTGGTGAGACAACTAGTCTAGGAGAAGGAAAACTCTGAATTAAAACCTGTTAAACTCCGCTTAAAAATTGACGTTGAGTCATATACTGCCCGAGCGGAAGGGTCGGTAAATGTACAGAATATATCACTTATCCAAAGCGGAAATGGGTTTGAATTGTTCTGTGAACTCTAGAATACATATCATGAATTTCATAATTTGATCTCTGTTTCTACTGTGGTGACAGGGATTCAAAGAGACCACACTTCACTGAATACAAAAGCTACCATTTGGTGCCTGTTGTCCATTTCTTTTCCCTTCTACGGGCACAGACACTGAACGCAAAGGGAATAAATCAAGGAAAAATCTTAACACTAAAAGTTGAGTTCTAACTCGTGTTTCATTTTGAGAATAGCCTCACTGATATATTATTTTGCTGCTGACTTCTCAACCGGCATTCATTTGGATAATAAGGACACAGTTTTAACTTTCTTCCAAGCGGTTATTTCCAAGAAGTACACTTCTTACTTTATGTGTCTTCCTTATAGCCACGCTCATAATGTTTCATCGACAGTACCACAATTCTTTGAATTTTCATGTTTGTTCTTTCCAAACGTCAATAGTCGTACATTTATGTATTCTGACCCGTTTGTTAAAGCAGATATTCTTAGTTAACAAGTCGCCTACCATTTTCTTCAAATACCCTTTATCAACATTGTCTTTTAAATGCAAAGCTTTTTTGCAGTGTTATCAGTTTTCTTCTTAATGATCCAGGCCTCTGAGCCGCTCTCATATCCAAATCAAGTAGAGCCCGGTATAGCACTTAGTAAACATTGCCAACGTATTTATTCCTTTCATCATGTTTCTATTGAAGAGTCTTCTTTCTGATATATCTTGGCTCTTCTTAGGTATTTTTGGCCAACTTTATTGCTTCATCTTGATGAAGCAATAAAGTTGGCGAAAATACCTAAATACATTAACGGCGCTTTAATCGAAATAACCAGATACTTGTAATTTTATTTCCTGTTAAGTGCACAGATGATTATTTTGTTTCATAATCCGATATCTTCTTTTGTTTCTCTTTTTCTTTTTTCTTATTCTAAGGATTGCGTATTCCTCAATGTCGAATCAATCCAAAAGTTTTAGTGGCAGTTCATAACCGTTTTAATTAGGTTTTCAACTTTCTGCTTGTTTTTTTTTTTTATAAATGTTTGGCATTTATGGATGCATTTTTCGCAGTTTGGTAAATCTATGAAACCTATTAATTTTTCGACATATGGAGTTTAGATTATCGTTTACTAAAATGGTTATTTGGTCTAAATGGTAATGGGAAATCACGGTATAATAATAATATTATTATTTGTAATTTCATATTTCTGTTAAAGGTTTCTATGGGATTCATCACATTATCTATTTAAGATGTTGATATGTCATATATTCAAAGATTATTGGTTGTGATACCATAGCATACTCGGTTTTCATTATGTAGTAAAATCATTCTCTTTCAGTTTTAAGATTATTATTATTTTAACTCTTAGAGAGTTTTGAAACTTGATCTAAGTGGTATTATTTCCTCGTATTTTGAGTGACAGAGAGTCCCTATAGATTTCCAGTACTTTTCTAAGTATCCTGGACGATTTGAATAATCCGTTGGTCTAGATAATTTAAATCCTTCTTCTAATATCCTGTTTCTTTAGATTTTCTTATGAGTTCATGTTGACTAATCCGAGACTTGGAAGTCCGATTGGTATCATATCCATCTTCATATTGCACATTTTTTCGGCTCTCTAACAAAATGCAATTATTTCTTTGCGATTTCCCTCACGTTCACTTGATGGTCCACCGAACTAGAAGATTCCCAAGATTAGAACTTTTTTCTTATTGTTTATCAAAATTAAGTCTGGTCTTCGGACTGGGGTTGTTTAAGTCTCAGAGAATTTTATGCGTTTCGTTTCCTAGGATAATAGTATGCTAAAACAATAGTCTTTTGAACAATTCCCAGTGAATGACTTTCCCCAGGCACTGATACCTGTTCTTGTATTATTTTGTGACAGATTGCTGCATTCACTTATATTGCAATGGGCTATCTCATCTCTGTCACCATTTAGTCAACAGTTACGTTTTGTAAGCTTTCTAATGTTTGGTGGGATCACTGGAATCTGTGTGACAGCAAATCCCAAACACTCTTCTCTACAGACCACAAGATTTCAGCATTGCTTTGATTCTATCAATCTCAATTCTGCTTCTGACTACCAGTTCCCAATGTTGACTATCATACA
Organism: Sepioteuthis lessoniana; assembly: GCA_963585895.1. Lineage (NCBI taxonomy): Eukaryota > Metazoa > Mollusca > Cephalopoda > Myopsida > Loliginidae > Sepioteuthis > Sepioteuthis lessoniana. The sequence continues at coordinate 119,189,660 of OY757905.1, read as the reverse complement.
TTTGAAACTACACAGTTTGTTATTTCTTGATTAAGTTCCTTCTTAAGAATTTGGTTTCGAGTAGTTTCCTTGTTCTAACGTACTTCTTACTTTGTCTCAAATATTACAGGGTGGGACGATAAAATTGTCGCCCTAGAAAAGACGACATGATCCCATTTCCGTTTAATGAAAACCAGTTTTCTTTTTTCTTTTTTTTTTTTTTTTTTTTGTTGCAGACCATCTACTAGTTGGCCAGTTGTGTACAAATCCCAACAGCGATAGGAGCCTTCTGTCATGTCTGAAAGTGACACAATGTTCAACGAGCGAGATCGGAGATGCGCCGCTGTACAACACATGCTCTCTACCGATCTAAGTTATGACAACAGGACCATTGCCAGCAGCCTCAAATCTAGATTGCTATAAATAATAGGGACGTGTCCAGCGAGATGAAAACAACGTTTCCGGCTACGTTTATGGTCTTTGGTGTGGTTTCAAGTGAGGGCGAGATCATGCCACCTCATATCTTTGAAGTCGGCTTTAAAGTCAACACCAGAATGTACCTGGATGTGCTGAAGAGTGTTGTTATCCCCTGGTGCAATCAGGTGGACGGTGGCAGACCCTAAGTGTGGCAGCAGGACTCGGCACCGGCCCACAAGTCTAAAGAGACACAGGCTTGGCTTCAGAAGGAGTGCTATTACTTTGTACCCTTCTCTCACTGGCCACCTCCTCCCCTGACCTGAACCCGCTGGACTACTTCGTTTGGTCATACGTCGGAGAACATCACCAACATGACCTCCTACAACACCAAAGCCAGCCTGATCGCCGCCATCCACCGAGTATTCGCCGAGCTCCCGTTGGCTCTTGTGGAAAAGGCATGCTCCCAGTTCCGGATGCGTATCGAGGGGATGGTTGAGGCTGAAGGCGGCTATATTGAATGGATGTCAGCTCTACTACATAATCAAGTTACCTGAATTGATTTTTTCAATGAAAGTTTTAAAATAAAGCTGTAGAGTTATTTTCTTTAGGACGACAATTTTATTGTTTCACCCTGTAGATGTCAGCTCTACTACATAATCAAGGCAACTAAATTGATTTTTTCAATAAAAGTTTTAAAATAAAGCTGTAGTGTTGTTTTCTTTAGGACGATAATTTTATCATTCCACCCTGTAGATGTCAGCTCTACTACATAATCAAGTCAACTGAATTGATTTTTTCAATAAAAGTTTTAAAATAAAGCTGTAGTGTTGTTTTCTTTAGGACGACAATTTTATCGTTCCACCCTGTACTTCCTTCACGAGAGTCCCCCGTGATGTAGAGACTAACGTGACAGGGTACATCATTGAGGTAAACAAGTTCAAACTCCTGTCGCGATATTGATTTTACTTTGAGACCAATACGCTTGGAAAAGGGATAAATTCTTTTATATCCCCAGTTATGGGTTAAACAGCACTACTACTCATTTTATACAAGGATAATTTTAATATTAAATAGGCTACAAACGTTGAATTGCAACTAAATAAAGTAAAACCAAGCCAATATTTTTCCTTTACTTTACTTTTATCCAGTAATCCTAGATATTTGAGAGTTTCTTTTACGTCGAACGTTATGATGGATTCTTGATTTGTTATTCCAGTCATCAGTCATTTATTTGCACACATTTAAAGATATATAGTTGATGACCGTAGTCCAAGGCGACTTGAAGGCTTCCATTTCAATAGTTACTACACTGAGGTGTGGGGGCGCTACTCCTTTCCCTGGATTGCTCCCCTTCACCATTTATATGTACCTTTTATTGCTGTCTGTTAAAGAAGGAGTTATCAAGTACCATTTTTAAACTCTTTGGTTTTACACGGTCTGGGATTGAACCAGAGTCTTCCGAACCATTGGCGAACACTTTACTCTCTAGGCCAATTGGCCGGTATTAAATAGATATACGTCATATGTAAGAGTTTCATTTGTCGGTAATTTCATTTTTAAATTAGTTACAACTCATTTGTTTGCACCCTAGTATTGCCATTATTTCTACCGAATTAAATGGTTTATTATTGCTACCAAGCAATTTTAATTCTATTATATATTAATCATGTGTATGAACACAGTGATGTGCTAACATGTATTGCTATTTAACACTGCTTATTCAAGTCAACATTACTGAATCATTTGTATGCATTTAAATCGTTCCAGGTATTGTCATGTAACACTAACATCATCATCATCATATCGCGCTGGTAGCACGGATATCCCTGACCCTCTCTCGCCACTCCTCCCTATCGTTAATCGCCCTAGGTAGGTCTTCAGGACAACATCCCGTATCCTCACATAGCTGCTGAATGTACGTTCGTGCTGGTCGTCCTGCTTTTGCGCGGCCATGTGTGGGGATCCATAAGAGTACATCTCTTATGAGTTCATCTCTGCTTCTCCAGTAGTGTCCTGCATGTCTGGTTCGTCTAACTTGAATAGTTTTCGTGATAGGGGGCAGGTGGCCGTACAGTTGGTGTCTTGTGGGGTGTTGCTGCCAGGACTTGTTCAGGATTGCACGCAGCATTCTTGTGTAATTGCCATCTAGCTTCTTCTCCAGCCGTTTTGTTAGCGTCCATGTAGTGCATCCATATAGCAGTATCGATGTGACCGCTGCCTAAATATCAGTCATTTGTTTGCCCTCAGTTAAATGATCAAACAGCTCTATTGCAAACAATTCTGGGGAGCATTAGTTATTTTTTTGCTCAAAGTTTAATTGTCAAACTGTCCTATTTGATTCATTGACTGGTGCCTATAAAGTCCTACAAAACTGGTCAGAGTGATCTTGAGAGCCATGGCTATGAAAGTGTACTCCGCATTCCTCAAAGCTCGAGCATTACTGAAGTATTGCCATTATTTGGTGTCATATACAGAACACTCGTTGCGAAAGGACCCTCCCCCTCTGCAGATATACAATCGGTTTATTATACAGCTCGAGATGAGCTGTATGACAGGGCTTACCAATTCCTATTTTTTTGGTGGGGGGTTCTTTATTTATTATAACCATTCCACATTTTTCGATCCCAAATTTCATTGCCGAAGATTCTAAATTTGTATAACTATTTCCATTCCCCTTTTTGCTTTTGGAAAATGTTTTGATATCATGCACGTGGAAAGTTATAGTTTTCTTGGAATTTGTATTAACGTTCACATTGTTTGAGACACAATCTTTTATTGCGATTAAGAACAGTCATGAGAATAAGGAGTCCCTCAGAGTAATGACTCTTTTTATTTTATATTCTGTTTGATATTGACACCCCAGCTGTTAATTTCAGTCTCCTGGCTTTCAATGACTTATGTTATCAAATCTTTTACCCGCCCGAACATTCTGATCATTTTTAAACATTATTTTATCCCCATTTGTGAAAATATGGCGAATCCCTTCCAGTAATTTATTCATGCTATGTTTAAACATCTTTCTTAATGAGTGTCGTTCTATATATTAAAAAAAAGAAAAGATTATTTGTATGTATACTTCTTTTGCGGCATCGGTTTTGTTCTTTGGGAAACAATCGGATGCTTTCAAGCAAGTAATAAATTTCTTCTCTTATTCGAAGGAATGGGATCTTACACATTATTGGAAGACATTTTATTGGTCTTTAGTTGCTTGGGGTGGTTCCAATTTAGGATCTTTCTAGTTTAGGTTAGTTTTTCATTCTCTTTATCCATTTGGGAATGTTTGACTCCCGTAGGCTTTAGTGAAGGTGTTGAGTTAATACTTGGTGAATTGCCATGAAAACGGTTGAACCAGAATCCATGGATTACATTATAGCTAGCTGCTTTCTAAATTGTCTTTTTCTTGAGGGTTCCTTCAAAGAATACAAGGATGCTGTCGGTCATCTTTTATTTATTGTAATTCATTCTTCATATTGATCATCTATTCAGCCTTTCTATAGTGTTCTCAGATCTTTTTAAAAATACTTTTGTTTCAGCTGGATCTGGTTGTTTAATTTCTGTCATGTTTTCCTGTTTATGAGTTAAGAAAAGTTTCTTTATATTTTAGAATATTCTACTTTGCGTAAATTATATTATCCTTTCAGTATCTTTTTGCATCTTAAATTACTATAGAATCAAGTGGTATTCTAAGTGTTCTGGACTGTAGTGTGGTCAGCATGGTTTCCAAATTTTCACGGATTTCACGTTAGCCAGTCTCTTTTTCCAACTGATACTCCAATGACTGATAACACTCACTTTTATGTAGAATATCATCTTTTAGTTCTTTAGCAAGGTCTAATACGTATCCAGTTTTTGTTTTCTTTTACTTTTATTCTGCCATCTAATAACCGAAAAAGAATTTTCTTTTTGTTAACAAGCAAAAGGTCCGGTCTTCATATGATTTGATTTTTTACGATATGCTGTTATCTAAAACACCCACATGACTGGGATTCCTTCCACAGGAAAGATTCTGGTCCCAACATATATTACTGATCTGAACGGTTAAACTTCAGTTGTTTGCAATGTTCGCATTGCCTTCTCCACTCACTTTTTCTACGTCTTGTACTCATTCTGCACCAGATTTCTGCTTGGCCCAGTTCGTGTATTAATTTGCGTGAATTCCTTAGCTTGTCTTTTGACGTGCCCATATAGAATTTTTAATTCTCCTTTATTTTTCTTGGTTATATAATTGTTACTTATTTATTTTCTGTTTGTTGATAGTTTATCAACATATTAATGTAATATAATTGCCGAGGGATATCGTTTGATATATCTTGCCTTTCGGTTTAGATAGGCTGAGAACCTTTCGCTTAGCGCATAGGTTAGTAAGGTACAGCATTAACGCATGTGTTGACGCGCGTGCGGAGAGAATGTGTCATTCAGAGATGTCAAAATAAAAATCCCAGATAGAAATTTGGAACCAGGGTATTTGGAGCCTCGGAAGAAGAAGATTGACTTTCGGAGCCCGCCGAGGCAGACGATTTTCTGCGCTACGGGCGCCCCGAGTTGGTTGGGCTGAGAGCTGACGATGTAAAAGCAGTCAGCACAGAAAGACTATGTGTCTCTCTCCTCATGTCGAAAAACCTTTAAACTCAAAGGTTATAAAGTTTCGTACCTGAACCAATTTCGTGTTTTCGGATTCCCTATGTCTATTTCACATATCCGTATCATGGGTATGTTACATTAATTGTATATCTATAAAACTGCTATCTTATTATGATAATTCATTTGAGAGGTTTTTTACACCAGCATTAGCTAGTTTTCAACTAGACTCTGGGTGACTGCAAATTCCTTAAGTCTTCAGGACTCTTCTGAGAGTTCTGGCTGATATGATCAATGATGTAGTGTGGATGATCTCTATTCGGCCTCCCATTTGCAAGTCTTCCAGCACGGTTTGCCTTCTAACCAAATTTTTAGGTATTTTTCTGAGAGCGTCATACTTAGAATACCACTTGATTCTATAGTCGAGATGGCTAAGTCCTCTATTCGGCTGTTTTTATTTCAATCCCTATATGTGTTCTTCAGAACTCCTTGTATCTCGAAATCGTTTATTGACTGTATCGAGTTTTCCAATTATAATTGGTATCAACGCCCTCTTCATGATCTAGAGTACTTTTTCAGTTCTTTCGCAAGATCTACATATTTATCTCTCTTTTCGCTTTCTTTCAATTTTACTCTGTAGTAGTCAGCCGGAACAGGAAAGTCCACTATTCAACAGGTTCTGTTTGTTTGTTTGTTTTTTTGTTCACTATCACTAGGTCTGGTCATCTGGCTGAGATTAGATGATCCGTTTGTATCTCAAAATCCCTGGGAACTTTGTGCGTCTCATTTTAGTTGGGCATATACCATTTGTTCATGTGGTCAAAGTTAAACTTATTGAACAATTCCCAGTGGACAGCCTAGCTCACCCTGTCTTATTTGGTTTTATACTGTCTTTGCATTCGCTTATTATGTGATTGATCGTTTCGGCTCCGTTGCCTCATAATCTACATCTACAAATCTGTAGCGTCATCTCTATTCTTGCTTTGACATACAATTATAGCGTCATTTTGCGCTACAGTCAGACAATATCCAGTTTCTCGCTTAAGGTTTTCATTTCTTACCCATGTCTAAGTTTTTTCGAGTCAGATGTAATATGTTTGTCACTTGAAATGTCCATAGAGTTGATTTACCTCCCATTTTTCATGATTATTTTTTTTCATTTGATGCTTGTGTTGTCTGGTGGCTGAAATCACTCTTCCTTCGCACTATTTCATGTAGTATTCTAGTCATTGTATCGATGCATCCACGCTATCTTCAATGCTAGGCAGGCCTCATACTCCTTATTTTCTTGACACATACTACTTGTCTATGTCGTCTCTGGGATGTAATTCCTTATGCATTGTCATGAGTTTTATTATTCTCTGGTCCATTTGTTTAACTTCTTCTCTCGTCCACCTTGAGAATAGTTCCGAGTATCTTACGACTGGGATAGCCCAAATATTTATCCAGATGATGAGATTCTGCGAAATATTTTGGTTTTGAGTAGTTTTCTCGTTCTCATGAAGTATTTTTTATATTTTCGTGATTATTATCATTATTATCATTATCATACAATTGCGAGGTTTTCACACCAGCATTAGCTGGTGGTCTTTCACTGGAGTCTGAATACCAGTTCAAATTTCCCGGACCCTTTTCAGTATTCTGACCGATCTTTATAATCCTGTAATCAATTTCCAAATCTTACGGCCCTCTAACCAAATTTTTGGGTATTTTTCTGAGATCATCGATTACAATTAGTATTAATATCACTGTCATGTTGCATAGCTTTTTAGTTCTTGAGCAAGGTCTAAGTATTTATCTCTCTTTCTGTTTTCTTTGATTTTCACTGAGATGGCTAAGTCCTCTATTCGGTTGTTTCTATTTCTATCACAATCTGTGTTTTTCAGAACTGCCTGTATCTCGAAATTCCAGAGAATTTTTTGTCTCATTCTCCAGAAGAGATTATGGTTTGTGCCTAAACCATTTAGTAGTATGTTCAAATTAAATTTCTTGCAGAATTCTTTGAGGATCACCTTCCCCACCCATTCGTTTCCAGTCTTACATTCTTTTTGAGCTAGTTTTCGGCATTCACTTATTATATGATTAATCCTTTCCTCTCTTTCGCTACATAGACTACACTTGCTATTTTGTTGGGTCATATCTATTTTTGCTGTAATATAGTTGTTTTTATGGATGAAAAGAAGGATAAGTACCTCGATCTTACTAGAGAATTGAAAAACTATGGAACATGAAAGTGACGATTATACCAATTGCGATTGGTGCTTTTGCTACAGTAACAAAAAGATTATTAAAAGACCAGGAGGATTTAGAAGTTGGTGGACGAGTGGAGATAATCCAAACGACAGCATTATTGAAGACGGCCAGAATACTGAGAAGAGTCCTAGAGACTTGAAGAGACCTGATGTCACCCAAACTCGTGTGAAAAACCATCAGCTGACGCTGATGCGAAAAACTCTAAAGTGCTGTTATTAAAGGAGATTCAGTTTTTCTCTTGGAGTTTCCTTTCCTTAGCTACGTATTAAGTGTTTGCGTGTGAGATTTTGTCTGTTTGTTGCTTGAAATATCCATACAGTTGTTTTTCTTCTTTCAGTCTCAAAGCTACTGTTGTTCTGTTGATCCCTGTATTGTTGGTGTTCTTTTGGGTCACTGGAATCAGTTTTTCTTTGTTGTTTTTAATGTAATCCTCAATGCCTCGTATTGATGTATCAACGCCATCTTCAATGTTGGCGACTCGTCTTCCTTCTTATTTCCATGACTCATACCGTCTTCCTATTTCATCACTTATTGGTCTAGTGGGTAGAGTGTTCGACAATGGTCCAGGAGACCGGGGTTCAATCCCAGGTCGGGTCATACCAAAGACATTAAAAATGGTACTCGATACCTCTTGCTTATAAGGTACGTATCCAGGGTAAAGTGGAGCAATCCAAAGAAAAGAGAAGCGCCCTTCTCTACACTTCAGTGTAGTAGCTAATAAAAAGGGAGCCTTCCGGTCGCCTTCGACTATGGTCGCCAACTTTACTTAATTAGTTTTCTTGTCCTCTTATCACCTGTCATTCATTTTGAGAATAGTCCTGAGTATCATACAAAGGGGATAGCCAAGGTGTTTATCTCTTTGATGAGATTCATGCTATAGTATTTGCTTTCGACAAGGTTTTTCCTGCACCTGAGATATTTTTTTCTGTCATCTTAACGTTTTTGATGGTGTCCGCTTCCAATATTCCCAAGTGTTTGTAAGTTTTTTTTTTCTCCTCGCATTCTGAATTTTAATTAGTTGGGTCGTTATATTCCATCCGGTTCTCATTATTAGCATGGCAATTTTTTCCTAGCCAAATTCACTCTTTATATCCTGGCTGTATATTCTTATTCTTTGTATAAGAGACTGTAAGTGGTTTTTATTATTATATACTCTTTTAGAATTTTTTGCATCAGCGTTAGCTGATGGTTTTCCACTGGATTTTGAGTGACAGCAAGTCTCCTCATGGTTCCAGGAATCTTCTCAGTATTCTGGCCGTAATCAATAATGCTGTCGTTTGTATGGTTTCCACTCATCAACCAACTTCCAAATCCCCCAGGCCTTTTTATAATCCTTTTGTTACTGTAGCAAAAGCACCAATCACAATTGGTAAAATCGTCACTTTCATGTTCCATAGTTTTTCAATTATCTAGCAAGGTCGAGGTACTTATCCTTCTTTTCACATTCTTTCAGTTTTATTCTGTGGTCATCCGGAACAGCAAAGTCGACGATTTTGCAAATTATTACAATGTGGTTTGAGTGTGGGTCATGGTTATCTTTTGATGGCTATTTTTTATTCTCATCTATAGAAGCCACTCTTATAGATGAGCAGCAGTAGTTCCCCGATCGAACTGACGATCCTGAGCGTTGAGCCGCAAGACCCATACGTCCAGGACCAAGTTAGGCATTGCGTTTGGCCGTCAGAGGGTTTATTCGCATACTTTTACGTTCATCATGCTGCTTCCCATGTGTCCGTAAAAAAAAGAAAAAAAGTGGGGGGTGCTTTTCGTTACTCGTAAGTTTTAACTTAGTTAAAGTCCAAGACTCAGGCAGCGGTCGTGTCGATATAGCTGTATGGATACACAACTTGGACACTAACAAAACAGCTGGAGAAGAAGCTAGACGGCAGTTACGCTAGAATGTTGCGAGCAATATTCAACAAGTCCTGGCAGCAACAGCCCAAAAGGCACCAACTATACGGCCACCTACTTCCCATCACGAAAACTATCCAAGTTAGACGAACCAGACATGCAGGACACTGCTGGAGAAGCAAGGACGAGTTCATAAGTGATGTACTCCTATGGACCCCAACATATGGCCGAGCAAAAGCAGTACGATCAGCATGAACATACATACAGAAGCTATGTGAGGATACAGGATGTAGCCCTGAAGACCTGCCAGAGGCGATGAACGATGGGGAGAAGTGGCTAGAGAGGACCAGGGATATCCGTGTTAGCGGCACGACATGAGTATTATTATTATTATTATTATTTACTCCTTCAGTGTTTTTTCCGATCAGTGTTAGCTGATGGTTTTTCACTTGAGTTTGAGTGACAGCAAGTCTCCTCAAGTCTCCAGGACTTGTCTCAGGATTCTGGCTGTTCTCTGCAATACTGTCATTTTGATTGTTTCTACCATTTTCCGAGTCTTCCTGGCCTTTTAATAATCCTTTAGTTATTGTGCCAAAAGTACCAATCACAATTGGTACAATCGTCACTTTCATGTTCACAGCTTTTTCAATTATTTAGCAAGGTCCAGGTACTTATCCTTGTTTTCACTTTCCTTCACGTTTATTCTGTGGTTCGCCGGGACAGCAAGGTCGACAGTTTTGCAGATTATCTTTCTTTTGTTGATCATTATCGGGTTTGGTCTTCTGGCCGGGATTAGGGGATCCGTTTGTATGTTAAAGTCCCATAGGAGTTTATGTGTGTCGTTTTCTAGGACAGATGCTGGGTACCGCATATACCATTTGTTGGTATCGTCAAATTTAGATCTTTGCACATTTCCCAGTGGATAACCTTGCTGACCCAGTCGTATCTCGCCTTGTACTCCTTCTGTACTAATTTGCTGCATTCGCTTATTATGTGATTGATCGTTTCGTCTCTGTCACTGCATAGCCTACATTTTCTATTTTGTTGCTTCTTATCTATTCTCGCTTTGATATGATTGGTCCTTACGGCGTTGTCCTGTGCTGCTATTAGGAAAGATTTCGTTTCTCTCTTAAGGTTTTCTTTTCTTAGGCAGGTCCAGTTTTTCTGGTGTGAAATGTTGTTTATAAGTTGTTTAACGTGGACATAAAGTTGTTTTTTTCCCATTTTTGTTTCCTAGTTGTTGTCGTTCTGTCGTCTATCGTGTTGTCCATATCGTTTCTGATGGCTGTAATCAGTCCGCGTTCGTGATTTTCTCCGTAGTCTTTGAGCCGTTGTATCGATGCGTCTACGCTGTTTTCGATGGTGGCACGTCCTCTTCCTCCGCCTTTTCTAGATACATATACTCTGTCAACATCGTCTGGGATGTAATGCCTTATGCATGGTCATTAGTTTTTCTTGCTCTTTGATCCATTTGTTTATGTTCATTTCTGGTCCACATGAGAAAGGATCCCGAATATCTAACTAAGGGCACATCCAAAGTGTTTTTTTCCTTTGATGAGATTTCTGATGGAGATTTTTGTCTCTTGTAGATTTCTAGTTCTCCTGAGATATTTTTTTCGAATCTTGACTTTCATTTCCACTTGTTTGATGGTGTCAGCCTCCAACATACGCAAGTATTTGTAGGTTTCATTTTCTCCGAGCGTTCTAATTTTGTTCGTGATTTGCTAGTCCATTCCTTCAGTCATATGTCATTTGCCACTTTTCATGGCGAGCATGGCACATTTTTCTAAGCCAAATTACATTCCTATGTCCTGACTGTATATTCTAACGGCGTGTATGAGAGTTTCCAGTTCTTTTTCATTTTTTGCGAATAGTTTAATGTCATCCATGTGCATTAGGTGGTTGATGTTCTCTTGCTATCTGCTAAGTTTGCATCCGGTTCTGCATGTTCTGAGTATGTGGTTAAGTGGCATCATGGCTATTATGAATAGTAACGGTGATAGTGCATTATTATTATTATTATTTACTCCTTTTCGAGGTTTTCATATCAGCGTTAGATGATGGTCTTTCACTGGAGTTTGAACTACAAGTCTCTTCAAGTATGCAGGATACTTCTCAATATTTTGGCCGATCTTAATAATGTTATAATTTAGACGGTCTCTACTTGTCCTCTTATTTCCATGTCCTCCAATCCCTGTATTAATCATTTGGTGACTGTAACAGAGTACCAATTACAATTGGTATCATCGTCAATTACATGTTCAACAGCTTTTTCAATTCTCAAGCAAGGTAAGGGTACTTTTTTCGCTTACATTCAGTTTTTCTCCGTGGTCATCCGGGACAGCAAAGTTCACAATCGTCGAGTTCTCTTTTTTTATTAATTTCTGGGTCTAGTTGAGATTTAATGATCCGTTTGTATCACAAAACCCCAACGTAGATTTTGCGTCTCATTCTCCAGGATAGAATCTGTTTTTTAGCATATACCAGTTGTTCGTTGTCAAATTTCAATTTCCTACACAATTCCTAGTGAATCAACTTATCCCCAAGTCGTGTTTAGTCTCATATTTTTTCTGTGCTAATTCGCTGCTTTTATTATTATTACTTCCTTCTTGCGAGTTTTTCACATTGGTTTTAACTAATGGATTTTCACTGGAATTTGAGTTACAGCAAGTCTCCAGGACTCTTCTCAGTATTTTGGTCGTTCTTAATCATTATTATTATTATTATTATTATTATTGTTGTTGATGTTGTTACACTTTGTGTCAGCTGAATTATTACCGAAGCCAGAGTTTCTGTAAGTTTACGCAGATCTCCAGGACATATTGAAGTATATTTGACGATTTAAGTTATGCTGAGTTCTGGAGTATTTGAAGCTTTCCTTTAACCTCCAGTTTATCGAGTGTCTTTTCCAGATTATCGGGGAAAATTCAGAGAACTATGATTTCAGTTTTGTCTGCATCTCTTACATCCTTTTACGTTCTCGAGAAATATCTCGGTAATTGTTCTCCTGCTTTTATAAGGTCAACTTCTGGTTTAAACACATGCTATGAACAGTGAAATTTCAGATTCTTGAACAACTCACAGCAGGTAATCTTTCTCAGCCTTTATATTTTGTTTGTTTCTTTCATCAGATATTCACAAGAGAGAAAGTTAATGCTGATATCAGCAACATAATAATCTAACCAAGAAACATATACCTCACAGAAGAATTTAGAACTGACCTTTTAACAATGACGGTTCCAACAATTTTATAAAACATCTTAATATATTTTTTTATTTTCTTGTTACATTATCTTATGTTATTTAGAGCTTCATCTCTATCATCTCATAGCCAACACTTGACCTGCTACTGTGTATTATCAGTATTAGCTTCGATATAATAATTTTTTTTGTAAACTGTGGTTTTACAACAACAACTACTACTACTACTACTACTACTACTACTACTACTACTACCCACTATGGACATGGCTAAGAAAAGGAAATTTTAAGAGAGAAACAGAATCTCTCCTAATGGCAGCACAAAACAGCGCCATAAGAACCAATCATATCAAAAGGAGGATAGATAAGACGCAACAAAATAGCAAGTGCAGACTATGCAGTGACAGAGATGAAACGATCAGTAACATAAAAACAGAATGCAGCAAATTGGCACAGAAGGAGTACAAAGTTAGACACGATTGGGTGGGCAAGGTGATCCACTGGGAAATGTGCAAGAAATTTAAATTTGACCATCCCGACAAATGGTACATGCACAACCCAGCACCTGTCCTAGAAAATGACACGCACAAACTCCTGTGGGACTTTGATATACTAACGGATCCCCTAATCTCGGCCTGAAGACGAGACCATATAAAAATCAACGAAAAAAGAAAATCTGCAAAGTTGTCGAATTTGCTGTCCCTGCAGACCACAGAATAAAACTGAAAGAATCTGAAAAGAGAGATAATTACCTTGACCTTGCTAGAGAATTGAAAAAAATATAGAACATGAAGGTGACAATTATACCAATTGTGATTGGTGCTTTTGGCACGGTAACTAAAGGATTATTAAAGATTTAGAAGTTGGCGGCCGTGTGGAGACCATCCAAACAACTGCATTACTGAAAACTGCCAGAATACTGAGAAGAGTCCTGGAGACTTGAGGAGACTTGCTCGCACTCAATCTCCAGTGAAAGACCATCAGCTAATGCTGATGTAGAAAACTATAATAATAATAATAATAAAAGCAACCAAATTGAAAACGTTTGGAAGGATATAGACATCCTCCTATCAGTGGAAATAAATCGAAATAATAGCTTGAAACCAATACTGTGATATAAGGTGACTAAAACAAACGGTGAATAAACTAGACCATATTGACCTTAGTCAATGTGATATATAAATAAATAAACTTCTATGAATATTGTAATCGTCAGACAATGGCCACAAGAGATGCCTTGCAGTGCCTTTTTCAGATATAGGTTTTTGACTTATTCATTCGAACGGATTAATGTTATTAAAATAATTATTCATCACAGAAAACGCGTGATTTCCCGTCGAAATACGTTATTTCAATCTTGATTTAATATTTTGATACTCCGTAAAATGCAGAAAATGATAAGTGTATATATTTTGTGATAATGAAAATGTCATAGAATTTTGAAGAACTTATATCTTATTGAAATGGCTGTCACAAGTATTAGAATTCGAAATTCAAATATTCTCAGATATTAAATCAGTCTCTTCCTCAAACAATTCATTATTTTAAAATGCTAATCTCAAAACAGGCCTTCTTAATGGACAACTAAAATGATTAATAGATCCTACGATGAATTATAGAACAAACGACATAAGTATTAATTATATATCAAAATCGCTAAATATGTGGGGGATTACTAACGGCTAGGTTACTAAAGTGCTGGACTGCGATATCAGAGTAAGTTAGTTCGAACCCTAGTCATGCTATTTTGTTCATTTTTGGATGAACACTCTTGGGAATGTTATGGACCTCGTTATCATTCCAGCTATGTGTTAAATGCTAACATTGTTGATGTTCAAGGATGGCTTTGGCATTGAATAAACCCTGAACGCCTATACGCCAAAACTCGAAGAAACCTGGCAAACCCTAAATTAATAAAAGTTTGTGAAGAAGAAGAGCTACATACTTCACGGCGGAACCAAGTAGAATGGCTGGGCTGAGGGTAAACTTTTCTTGAAGGAAACAAGAGAATAGACGTGGAAGTTGTACTGAAATTCAGGATGAATATGTAGAATACCGTCTAGATTTTGTACTTTTATATCTGGGCTATAGAATGTTGAGTGTTGACGCAGGATTCAGCCTTCAAACAATTGAATTTTGCCTTTCACTGTCTTGTCTAAAAGCCAATGAAATTTGAACACAGTTTAGTATCACAATGATTTCTTACAACCATCAATCTAAAATGTCATTAAAGGGTTTGTAAAGGGTTTATTTATTTTAAGTAATACATACAAATGACGGGTTCAATCGGGAGAAAGTTTTGAATTCATATTACTCAGAGCACAATAAAAAGTATTGTCTGGCCATATTCGTAGACAATAAATTACAACGTGAATAAATTTCAATATGAATTTTTACCCAGCCACCAACAATAGCTCTTTGATTATTTCCGTTTTTATCCGGTCTCAGAGTTTTCTATAATCCTGTTGTAATTGCTGAAAGAAGTTTCCTGTGTTATATATATATATATATATATATATATATAGTCATCCACAGACAGACTGTTTCGTTGTGTCACAACTCTTCAGTAGGCAAGACACGCTAGGTTCCCGAAGACTGGGATCGAAACCTGGCTGACTCAAACGCCAATCCTAGATTCTACCACTCGGCCACGAGGTAACTAGCGCAAGGGAAGGAAATTTAAACGCTTATGTATCACATTTGTTTTGTTTACATATATCCGCTTAACGGCTACCAAGAGCTCAATTCATTTGAAGAGCCTTGCTTTCCGCTCGTGGCAACCATTACTTCCCTCGCAAGAGAGCTCAACCTCACTGGGGTAGGGGAGCATATATATTATCATCCACAGAGAGACCGTTTCGTTGTATCTCAACTCTTCAGTATGGCTATATATATATATATATATATAAATTATTTACTCTCAAATAATTACTACTTCGCATTACACTAGTCCTCTGAATTAATACAAGACAATAAAATAAAATCTATTTATTAATTTATTAGTATTTAAAAGCAACGATTTTAACCAAAAAAGGTAGTCAATAACTTAGCAGATATTCACAAAAGGAAAAAAAAAGTTATGCTGATGTCAACCAGGTAATTATCTAACCAAGTAACATATACCTCTCATAAGAATTTTGAACTTGCTTGATATCAACAATGGTTCGAAGAATTTTATTAACCCTCTTAATGTTGCATATTGACCTTTGACCCGGCCAAACTTGCCATTCCAAAGTGATTTACCGGAAGGAAGTGACACATTCCGATAGTAGTTATGAAAAGAAATCGCATAGGTGGACGGGGCTGAAAAAATAGGACAAAGTAAAAATCCCATGGTAAACTCATAGAGTGATGCACCTGTGAACTGCATGACAGTTATTTCCGCTTGATGACGATCAAATATGCCATTCCAAAGACTGAGAGGGCGATTGAGTGGGAGATTGAGTGGGCGATTGAACTGTTATATAACTCCATTTGAAACAGGAAGTCAGTGTGTTGGGGACCAGACGAGTTAGAGACAAGATGTGGTGGGCAAAGCCAGCAGAAAGCTGAGCCCCCGGGCCTCAGGTTGAGCAGCACTGGAGAACAAGAAAGACACAACGCTGATGGCCATAAGAGTGGGGGTCAATATGTTGCAGTCTTTTTTCAATCTCCAACACCCTCTCACAGTAAAACACTTTCGAACCTTTCAAATAAAGTGATAGGTATATTTTTCTAAGAACTGTGTCGGTCGTCTTTATTCATTGTGTCAATATGTATTCAGGACGTACATGCACATGTAGATATATATATGTATATGTATTATATGTTTATATAGCTGATCATGGTCATGACGAAACAACATTAATACTTAGATAAATATACATTCTACACCTAAACTTGTAAATTTCGTTGACTCAAGAGAAAAAGAAATTGCAAATGAACTTTTATGATAAATTTCTTTTGTTCAATTCGATTCTAATTTCCTCACAGTTTCGTGTGAACAAATTTCGTCTATAAAAACCTGTATTCCTCAAGAATATACCACAGGCAGACAATTAGTTTTATTAAGGATGTCCTTTAGGTTAATATACATAAACATGGTAAGCAGCAAGACAAGACAGAAAACAAACGCTGGAGGGTGTTCGAGAGAATATCCAACTCATTCGGGGCCTTTATAAAGAAACTTCTATGTCGAAAATTCAGTTTCCCTGGAGAGGTACGGCAACCTCAATCAAGTTTTATACAAAACCCATCGTACAGAATCTTCAAGGGTTTAGGGAAAATACAGGATACTTTACACAAGGGAGCTGAGCTTCAAGTAACGCTCTTCGAATTAAAAATCGTTCCTATTTAAGAACTTTCCCGCCAGCAGCAGGTATGTAAAAATCGGCCAAACAGAGATGAGGACTGAAAGCATTTAAAACCAATACTCAATTGCTGGTTACAGTTTCTATCAGAAAGACGTATATTTGCATTACCAACACTGGATTCTTTGAACACAAGATCAAAATAGTGACAAAAATTCTAACACATTACACAAGAAAGCAGAACTTCATGTAATTTACCTTGAACTAAAAATCCCTGAGAATAGATTATTTAATGCAACTTGTATTGGCAAAAAATTTTGACTTCTCTTGACATGAAAATATACTAAACACTCTTACATATTCAAACCGATATATATATATATATATATATATATATATATATGAAGTCTGTATGTTGACTTTAAAAGAATAATCCAAAAAATAGTGGTCAATGTAGGGCTAATTAATGTATGTAAGCATATTCAAGAAGCAGAAAATTAATAATTATACTCCATTATGAATTTATTTCACTGAGTCTATGGAGATACTCTTTTGATGGATTTGAATAAAAGAAATCATTTTTTTTACGGTTAATTTCGGGGAATACTTTTTATCTTATGTATGCCTCACTTGGATATAATTCAAATATACATATATATATATATATAGAGAGAGAGATGACCAATCAATTCGAGGTTCACTTTAGCTAATGCCCTTGCCAATAGCATGATTCCCTAGTCACTTCCAATCTATCTATAGAAAAAAATAATAAAAAAAACAGACTATGCTCCTTAATTTTTGTACAGCCATATGTTTAAGAGAATGACTGGCTCAGAAATTAAAACCTGAGTTGTATAGTTAATGGTTAAGATTTGACACATTTCTTTAACTCATTACACAATGATATATATATATATATATATATATGTGTGTGTGTGTGGGTGGGTGTGTGTATATATATAGGGGGTGTTTCTGTGTATGTGTGTGTGTGTGTGCGTGTGTGTGTGTGTGTGTGTGTGTGTGTAAAAAACGATACAAAACACCGACCTAGAAATTAATCAATTCAATTTCTTAAACTGAGTGATAATTTGGTTGAAATATACAAGATATAAAAAAACTTTTCATGTGGGAAAAGATAATATTAGTCAGAGTCTATACACTTTAACAGAGAAAGTAAGTTCAGGAAGGAAATGTAGCAATTTATGATTTTCTAATATAGTTGATGTACTGTTTTCATAAAAGACAAGTATGTGGCTTTGATACAATGTAAGAAAGAAAGTATATCTATAAATTAACGTATACGAGGCATTACCTGAAATTTTCATGAGTAGGGAAAATATTAAATTGCCGTATGAAAATCTATGTTAGCAAAAATATTAAATTATCTATAATAATTAAGTGATGTTGAAATTAAATGCCCACTTGAAGGAACAGAATGTTCGATTTTCTTCTCTCAAAAAGCAATAAAGATGAAAGTTCAAGAAAGTTACAGAATACATACGTAAAAGCTACTAATGAACTATTTATTATATCTCATTGATATAAACTCGAAATTAGATTTTTAACCATTGATTATCTATGTATGATTAAAAGCAGTACAAAATGTATTTTCAATAATCAAGGAATGAATGATAACTTAAATCATTCTCGGTTTTGATCATTGACATTTTTCGTCGAAAGCAAAGTACTGTCATCCGGGAAACGCAAAGAAATTTTTAAAAGAGTGCAAAAGCGCTAATTTACCGATTAATGCAAATTTACAGATACAAAAATTACTGATTCTCGCGTCTATTTTCATTGAAAATTAATATCTCATTTTAGAATGGAAAGCCATTGATTTCATATATATATATATATATATATATATATATACATATATATATAAACTCGTGATTATTGGTTATTGTCAAAGGAAATGTACAAGGTGACCTGCGTTCAAATCCAAGAAAAGGTTGCTAGCATTTCACATAGCGTTTATATACATGGGAGAGCTATTCATCAAAAGCTATGTGTAAATTGTAGGGAAATTTGGCCTCTTTAACTTTGATTTGACGATTCGTCTGTGAAATAAAACCCCTCTGAATTCAGACCTCTTATGTTCTGTAAAAGAATTATCTATGAGTTACATACTGCTCATTGCGTAGGGTATTATATATATATATATATATATATATATATATATCATCATCATCATGTCGTGCCGCCAGCACGGATATCCCTGACCCTGTCTCGCCACTTCTTCCTAACATTCATCGCCTCTGGTAGGTCTTCAGGGCTACATCCCGTATCCTCACAGAGCTGCTTGTATGTATGTTCGAGCTGGTAGTACCGCTTTTGCTTGGCCATATGCGGGGGTCCATAGGAGTACATCACTTATGAGCTCGTCCTTGTTTCTCCAGCAGTGTCCTGCCTGTCTGGTTCGTCTAACTTGGATAGTTTTCGTGATGGGAGGCAGGTGGCTGTATAGTAGGTGACTTGTGGGGTGTTGCCGCCAGGACTTATTCACTATTGCCCGCAACATTCTTGTGTAATTGCCGTCTAGCTTCTTCTCCAGCCGTTAAGTTAGCGTCCAAGAATCTTAATATATTCAGTAAAAGTTTTCTCAAAATAAATTCGGTACCAATGAATCGGAAAGCAAAAATAAAAAAAAGTGTTTCTTGTTTAGCTTTTTTAATATACCATTAGACTGAAAAAATACTCCCCACCAAAATACGCACATAAATAAGTAAATAAATAAATACATGTGAGAGGATGAGCGTACGTGTGTCTCTGTGATATATATATATATATATATATATATATATATATATATATATATATATATATATAGTGCAATTTGATGAAGACTCAAACTCGGTTAAGTCGTCATTATAAATTTATTTCGGCGGAGAATATTACTATACCCACCGTCTCGTCAGATGACTATTTACATACTTTTCTCCCAGTTGTAGAACAGCAAATATAGAATTACTGTTCATATTCAGAAGAATAAATAAAAGGATTAAAATAAAATGTAAAAACAAAAAATTAAAATATGAAATAAAAAATAAAAATAAGACTAAAAATGGTAATAAAATTACAAATTATTTCATTCACAGGCGTAGGAAGAGGGGGTTAAAATGTTAGGTGTTAGAACGATTAAGAAATAGGATTGGAGTTTATCTACAGTTCAACCTCTCCTAATTTTGCTTTCTTGTAGGGGGATTTCAGTAGCAGGTGGGATTTTCCAAACAGACTAAGATCGTATAACTATGTAACAAGAAGGTGACTGTGATTCTAATTTTACTTGGGGCCCTTAGAATAGTTACTTAAGGGCTTTCAAAAGAGACTGGTGGATCTTCATGTTAGAGAAAGAATGGAGACCATCGAGACAACTGCGCTGTTAAAATCAGCTCAATAATTAGGACAGTCCTGAACCCATAAAGACCCATAACGTGCTTACCTTAGATGTGAAAATTACCTACGGCACAAATAAGGGAAATAATTTATTACTTGAAAACAGCCCGCAGATCGTTTTCTAAAGAATGGAAAGGATGACACAATGAATCCCGAGGCACGGGAGAGTTGCTCTACATTGATCAGCACATCCTCAACGAGAGCAAGACCAAACGGAAGAATCTATGGCTTGGATTAACTGCAAAAAGGCGTATGACATCGTCCCTCAAAGCTGGATTATAAAATGACTCAAAATGTACAAAATATCAGATGGAGACAAACTTTATCGAGAAAACCATGAGAGTGGAATTGACAGCAGGAGGAGAAAGTTGGCTGAATCGTAGATCCAAAGAAATATATTCAAAGGAGATACACAATCAATATTATTATATATAATTGCGATGATACCACTCATCCACATACTCAGAAAATGCACTGCCTGATAGAAACTTACTAAATAGCAGAAAAAGATCAATCACCGAATGTACATGGACGATGTCAAACTGTTTGCGAAAAATTAAGAAGGATTGGAAACACTAATACAACTAGTGAGAATATACAGTCAGAACATTGAGATGGAAATGTTGCATATAAAATTGCGCCATGCTAGTAATGAAAAGCGGGAAACAGTACATAATGAATAAGATGTAACTACCAAATCAAGAAAAAATTACAATGATCAGGGAAAAGGATTTTGGTTTGGTTTGTTTGGTTTGTTTGGTTTTATGGCATATCAATCTTTATAGGTTATTTAACGCCAAATCCGCTTTTATGTAAATAATCTGTTCTATTGAAAACAGTTCAGTTTAGCATAAGTACAGTTTAATTGTCAAAAACATTTCCATTTCTAACTATTCAAGCATTTATATGTAGTAATTCAGTTAAGTGTAAATACAGTTTTAATGTCGAAAACAGTTCTATTTGAAATAATTCAGTAAAGCATAAGCACGCAGTTTAAGTGTAAGTACGGTTTAATAGTCAAAAACGTTTCTATTTCAAGCTATTCAATTTACTCAATTAATTTTAGCATACGTATGCTGTTAGTTCTATCAGGTGCTACCACTCTAGGCCAGAGTGGACCTGGGAGCGATGGCAATGAATGGTTACTCCGCATTCCCCAAAGCTCCAGCACTGCTGGAACCTCACCATCAGATTGTTTAGTGTCATATACCAGGACACTCATTGGGGGGTTCTTACCCCTCTGCAGAGGTGCAGTCAGTGTATTCTACAGCCCCAGCTGACTGGGCAAGAAAAGGATTTTGAAATACTTGGAATAATTGGAATCTTACATTAGAGGAGATGAAAGAAAGAAATGAGATAACAGTATTTCAAAAGAATGAGAGAGCGACTCGAAACAAAACTATATAGCAAAAACCTTATCAAAGGAATAAATACCTGGGCAGTTCTCTTCGTAAGATATTCGGGACCGCTTTTAAAGTGGACGAATGAAGTATTTATACAAATAAACCACAGAACAAAAAATAATAAACATGTATTAGGCATTACATACCAGAGATGACGTTGACAAACTATGTGTGTGAAGAAAGAAAGAGGACTTACCATCATTGAAAACAGCGTTGACGCATCAATACAGCGACTTAAAGACTATATACAAATGTGCTGAGAAAAAATGATTACTGCCATCAAAAACAATACTTATACCACGAGGACCAACAGAACGACAGTTATAGGAACTCAAAAAATGGGAAGAAAAATAAGTCTATGGACGTTTTAAGTGACTAATAAGCATTATATCACATGAGAAAAAAATGAACGTGGCTAAGAAAGGGAAACCTTAAGTTAGAGACTGAATCTCTCCTATCGCAGCACAAAACGATGCCAAACATATCAAAAACAAGAATAGATAAGACGCAATAAAACAGCAAATGAAGGTTATGTGGTGATAGAGACGAAACAATCAATCACATAAAAAGTGAATGCAGCAAATAAGCATAGAAAAAGAATGATATATGCACAAACCAGCATGTGTCTTGGAGAGTGAGACACAAGTTCCTAAGGGATTTTAAGATACAAACGGATTATTTAATCTCGGGCAGACGGTAAGACTTCATAATTAGCATAGAAAAGAAAATCGCAGAACTATGCACTTTTGCTGTCCCGGCTGATCATAGAGTAAAATTGAAAGAATTTGAAAAGAAGGACAAATACCTTGACCTAAATAGGGAATTGAAAAAACCGTGGAACATGAAAGTGACATTAATACCAATCGTAGTTGGCGCTCATGTTACAGTCACTGAAGGATTATCGAAGAGACTCGACTTCAGTTAGAGACCATCAGCTTACGCTGATGTGAAGAACTCACAACGAAACGGATCGCTTAAAATCTGCCAGATGACCAGACCTTATAATAATGAACAAAAAAGAGAACTTGTACATTTGTGGACTTTGCTGTCCTGGCTGACACAGAGTAAAATTGAAAAGAATGATAAATACCTCGACCTTGCAAGGGAAATGAAGAAAGTATAGATCATGAAAGGGACGTTTATACCAATTGTAACAGGTGCTCTTCGTAAAAAAGGATTACTAAAGAGACTGGAAGACTTCGAAATAAGTGGACGAGTGGAGACCATCCAAACTACAATATTACTGAGATCGACCAGAATACTGAGAAGAGTCCTGAAGACTTAAGAAGACTTGCTGTCACTAAAACTCCGGGGAAAGACAATCAGCTAACGCTGATGTGAACAACTCTTAAAGTGTAACAATAATAATAATAATAATAATAATAATAATAATAATAATAATAATAATAAGAAGAAGAAGAAGAAGAAGAAGAAGAAGGTGCAGATGAAGAAAGGCATAAGAACACACGGGAGACAACATATACAAACGATATGCGTTAAGAAAAGAAGTAGAGAGTTGAATCTACACATTTTTGTATTGCATAGATTCATCAATGTAAAAGCAAGTGAAATTACATGAAAAGAGCAAAGAAGGACCCATTACGACAGCTAGTAACAGAAATAGCAAGAACAAAACAAACAGAAAAAAACAACAAAAA
Source organism: Sepioteuthis lessoniana (assembly GCA_963585895.1). Taxonomy (NCBI): domain Eukaryota; kingdom Metazoa; phylum Mollusca; class Cephalopoda; order Myopsida; family Loliginidae; genus Sepioteuthis; species Sepioteuthis lessoniana. The sequence continues at coordinate 119,166,635 of OY757905.1, read as the reverse complement.
ATAGGAAACTGAAATGGTTGAGATCACTGCATGTATTCTTCAATAGGAACAATGGGAAGATTGCACAAGATGAGATTTGAACATGTCTAAGAAAGGGAAACCTCAAGAGAGAAGGCAAGAAGCAGCACAGTATATTACAAAAGTTTAATTATATCCAAGTCAAAATTAATAATACGCAACAGTGATCCTATGAGGAGACAGAGATGAAAAGTCTAATCTCATAAATGTGATTAAAGCAAATTGGCACAAAAGCATTACAAGAATACGCAAAACTGTGTGGGAAAGATACCTCACCGGGAATTATGTAAAAGATTAAAATTTGACCATAAGTTGTAAAGTTGGCGACCGTAGTCGAGGGTGACCAGAAGGCTCCCTTTTCGATAGCTACAACACTAAGGTGTTGGGGAGGGCGCTACTCCTTTCCCTGGATTGCTCCACTTTACCCTTGATCCTTACCTTATAATGCTGTGTGTTAAACAAGATAGCATCAAGTACCATTTTTTGAGTCTTTGGTATGACTCGACCTGGTATTGAAACCAGGCCCATTGGCGAACACTTTAACCATTATGCCAATGTCCATGTATATGCACAAATCATAATAAGTCCAAGAAAATTAGACATATGATTCTCTGGGATTTTGAGATTCAGAAGGATTACCTAATCCCTATAGTTCACTCGACCAAGTATTAATTAATAAGAAAAATATGATCTATTGGACTTTGTCATTACAGCAGATCACAGAGTAAAAATGGAAGGAAAGAAAAATATAAGCAAATAATTGAACCTTTCCAGAAACTAACAAAACTGTTTAATATGGTGAGGGTAATATCTCTCGTAAATAGAACACATAGAACGGTCCCCTAATTCTTTGATAAAGACTCAAAGAACTGAATATCCGAGGAAGAACTGAGATTATCCAGAACACTGCATTATTAATACACAGCATGGATCCTTGGAAGTGCCCACAAGGGCAAAAGAGAGAAGCTGTCGCGGAGAAACTGGGGAGTAAAATTCGCAAGAAGGAAAAATACCAGGACTTTGCTAGAGAAGCTAAAAACTTTTGAAACCTGAAGATGATATTGATATATGTTATGATCGGAGCACTTGAAAGAAGGACAAGAAATATGGAAAAGTGTCTGGGAGAACTGAACAGTCAGGAAAGGATTGACATTGTGTACACGGCTAAGATCGATTAGGGCTTAGGGAGCAGAGGGGTTTTGATTTCACACTGAATCCACTAAATTCTACCAATTAATAATAATGTGAATCTTGCAAAGATTATATATATAGATAGATATAGATATACTACAAAATACTATATCCATCCGCGTGTACATCAATTTTCCTCAATTTTTCTCTTCCTCTGTATATATATATATATATATCTGTGTGTGTGTGTGTGTGTGTGTGTGTGTGTGTGTGTGTGTGTGTGTGTGTGTGTGTGTGTTCATTTGTTGTAGGGAATGTATTCGCGAGTAGAAATGTCGCAAGAAAAAAAATGATATCCGTGAAAAAACATTCTATTGGAGGAGACAGACTCTGTCAGAAAATGCGAATCTCTCATATCGATCCACTGGATTGTATCGAAATGACACACACACACACACACATACACACACGAAAACAAACAAAAAAGACAAGAGCTAAAAAATGTGAGGAAATAGAGTTTTTGCTTTTGGAAATCTCAGAAATGTATCTAATGGCGTCGCGATGAACGCGAGTCGAAGAGTTAAAAAAAATAATCAGACGAACTTTTGTGTGCGCTGTCGGGAATATAAATTAGATGTGCGACTCCAAAAGTACATACGTGCATGCGGATAGATGAGTTTCCTGTTCTGTCTACTGGTATGCACCTGATTTTATGTTCATTTTTTTTCATATATCAGTCCCGTAATGTATATGCATCTTTTTCTACCGCGAGGTGTTTTACATGGCGTAATCTTGATTAAAACTAACATTCTGCGGCTCTGCGTCTCGGTACCTTGAACTACGACTTCCCTTTCTAAAACAAAATTACACGTTTTGAATTATTTCTTATTGACTTGGCTTAGTATGTTCAAAATCAAATGAACAAAATGCTCGAAAGGATTATGTTGCACCAATTCATCTGGAGATGGGTAAAACTGTTTATGTTTGCTTTCAATGTCCTCATAAAAGACCACGTGTAAATATCGACTAGACAGAAAGGTAGAGGTCCAGCAATCAATATTTTGCCATAGTAGTTTCTCATTCGGATATGCATCTTCAATTAGATTTTCAATTAAACAAATAAAAAATTAAAAAAAGATATCATGTATCCAATATATATATATATATATATATATATATATATATATAGTATTCTTGGTCCAGTTAAACCGGAGTTGGGAGTAATTCCATCAGGACAAGAAGTTTTTCATGAATGAATATTTAACTTTTCCTGGTAAAGAGCTCAATGTACCAATAATAGAGAGCAATAAATTCTTTAAGAAAAACAACGAAACCGGTCACATAGGATTATAAATTTATTTCAATCCTGTTACGCATTTTTGAAATTTCCAAAAACACGAAAAAAGTAATAGGACTTCTTCAGATCTTTTTGATAAAAAACTTGAACAGACATGTGTCTATTCTAGTTTTTTTATCAAAAAGATCTGAAGAAGTCCTGTTACTTTTTTCGTGTTTTTGGAAATTTCAAAAATGCGTAACAGGATTGAAATAAATTTATAATCCTATGTGACCGGTTTCGTTGTTTTTCTTAAAGTATATATATATATATATATATATATATATATATATATATATGTGTGTGTGTGTGTGTTAGATATATCAGATATATATATATATATATATATATAATTCATGAAATATAGACTGTGAACCTGGCTTTCAAGGAGTTTTTGCAAAACAACAATCATCAGTCAGTTAAGAAGATGGAATGAATCGAAAATCGAAAATACGAAAAAAATCAGACAAAAAACCGCTGGGATTTGGTTTTTGTGTTGTTGTAGGTGCGTGAATGTACATGTGTGTGTGCGTATGCGTGTATGTGTTATAGTTACGTATGGATGCGTGTTTTTATGGGGTTAAGCCTGACTTAACCTAATAAAAACACACATCCATACTATAACACAAACTATAACCCGGGTGGGTCGAGGCAGTCGAAGACAGGGTGCAAAAGAGAGAACCAGCTCGGAGACTGAGAGCTTTGCAGCCCTCAGAGACCCACGGTTGAGCAACCCCAGCCAAAGATGCGAAAGAAGTGTTGCTATGGCCAAGAGAAGAACTTGTGTCTATATAGCAGTCTGTCCCTGTCTCCAATCATTTCTCACACACGACAGAACACCACCCTTTCGAAAATAAAGAGTGAGGGATTTATATTTTTGTAAAGAAGTGTATTCGTTCGTTATTGAAGTCGTTCATTTCTGGTTAATGATGTTTCTGCATATATGTGTATATTTGTATATGTACACGTGTAGTTGCATTGTAGCTATACAACATCAAGTGAATTTGGTGCCGAAGGCCAGTTCACGCCCATATGGCGTGGTATCGAACCTGAATTGAAATAGACGATCAAAGAAAAAAAAAACGATAAAAATTTTGAACCTTGGAGAATGAAGAGAGAGCAAGAAGAAATCAGAAACAGAATTCGATACATCATGGCGAAACAAAACGAGCGAGACACGAAAACCAAGAAGAAAGCAGAAAAGATGGAAAAAAAGATAAAAAACTTTTAAGTCTGTGAGTTGATTGCTCATTCATTGTAATTTGTTCTCTCTGTCTTATATATTAATGTTATTTGGCCTTTCTAAAAGATACAATGAAAATAATTTCTAAAAATCTGATTAAGCCCGATATATAAAGCATTGAAATATGGGTTGGTATAATTACTACTATGTGTAATGTAGAAACCAAGTAAGGGAGAAGGAAAGGGAAGAAGAAAGATAGCCCTGTGTGGAAATGATTGACGGGTCATAACGCAAACTTCCATTTGGGTTTTGAGTTTTAATTTTTATGAATGAATTTGATAGTAAACAAAATTTTTTCAATGAAATTTTTTAGTAACTTGAAGAGTAATTTGAAATTAGGATTTCGGGGCATCACTGATGTTGTCTGGATATTGCTCATATACCTTTGGGTCCGTAGTTAAGACTGTGGGATGGGTTCGAGTTAGGAAAAATTGTAGAAATGCGAAGTGCTATGTGAAGAGATTTTATTGAAGTACTAACTGGGAATCACGGTTATCACTTAGGTGTTCTGCAATAGCAGATCCGTATGTGTTAATAATATGGCCAGCAAAGTAGTTTCTTAGCCGTATATATATATATATATATATATATATATATGTTTGTTTGTTTGTTTGTTGCAGAGAGTAAGAGTGTGAGAAATAATCTGTGTGTGCATTTCTGTTTGTGTTTTAATCGTGTATTATTTATTTCATAATCATACACACTTACGCAATTTTGTATATGTGTACTTTTTTGTATATAAACTATATAAACTATATGTATAATGTACAAATATACACATCTGTACAAATATATTCACACACACAAACACACACATATTTATGAATATATATATATGTGTGTGTGTGTGTGTGTGTGTGTGTGAAGAAAAAGGTAAAAACAGAAGAAATATATAAGTTTCATGATTTGTTTATTGTGCCGACGCGTTTAAACTTCGAGATTTTGTCAAAATACAAAAATATTTTATAAAAATTATTTTTGCATTCAGATAAAAACTTGAAGCACAATAAACGAATCACCGAACCTATATCTTTCTTCCGTTTTTAGCTTTTTCTGCAAATATTCTCTCGAACTCATTTCGTTTCTTCTCTCTCTCTCTCTCACACACACACACTCATATATATATATATATATATATATATATATATTTACCGATCCCTCACAAATTCATTATATATATCGTTATTTATGTGGAGGGACACACACACACACACACACACACACACACACACACACACATATATATATATATATATATATATATATATATACATATATATACTGATTTTATGAAATATTAAACATTGCTTGATAATCTAATGAAAAAACCATATTCATTTGAAAGCAACTGCATGATTTATATTAGTGATAAAAATCTATAGTAAACAAATATAATATCAAAAAATATTAATGCTAATAATCTATACATAACTATGTATGGGCTTATGAGATGCATGGGGTGATTTGATAGTGGGGCTATAAGAACCAACATATGTTGGGCAAGAATTAAAAACAAATAAGAAGGTTTAAAATCAAAGGTTTTTTTCTGAAATTCGTTGGTGTTAAATTTAATTTAAAGAGTTTTATATATCTTCCGATGTTTATTAAATCCAAATATTTATATTTGTTTTGACACTTGTGGGGTTAATCATCGTCTCTAAATTGTTGTTTCTGCTGCTTTTATTTTATATGAAATGCCTACCGTAAGCCCAATTTTACCTTATTAAAGAGTTGCCGTTGTGTGTTGAGAAGCGATCGTCTGCATGCTTGTATTTGCGATGATGTTGACCGTTCAATGTAAGAACCCCTACATTCCTAGAAATCCACTAGCTACCAAGCCAAAGCTGAAACTTCACCTTATAGGACACACGGTCTTTTTCTGGGATATTTTTTAAAGGAAATTGCGTCTTAGAAATTAGCAAATAACGCTTATGTTTATGGCTTTACTAAATTTTACATATTAATAATAAATTACATGTTCGGACATGTTTTCAAGAATTTCCATCCCTTAGAAAAAACTGTATGGCGTTTCATATATTGCAAACAAAAATGAATATTTTAGGCTTTCAGATATATATATATATATATATATATATATATATATATATATATATATTGCAAACAACCCCTTATGATGGCCTATGAATGGTCCGAAATAGCGAAGGACAATTTCGGTAAGTTGATCTATCAAGTCCAACCTACAACCAAAAAATATGTCAAGAAACTTGTAAGGGAATAAATAGTTATATAAATAATTATGTATGTGGAGGGATATACACACAAACACAAACACGCATACACACACACACACACACACACACACACACACACACACACACACATATATATATATATATATGTATATATATGTTGATTTTATTTAAACAAAATGTGTCTTTAATATATAATGAAACAGGCTTAAAGGAGTGACTGTTGCCTAACAACACATACGCAACCCCCATATATATATATATATATATATATGGGGGTTGCTTAAAGGAGTGACTTCTGCCTAACAACACATACGCAACCCCCACATATATATATATATATATATATATATATATTGGTTAACCGTTTAGTTTTACAGATGTTACAAAAGGACATAATATATTTTTTCGATGCTATTGCAAATATATCCATTCCGAATAGCTTTTTGACTCAAGGTGTTTTATATTTACCTCTGTGCGTGGAAGAAATTTTAATTTGTATAATTGTGTATCCTGCACCGTTTGTATTTTTCTTCGTCAGTCTATTAGCAATTTCTGTATTTGTGATACTTTTTTTTCCTGATATCTACAATTGTATGTTCTGCACCGAAATCTATGAGTGCCAGACGTCTGGGCATTGCTTTCAAAGAGCTATTTGCTCCACCGTCAGATATACATGTCTTCTATTTGTACTGTTCCCATATTTTTCGTCTCGTTTCATAGATTTGCACTTATATACATCAATTCTTTTTTATTTACCCTCTATTTGTCATTTTTTCTTCTAAATCAGCTCTACATAAAACTCCTATATGCCATCTTGATTTTGCCGTTTCATCTCCCTCTCTCTTTCTCTTTAAGACTGTCTGTCTGTCACTCTCTGTTGCTCTGTGTGCATCTATCTAACTCCCTCTCTCTCTCTCTCTCTCTCTCTCTCTCTCTCTCTCTCTCCGTATATATATATATATATATATATGCACATTTTCAGTGCTTTTTCACTCCTTCTTAACATTGAAACAGCTTAAGATATGTTAAATCATTAATACATTTGATCAAGGTGCATTATGAATTATATGCATACACAATTGTCGTTGATCCATTTCATGGGATATCTAAATTGCATAATGATCTTTAAAATAAATAAAATATCTTTACTCAACCAAGGTTGAATCATTTCTATGCCCAGATAAACAGGGCATACCTGAGGAAAGCAGGAGTATAATGCAGCCGAAACGTTGTAAAAAAAAAGACGAAGACAATAGTCCGAAAACTCATACTGATAAAAAAGTGACCATAACGCTTTTGTTTATAAAAACACATTGATCTCCATTGTCACGAAAGGGTCGAAATAACTGCAAGTGAGAGAGAGAGAGACAGAGACAGAAGACAGAGAAACCAAGACTGAAAGACAACTGCTATCATAGATACCGCTTTAGGGACTGACATTCTTAGCGTTGCTTCTTCTGATTCTCAGTTGCAGACCACCGACTGCGTGTCTTGGCTACTCGCTGGCTGTCCTTTGAATCTGAACGAATCTCTGTGTGTATCAGTGTCTCGTCTACGAACCTTTTGCCATTATAAAATATTTTCAACGCCAACGCATTTTCCTTCCAGTTTTATATTCACGTGATTTATTTCCGCCGTCCCTTTGTTTACACTGGTGGAATATACTGTTTACAAAATCCACGTTAGCATGCTGTGAAAGTTTCTTATGTAGTATAATTGCAGAACTTGAGTTTGAACTCTCGGGATTTTGAGGTACATTTGTATCCCAATAACACATACGGAAATCAATTTGGGGCGTTTGCTATTGTTGTTGTTGTAGCTGTTTTGCTTAAATTTTGATTGAGTGAAAATTGAAAGCATATTATAAAAGAATTCTATATCTGTCAGTCAGTTTGTATTCCTAAAGATATTTCCTTATTTCTATTATAAAATGCCGAAGTTGAAAGTGACCATGTTTTTAAAAAGTAGATACTAATACAGTAGGTATTATTGGTGAGAAGATAGTAATATTTTGTACGTCTTTATTTCAGGTCCTAGAATTCTACAAGCCTTTGGTTGCTTTCTTTATCTCATCAACCGAGACGGACATCAACACGCGACTAGCAAAGGCATGGAGCGCTATCAATAGACTATCGGTCATATACCTGTCAGATCTGACCGATTAAATAAAACGCAATTTCTTCCAACCAGCGGCCGTGTCGGTACTGTTATATGGATGCTCTACATGGACGCTGACTAAACGTATGGAGAAAAAGTTTGTCGGCAACTACACAAGAATGCTGCGAGCAACATTGAAGAAGTCCTGGACGCAGCACCCAACAAAGCAGCAGCTGCACGACCACCAACCACCCATCAAGAAAACTATCAAAATTAGACGAACCAGACATGCGGGACACTGCTGGAGAAGTAGGGACGAGCTCATAAGTGATGAACTCCTGTGGACCCCTTCACATGGACGATGACCACCTCGAACCTACATACAGCAGCTCTGAGCTGATACTGGATTTAGCCCTGAAGACCTGCCGGAAGAAATGGACGATAGAGACGGGTGGCCAGAGAGAGTCAGTGATATCAGTGCTGATGGCACGACATGGTGATGATGATGATTATTATTCTAGATATTTGCTCCTGTCTAGTTAATAGAGAATGAAATTAAATATTCTGGCTAAATTTATTGTTTAATTCTATTGAATTATTGTTTTAATAAAAATGTCGAAATTCATCAGCTTTTTCTGTTTCGTCCTATATATCATAAACTTTAGTTAGACACCATAACTGAAACATAACGTTTCTTTATCTGTATAAAACATCTGCAGTATTCTTGTCCAATTTGACCATTCTGTAATTCTTTTGAAGACTGCGTTATTTCGCTCGAATTACAATGTCTCTTTATTTTTGAGTTGTTGCACAATTATCTTTAAAAAAGATTTAACATTTTCATGTTTTCAACTAAATTCATTTCTATTTCTCACCCTTTCTTTATTTATTTCTATCTTTCCTTTTTTCCAAATTTTATTTTCTACTTTATCAAATCTATCATAACACGGAAACTTATTATTTCATTCTAGAATAACTAGGTTAGTGATCACTGGGAAATACCATGCAGCCCTTACCACGTAACAAAAGTGGGATACACTCACTCTTTGAGGAGTGAGAACAACAAATAATCGAGTCAGAAAACTGGTCACCAGTGTTAATTACACGATAGATTACATACATATATTGTAAATGGTTTGGTTTGGTTTCTTTGTTTAATGGCATATCAACTCTTTTTAGGTAATTTAATGCCAAAGCCATTCTCCTAGAAGAACAGTAGTGGTACTATTCAACCCATAGCTGGGAGGGTAAGGGGGTTCATACCTTTCCGAAGGGTATTTGCCCGAAAGTGAACGTAATAGCGCGACTGGAGTACGAACTCGCGTACTACGATTCCGCAGTCCATCGCTTTAACCATTACACCACGAGGACACCAGATATTGTAAATTGCAGACTAGAAAAAATTGCCTGAATTTCCAACAATACTTCGGATTTTCTTCGTTTATTAATTTTCGTTGACACTTGAAAATTTAAGATAAATTTCTGTCGGATAAGTTAATTTTTAAAACCTAAGAAAATCTCGATGAAAATTGCAGTCGACTTATACTGCAGATATAATATCCAAATATTTTCATACAGATTGGTCATTGCCCTTAGAATACACCGTTTGCATCTTTGGTAAAGGGTAAGACCGTCCTACGAGTGTCCTGCTTATAAAATTTAACCTTCGAATGCTGAAACTCCAGTCTTGGAGATTTGGGAAATGCGGAGTACCCCTTCATTTCCTCTACTCTCAGGTCCACTTTGACCCGGATTGCTAGCACCTGATAGGGTCATATATGTGGCTCAAATAGAACAAACTGTGAGAAAATAAAAGACTGGTGTTAAATTGTGACTGTTATATAGCAATACTTAAAATTATTTAACTGACCTTTTAAGAAGAAACAGGGCTGGGTCGATGATATTACCCATGCCAGGTGGGTATATGGTTTTGGTGTTCTATGAACCAGAATAAGAGATGAGGATTTTCTTCATACGTTCTCTCATTTGGTGTTTAAGACACGAGTAAACATGCGTTCGTGCGTACGGAGAACTAAGAACGATTCCAAGAAACCGAAAAAAGCTGGTTCCTTCAAAAGCAGAAAATCTACCTTGCTTTCTGAATCTGTTATTTCCACCTATTTCCATGGCCTCATAAACTGAATGGAGAGAATAATACAACAGAGGTGCTAAAGTTTGGAGCAAGTATTTTCTTTTTTTGTTTCTCCTTCCCATTCGAAGACTAATCATCAGTCATATAGCAGTTTTAAGAGATTAAGCTCCATTTAGCGAATAACGGAAAAACTTATTGTTTATACTTACCAACTGTTTGGCAGGTGCAGAATGCGACTCAAGGTAACTTTTTAATCAGAATTTAACAGGTTTGAACTCAGAGTTTTCCTTCTTCTAGAGCGGTCATCATATCAAGTTTAAACAACCTTGTGTGCTTTACTATTTACCCAATGCTGAGAGCAGAATAGTCGGCTTCATCCTTTTCATAAAGGTATTAGTGTGATAGGAAATGTAAGCAGCCACGTTCCAGGATTTTAATTTGAGTCGCCTTGTCTATTTCCTACGATTATATCCATTACACTATCAGTGCTTTTTGTATGGTTGTGCAACTCGGACTTTAACGAAACGCCCAATAACAGCAAGATGGGAACAACACTATGATGCTCACAGCTGGTTTAAACTCGTCCTGAAGGTCGCTCCATACAAAACAGCTATCCAGCCACTTATTTTCCATGACACAAACCATCTAATTAACACAAGCAAAACATGCTCGGCAAGCTCATAGCGACGTTCTTTTGTAGACTATACAAGTATGGATCGAGCAGCAAAACTTGTATACATCATACCGTCTATGGACTAACTAAAAGCGATGGCCGATAGAGACGTATGGTGAGAGAGAGTCAAGGAAATCCGTGCTGTCAGCACACCTTATGACGGTGAAGGTATTTCATGATGATGAAGATGGTGATACGTATATCCTTATTACCATCTTGCCCAATCAGCTGGAGCTGTAGAATACGCTGACTGCGTCTCTGCAGAGGGATAACAATCCCCCAACAAGTGTCCTGGATATGACATTAAACAATCTGCTGGTGAAGCTTCCGTAATACCAGAGCTTTCGGGAATGCCGAGTACCCCTTCATTGCTATCGCTTAATGATCCACTCAGTCCAGGTGTGGTAGCATCTGATAGGGTCCTATCTATGGAACTAATAGGACTGTTTAACATTCAAACTGTATCGTTATGATAAACTGAATAGTTTGAAATAGAACTCTTTTTACATATAACTGTGTGTAAAGAAATGACAGATTTTTAATGGAATTGTTGTTGATTGGTAGCAATACTTGTAAGCATTTATTTTTGTAGAAATGCTAAATTAGATTTTTTTGTAATAGAACTGTTTGATCATTTAACTCTGTTTTAACAAATGACTGATGTTTAATTGAATTGTTAGTGTTAAATGGCAATTCTTTAAACCATTTAACTGTTTGCAAACAAATGATTGATTGTTGATAGAACTATTTGCATCTGATAGAAATATGTTAAACCATTTAACATTGCGAAAAAAATGAGCTCAGGCTCGTTTAAAAATGTTTTCTACAAAATGTGTTTAGGAATCATTTATTTAATATATATGAATAGAAAGAATTTTCCAATAAATAATCCACAGTGGTTGATATACAATAAAACCAAACCTAACCAAGCCAAACCTTATCATCATGATCAGTGTTGGTTTTGGTAGGGTCATTATCATCATCATTATAAACGTATGTTTTATACTTTGATTGACAGCTTATAGAGTAAACTTTTACATCAATAATTTTTCTAAGACTTTACCATGATAGGATGGTTTGTCTGCTTCAAATGAAAATTTCTCTGGAACCAAATGCAAAACCAACGATGCCAACTTAAAAAAAAAAAACGATCCCCGCTAGTAGAAAGGACCAATATCTGAGAACATTTGTGAAGAAGTGCATTTATCGCCTTGTTCGCGGGAGTGTAGTTTTATCGATTGTGATAAGTGATAACAATTCAAAGTCATATCGCGATAGTGTGTCAAAGTAATTTATGTCATCGGCCCACGCCTAAACTGTACTCAGTGACCCCTTTATCTCTGTTGAAATTATTGATTAGGCGTCAGTGAAAATTTTAGTGAAATGGTTTGAAGATATGTGTTAAGAGGTTTTTACTTACATCTCTGATTATGAGGATTTGTCTCTCCCTTATATATTAGATTGAAAGCGCTCATAACGTATTTGTAATTGTCGGAGGCAAATGGAATAAATAGGGTGAGTTCATGTTCTGGACGAGGATGATTACTTTTCACTTTAGGCTAATAAACTCGGAAAAAGCATAAAGCATTCTTCCCTCTCCTTATGGGTAAGCCATATTTTATTTTATTTAGCAGTAAATAATCCTATAACAGATATGACACAAAACAATCTATCTTTATAAAATACTCCTTAAATGCACTTGATTCAATAACTTAGATTAATGGTATATTTTCTCCGGGTAGTACAGAGGAAAATATAATGGAATGAACTAATACCAAGGAAAAATTACGGAATAGTATTTTAATCTGAATTCTTTAAAAAAAAGAAAAAAAACAAAACAATAGCTGAAGCCTTGATATGCAAATCAGTCGAAAGATCTGAGGCGATGCATGTAAACCCCAGCAAGTGTTTGTGCATACGTAACAGAAATAAAACCCGACGCCAACAAAAAAAAAGAATTATCTATTGAAACGGTAAACTGGATCGTAAAACTCTTTCATGAAGGGAATGGACAATAGAGTGCGGGGATAGACTTTGGGCGTTATTTGTCTGCTATGATTAAATTTTCTTGAAAATACAATGAAATAATTTAAGCAGATTTTATGAAATTGTATGTTTAAATATTAAAGAATATACAGTTTGCACTTCATCTCTGATCAGTTAATTTACTATTCATAAGAAAGTTTAAATGAACTTTCTCAAAATATGCTGTTTCCATATTTTTGCAAGATGTTGGGAATTGAATTTTTTGTTTGTTGGTATTTTAGGATACATTAATAATTGTGGATTATTTACAGTAATGTGAGTGTGTAAGGGATTCTCCAATCCAGTAAATCTGGAGTAGGTAATAATTCCGTCCGGACAAATAATTTTTTTTTTAATTTTGAATATTTTAATATTCCTGGTAAAGTGCTCAATGTAAATAAATTCAAAGAGCAAATGAGATTATTCCAAGAAAAAAACAATAATCAGTCACATTGAAATAATAAATTTATTTCCATCTTCTTAAGAGCATTGATATGAATCAAAGACACCAAAATAATTTTTTACAGGACTTCATCAGATCAAAAAAAATTGAATTTTCTTGTTGGATCTGATGAAGCCCTGTTAAACATTATTTTGGAGCCTTTGATTCATGTCAATGTTCTTAACATGATGGAAATAAATGTATTATCGTAATGTGACCGCATATTGTTTTTTCTTGAAATAATGTACACACACACACACACACACACACACACACACATATATATATATATATATATATATATATATATATATATATATAATGTGTAAGCAAATAAAGAAATGAAATATTTTATTAGAATGTCTTGAGTGTTTTCAATAATTTATTTTACAATCCCAATCATTTAAATTTGCTTTGACACATCTCCGTGCATCTGAAATGTTTTATTTTATATTTCAACGATTGAAATGTTTATTTTATATTTGAACGATTTTACTGAGGCAGACATTAATTTATAAAAAAAGAAATATTGCACTTTCGTGATTACAATTATTATTTTAACTCTGCTGAAAGCAGGCATAATTTCGCTTTGTTTTAAAAAAGGTTTCCAGAAGTTGGATTTCTGATTCTTCTTTCATTTACATTGTAATTCCCATTTTTTCTCTGACAAAGTCTACTCCACCTCATTAGGATGGTATGTAGGTTCCTTGTTGAACTATTTATAAAAACGATTTCTTTTAACCTTCACTTTTCTTATTTTTCGTTTTGAGTTATAGGGTACATTTAAAGCAGTTACGCTAATTATTACTTTTTTAGAATTCGCTGCATGTAGAGAAGTAATACTATTACAAGAAATTATGGCTTCGGTAAGACAATGTACTGAATTTACAAGGCGTTTCTGTGAAACTCTGAGGAGAATGGTGTGTCAATTTATAACCATTAACTCCAAATCCACTCGGACCCAAAGTGTTACAACCTTTCTGTGTCCTATCTATAGTCCATCTCTCTCTCTCTCTCTCACTATATATATATATATATATATATATGAATAGGCAAATGGCAAGGGACATATGCAATAAGGAGATAACAATAAAAGGAAAAAGAAAAAAAGAATATTGGAATCGCAAGGGGCCCTTTCATCAGATACTTGTCAAGCGAACCTATCGGAAATCGTTTAAAACAATGTAAACAAATTAATTGATTAAAAGGGTGGTGAAGATAAGAATGGTACAGCAGGACCATATATATATATATATATATATATATATATATATATATATATATATATATATATATATATATATATATAAACAAATTAATTGATTAAAAGGGTGGTAAAAATAAGAATGGTGCAGCAAGACTATATATATATATATATATATATTTATATATCGAAGCAAGTTTGTTACAGATGATGCAATACTGTTTATTATTTAAATTTCATTTTTTAAAGTCTCTTTTTTATTTTTATTTTGTCGCTATCTAGATCCAGCCAAAAGAAAAATAACAAATAGACTTGAAATAAGAAAATCAAAAATAATAAACAGTGTTCCATCGCCTTAAACAAAACTTTCTTGAATAATAATTTGCTGCCAAAATATACACCCTTTAAAAAAAATGAATATATATATATATATATATATATATATATATATATATATATATGTGTGTGTGTGTGTGTGTGTGTGTGTGTGTGTGTGTGTGTGTGTGTGTGTGCATACATTATATATATTGATATTCAGAACTGAATAAATCATGAAGAGTTGATATGAAGTTAAAGAAATCAAACAATTAAAGCTTAGAGAATGAGGAGAATAGCCCAATCGGCTTGGGCAGCAAAATATACAAACTGCGTCTCTGCAGAGGGGCAAGACTCCCGTAACGAGTGTCCTAGATATTACACCCCCAAATCTGATGGTGAGTATTCAGTAATGCCGGGAAATTGGGGAGTGAGATTTAAACTAAATACTTATGCTAAACTGAATTTTTTGATTTTGAATTGTTGGATCATTTGACGGTGTGTATACAAATGACTGACGTTTAATTACATTGCAATACTTGGTACAATTTGACTTTGTTGATTAATGTATCCAAATCATATATCTACTATAATACCCTTGGGAAAGGTATGAATCCAATTATTCTCCTTCCAGCTATAAGTAAATAGTAAGGCAGACTAGGTTCTAAAGTCATGTTGAAGCAACTAGTCTAGGAGAGGGAAAACTCTGAATTTAATCCTGTTAAACTCCGCATAAAAAATTGACCTTGTGTCATATCCTGCCCGAGCGGAGGGGTTGGTAAAAAATGGAGGTGCCCGTGGTGTAATGATTATCGTCGTAGGAAATGGACACCATGATACGAGTTCAAATCCTGGACGAGTCTGATTGCATTTCACATAGCACAACTACCCTAGGGAAAGGTATGGATCCAATTATTCTCCTTCCAGCTATGGGTAAATAGTAGGATAGACTAGGTTCTTCAGCCTTGGTGAGGCAACTAGTCTAGGAGAAGTAAAAATCTGAATTCAAACCTGTTAAACTCCACTGAAAAATTGACCTTGTGTCATATACTGCCCGAGTGGAGAGGTTGGTAAATAGTATATATCTACTATGTATGAATAAACCGGTTTTGGCATTAAATAATCTGCAATAGCTGATATACCATGAAACCAAACCTAACCATACATCTCAGCCCATATCATCATCATCATCATATCGCGCTGGTAGCACGGATATCCCTGACCCTCTCTCGCCACTCCTCCCTATCGTTCATCGCCCTAGGCAGGTCTTTAGGACAACAGCCTGTATCCTCACATAGCTGCTGAATGTACGTTCGAGCTGGTCGTCCTGCTTTTGCGCGGCCATGTGTGGGGATCCATAAGAGTACATCTCATATGAGTTCATCTCTGCTTCTCCAGCAGTGTCCTGCATGTCTGGTTCGTCTAGTTTGAATAGTTTTCGTGATAGGGGGCAGGTGGCCGTACAGTTGGTGTCTTGTGGGGTGCTGCTGCCAGGACTTGTTCAGGATTGCACGCTGCATTCTTGTGTAATTGCCATCCAGTTTCTTTTCCAGCCGTTTTTTTTTTAGCGTCCATGTAGTGCATCCATATAGCAGTATCGATGTGACCGCTGCTCGGAAGAAGCTGTGTTTCATTTTATCGGTTAGGTCTGATTTCCATATAATCGATAGCCTATTGATAGCTGTCCATGCTTTCGTTAGCCTCGTTTCGATGTCCTTTTCGGTTGATTCGACGCTGCTTCCTAGGTACGTGAATTTGTCTACTAGTTTAAGTGGGGTTCCTTCTAGAGTGGAGATGTCCCCCGTTTGGTTATAGCACATATATTCCGTTTTGTGTGCATTAACATAGAGGCCTATGCTTGCTGCTGCTCGTTCCAAACTATGCAGAAGAGTTTCGGCTTGGTCAGGTGTATTTGCCAGTATCGCTATGTCATCGGCGTAGTCGGCGTCGGTAATTGTTGTTGCGGGGTATCTTCTGCTTCTTTTCTTCGTCAGTTCGAAGCCATTCTCTTTGATTTGGTCAATCGATGTTCTAAGTATGTAGTCTAGACAATCTTTTTTTATATTTGAAAGGTATACTTCATACCTTATAACTATGTAAAAACAAATGATAAATAGATTGTTAAGTTCAATGTGGCATTGGATATATAATTATGATTGCAATGAATAGAATAACATTCGGCGTTGAAAATAAGCCATCAGCAGTTAAACCAACAGACTAATTCAAATATTTATATTCAATTTTTCGAAGCCACGAACATTTGTCATATGAACATTTGTTATATGATACTAAGTACATTTAGCGACCGTAATCGTTGGTGACCGAAAGCTCCCTTTTCAAAAGCTACTACACCGATGTGTAGGGGAGGGCGAAACTTCATACACTGGATTGCTCCACTTTACCCTTGTTCCGTACCTCATAATGCTGAGTGTTATGCAAGGCGGCATCAAATATCGTTTTTTTTTTTTTTGAGTCTTTGGTATTACTCAACCTGGGATTGAACCCCAGTCTCCTGGACCGTTGGTGAACACTCTACTCATTAGGCCAATGGCCCGGTTTATAAGGAAAGAGTATGTCCTTATAAGAGGGTAAAGATGAATACATAAAGACAAATGAAACAAAATGATTATTTTCATATCTACACCTATATGTTATAACTATCTTTACTAATCAAATTGTATTTTGTATACATTTTTGCCATTTTACTACGATAAAAAACATATTTTTTTATCTTTTTTAAACGAAAAATAAACACTTATATCATGATAATACTAATTTACAAGATTGTGATAAGAAGAAAATTCCTCATACTGTTGGAGTAAAAAAATCCAGAAAAAATATCAACAAAATCTGATTAGACAAGTAAATTTGTGAGGTTTATGTCTTTTTTCTATCCACAGATTGGAAAAAAATTGTCAAAAAGAAAGTCTGGCATTCAGACATCAAAAATACAGCCAAGCGATTGGAACACCTGCTTAAATACGGATGATTAGGAAAAGTTCATAGAATGAAAATTTTCGCGTTCAGGGACCATTGCCACTGGGAATAAATCTTGAAAAAATATATGTCTGTTAATAATGCTAAATTGTTAAAGTAATATTACAATTTCAATAATTTTTTTTCAGGTTTCTTTTTTCTTTTTTTTTCGTATTTTGGAGAATTCGTTGCCAACTTTTTCATGGTATACAGCAAACAAGTTTTCAAAAGCAACTCAGTTGCTTCGTCAGTGCTATTTATTCTACTGGCCGTTCTTTTTATCAGCTTTTATAGATTGAAATCAATTTAATATACTCTCTTTCACAAACACACACACACACACACACACACGCCTACTTTTATATATATATATATATATATATATATATATATATACACCTGGTATATATGTATGTGTGTGGATTAGTGCATGAAGATTAAAGACAGCAAAATACCAACACGGTAATTTACAGTTTTTCCTTAAACAAATATCAGACTGACATCATCATGTATGTTGGTTGTATAAAATTCGACTCATGAAGCTTAGCAACAGTGCTAAAGATGCAAGTAATTCTTTTTAGTCTAAAGCGACAAAAAGACACATATCTATCTATCTATCTATCTATCTCCCTTTGGGAGCATATATATATATATATATATATGTGTGTGTGTGTGTGTGTGTGTGTGTGTGTGTGTGTGTGTGTGTAACGATTATCTAGAGACAGACACATTATCTATCTATCTATGTATCTATCACTTTGGGAGCATATATATATGTGTGTGTGCGTGCACTCGCGTGCGTTTGCTGTAAAGATTAAGTAGATATAGACACCTTTCTATCTCTTTGGGAGCATATATATATATATATATATATATATATATATATAAGTTTGTGTGTGTATGTGCGCGCGCGTAAAAATTAATCATAGACAGATACACCCGAGGTTCAAAATGCAACGCTTCACTTTGAGTGTAAGTTAGGAGGTATCAAATCGAGCTACATTTCGTAAAGATTTTGATCCTCCAATTACTGCCTTTTTTTTAGCAAGCTTCACTCTCAAATATATTTACTCGAGCAGTGAAAATAACCCTCACCCTATAAGTTTACTAAATGTATTTTTTAAATATCTTTCTTCTTCTTTACTTTTTAAACTCTGTCAATTTAGTTTGTTTATCTGAAACTAAAATAAATATGCATGCTGTCTTCAATAGGTTTCAAGACTTTCTTGTATAGGCTATTAAAATTGGCGTAGACTCTTCAAAATACTGTATGTTATTGCTATACATCTCATGAGAAGACGGACCAATTTTTATGCTTTCAAGTTCAAATGAACAGCTACAACAGGAATTGGAATACATCCCACTAAAGGCTGATTGTTACAGCTCGTAAATTTCAAAAATGCAATCTGGACGTGAGGACACTTTAGAAGAACGATATGCGATAAGATTATGTTTTAAACTTGGAAAAATGCCACAGAAACATATGGAATACTTCAGAATGCTTTTGGAGCATTTTGCATGAATCGGGCATCAGTTTTGAGTGGCATATGAGATTCAAGGAAGGCAGGGAGTCAGTGAGGGATGATGAGAGGTGTGAGAGGAGTAAGGAAGTCAATACATCAGAGTTGATGGGCCAAAAGGTTAGGGTTAGGTTTACCAAATTGAGGTTTTAAGGGAGTTCAGGAAGAGATTTCCGTCGGAAGTGGCTCGCACTCTTCAAATCGGCTCAGTGGCATTTTCACTAGAACAATGCACCAGTCCACAACTCCCTCCTTGTCATAGACTATTTGACCAGGATGGTCATCAAGACACCTCATCACCCTCCCTATAGTCAAGACCTTGCTCCATGTGACTTTTGTTTATTCCCTAAGCTCAGAGGCTGTCGTTATGAGACAATTGAGGAGATGAAAGGGCCTGTGACGAAGGGTTTTGATATGTTCATACAAGAGGACTTCCATGAGGCCTTTCAGAAGTTATTGTAACGGTACAACAACTGCATTGCATCCGGAGGAGATTACTTCGAAGGTGACTAGAGTTTCATGTGTGTGCTATCAATAAAAGTGCCCATACAAAAAAGTCTGTGAAATTATTTAATGATATACTATACTATATATCATAAGCTCTGCTAAATTAACATTTTTTAATGATTACACAATTAACGACGTTGATCCAATGGAAAGAAACAATTCTTAATTATTTCAGTTGTTACTGATTGCAGCTGAGTGGCTGTCGGCATAATTGTTTATTGACAAGAAGATAAAAGTATATTATGGAATTATTCAATGCAAAAAAAGTTTACATCAACTGACGTCCATGGACGGAATAAGTTGTCTAAACATATCACAGACTGGCGGTGAGTAATGCATACGAGTTCTTGTGACAAAGATGGGAGAGACAAGGCCCAA